>PITA01001682.1:163772-186208 GCA_004023965.1 Spilogale gracilis | reverse complement strand
TTTTTTTTTTAAAGATTTTATTTATTTGACAGAGAGAAATACAGTCAGAGAGGGAACACAAGCAGGGGGGGTGAGAGAGGGAGAAGCAGGCTTCCCGCCGAGCAGGGAGCCCGATGTGGGGCTCGATCCCGGGTCTCCGGGACCATGACCTGAGCCGAAGGCAGTGGCTTAACCAACTGAGCCACCCAGGCGCCCCTAAGTTATTTTTTATAAACTAGAATATGCAGTCACCCAATAAGATAATTAATATTTATTTATCTTTATTTTTTCTGTCAGTTTTCATCACGCGATTAGGAAAAAAAAAGCTAAGATAGAAATTACTAACTTATTTTCCAGGTATCTATTTAACTTATCCAACTATGAGAAAGCACACTAATTCTCAAAATAAAATTAGCCTTTCTCTGTGTATTTATAATAAATTAACCAAGACAGTATTGAAAAGAATACAAAAACAATTAAGATTGCCTTAAAATTTTTGAGATTAGCCAATCTCTTAGTTGAGCAAATGAGCCAAGACTTAACAAAAAAAAAAAAAAAAGGAAGAAAGAAAAAAAGAAAAAGTGATCAGTTTTAAATGCCATATTCTCCTTAATTGATTCAAAAATTGCTGAAGCTTGAGTCTCTAGTACAAAAAAAGACGTTGGTATCTGATACCATCACCTAGGAACTATGCATCGTATGTGAATTATTTGTCTAACCATGAGAATGAAGGTGTATTAGTTACCGATTGCTGTCTAACAAATTATTTCTAATCTTAGCTACTTAAAAAAATAAACACTTTTTCATAATTTCTGTGAGTGGGGAATCTGCATATGATTTTCTTGTTTGCCTCTAGTTCAGATTCTCTCACAAGGCTGAAATGAAATTAGTGGCCATGGCTACAGTCATTTCAAGACCCAATTGGTGGACGATTGTTTTCAAGATGATTCACTTAGGGGTGACTGGCTGGCTCAGTCACAACAGCATGCGACTCTTTATCCTCAGGGTTGTGAGTTCGAGTGTCACATTGGGTGTAGAGATTACTTAAAAATGAAATTTTAAAAAAAGAATAATTGACCTGGTTCTTGATGGGCCTTAGGGGCTACACTTGTGAGGTCACGCACATGGTTGCTGTAGACATCAGGTCTTTGCTGTCCATTAGCTGGGAGCCTTCTTTATTTCTTGCCATACAGGCTTCTGCATAGGACAGCTAAAAATATGGCAGCTGGCTTCCTTCTAAACAAGCAATTAAGAGAGTAAGAGAGACCTAAATGTGAGACAGGAATTCATCAAAATCCTTGAGGAGAACACAGGCAGCAACCTCACTGACTTTGGCTGCAGCAACTTCTTCCTAGAAACTCCTCAAAAGCAAGGGAAGCAAGGGCAGAAATGAACTAATGGGACTTCATCTAGATAAAAAGTTTTTACATAGCAAAGGAAACAGTCAACAAAAACGAAAGACAACAGACAGAATGGGAGAAGATATTTGCAAATGACATATCAGATAAAGGGCTAGTATACAAAATCTATAAAGAACTTGTCAAACTCAACACCCAAGGAACAAATAATCCAATCAAGAAATGGGCAGAAGAATGAACAGATATTTCCACAAAGAAGACATCCAAATGGCCAACAGACACATGAAAAAGTACCTAACATCACTCAGTGTCAGGGAAATGCAAATCAAAACCACAGGGAGGTACCACCTCATACCAGTCAGAATGGCTAAAATTAACAAATCAGGAAATAATAGATGTTGTGAGGATGTGGAGAAAGGGGAGCCTTCTTACACTGTTGGTGGGAATGCAAGCTGGTGTAGCCACTCTGGAAAATGGTATGGAGATTCCTCAAGAAGTTGAAAATAGAGGTACCCTATGACCCAGCAATTGCACTACTGGGTATTTACCCTTAAGGTACAAATGTAGTGACCAGGAGTGACATGTGCACCCCAATGCTTATAGTGGCAATGTCCACAATAGCTAAACTATGGAAAAAGCCTAGATGTCCATCAATGGATGAATGGATAAAGAAGATGTCATATATATATATATATATAATATATATATATATAATATACATATATTTCATTGAATATATATATCAATGGAATTTTACTCAGCCATAAAAAAGTGAAAGCTTGCCATTTGCAATGACATGGATGGAACTAGAGAATATTATGCTAAGCGAAATAAATCAATCAGAAAGACAATTATCATAGGATCTCACTGATATGTGGTATTTGAGAAACAAAGCAGAGGATCATGGGGAAAGAGAGGAGAAAATTAAACAGGAAGAAACCAGAGAGGCAGACAAACATAAGAGACTCTTAATCTCTGGAGAGAAAGTGAGGTTTGCTAGAGTGGAAGGCGGTGGGAGGGAGGGGTGGCTGAGTGATGGACACTGGGGAGGGTATGTGCTATGGTGAGTGCTGTGTAATTTGTAAGACTGACGAATCACAGCTCTGTGCCCCTGAAACAAATAATAATTATATGTTAATAATAGTTATAATAATAAATAAAAAATTAAAAAAAAAAACAGAAGAGAGGCGACTTAAGACAGACAAAAGCCTAATCTGAGAAATGATGTCCCATCATTTTTGCTGTTTTCTCTTTATTAGGTGTGAGTCACTAAGTTCAGCCTACACTCAAGGGAGAGTGATACTAAGAAATGAGATCATTGATTGAGAGGCATTTGAGGCTACCTATTATAGTCTGGATTTGCTTTTTAATTTCTTTAAACAAAATCACAGCCTCCAAAATCCCAGTAAATGGTCATGTAAGCTCATAGAATAATCTTCTGTTTTATTTACCTTCAAGTTTTTAGTTTTCTGTATTTATCATACTGAACATGCAATATTTCTTATTTATAAAAAGCAAGGACACTTAAGCCACAAGATATCACAGACTATGGGAAGTCTGCTCAGTAAATGTATGAAAGATAACACAAAATCTCCTCAACACCCCCTTTTTTCTAATGAAATTCATGGTGGTAGAAAAAAATAGTGCTATACTTAAAAAGCCTGTATGTAACAGCAAAGAGCTGAAGTCAAAGAAGTCCCGTTCGTCAGAGGGTATCTTTCCAGGAACTATATTGGAGTTGCAATTTCATGTTAAATAAAATTGACTTGTTCATAGTTTATCCTATTTGGATGACCATAGCAATATTTTTATATTACAAATGCTAGATTGTGAAAGATACACAGTTAATTCTGTTTTTATCTGCATTTAAAGAATAATTAAGGTATATAAAATCAGACAGTTAGAAATTCTGAGTAAGTTCTTTGGTGAGTAGTTTTGTGTTTGTTCCCATGAGTGGAGAGATCTATAGTAGGGTGCAGAATTAGTAAAGGAAGGAATTCTATCATCTGTTTTCAATATTTCAAAATCATTAATGGAAATTGCACATTTATTGTGAAAGGGCTGTATGGAATATTAATTTTTTTACTTTTCCCATAGTTATCTATTTAAATATGAAAATTATCATAGGTCAGAGGCTGTAATTAACATATACTTGTGTGTGTGTATGTGTGTGTGTGTGTGTGTGTAAATAGAAGAGGCCAAATAAATAATTGTTCTAATAAATTCAGTTTGACAAACAACATGCTTAATATGTTTTAAAGTTAAAATATGTTTTAAAACACTGAAATAAAGAAAATTTGACTTAAATAAAACTGGCTTCTTGCAAAATGGAGCTTCTTAGTTGTAAATTTGCTTCTATGACTACAACTTCTGATTATTTTCCTTCTCTTTAGACTGTAGGTTGACTTCATAGTTTCATCTAAATGGGGGTCAACTTTTTAAACAGAAAGGAAATATATCCTTTATAATTTTAAAATATTTTATTTGTTTGAGGGAGAGAGAGCAAGCATGAGGGGTAGGGAGAAGGAGAAGGAGAAGCAGATCCCCTGATGAGTGGGGAGCCCAATGCAGGGCTCCATTCTAGGACCCCAGGATCATGACCTGAACCAAAGGCAGACACTAACCAACTGATGCACCCAGGTGACCTGGAAATAATATCCTTTAACCAGGACAAACAAAAGGCAAGAATCTGTTCTCCCTGCCACATCAAGTATCTTTCTAGTTTTTGTGCTAACACCTTCTCCCAAGAAACTGCAGAGCTATGAAGGAAACAAAACAAATAGATTTTAGCTTGTGGACCAGCACTGTGGCTTCCTGTTCTTAGGCAGGATTTCTGGAAGGTATGTTGTAGGTTTTCTGTTTGTGCAGAATCCTTCATAGTGCTACATAGTGACCTCCTTGACATTGCACTTTTGTTTAAATCATCATTAATATAGTTAATTAATAACCATTAATATGGTTAATTAATATTAATAATTAATATTAACCATATTAGTATGGTTGGATGAGTTGTGATGGATATAGGGACTTACCACCACCCCAAAATTCCCTGCATCCCTTTGAAGTCAATCCCCTACTCTCTATTCCTACAATGGTTGATGCCTTTGCTTTTCTTTAGCTTTACCTTCTCTAGAATTTGGTATAAATGGAATTATACAGTGCAATCTCTTTTTTGTCTGGCTTCTTTTACTGATGTTATACTTTAGAGATTCTTCTGTGTTGTTGTGAATATCAGTCATTCCTTTCTTTTTATTGCTGGATAGTATTGCATTACATAGATGTGCCAAAATTTGTTTACCCATCTGTGCATTCATAAACAACTTGTGATTTGTCTAGACCATCTTCCATTCACGTAGTCACATGCATTAGGGGATCTATGTCTTCATTTTTCTTGGGTAAATGAATGTCTAGAGGTAGGATTGGTTAAGTCATATAGTAAGTATGTATTTAATTTTACAAGAAATTGTCAAGTTGTTATTCCAAAATGATTATGCCACTTCGAATTCTTACCATCTATGTGGAAGAATTCTAACTGTTCTTCATCTTTGCCAACACTTGGTTTGATTAGTCTTTTTACTTTTAACTATTTATGGAGTACATGGAGGTTTCTCATTGAGGTTTCAATTTGCATTTCCCTAAATACTAATAAGGTTGATCATGTTTTTATGTGCTTGTTTGTATTTATATATCTTTATGTGTCTAATAAAATTTCTTTCTGTCTGTCTTTCTCAAATTATCACATAAGTGCATACGTTTTCTCCAGAATGTCTCTTGTCTTTTCCTTTATGGTCTTTCAAAGACAGAACTTTTAGATTTTGATGAAATTCAACTAATAACTTTTTTCTTTTTTGCTTTATGCATTTTAATCTTTTTTAACCTAATGCTTTTAATCTAAGAAATCTTTGTCTAAGCCAAAACAAAAATAATTTTTCCTATATTTTCTGTTTTTATTTTACTTTGTTTTTAATTATCTTAACCCTTATCATGTAGTTTATAAATGTGTGCTGATGATCTATGCCCTCTACTATAGTCCTTCTAATGAATTGGCTGAAATACCATTACCAACCGTGCATATACAGAATTTTTACTTGTGTTTTTGGATAGTTGTTTAGAAGACAATCTGAAATTACAACTGAGAGACTTAGTAAAGAATTCACAAGTTTGCTATTATATCTTGTCACACTGAATTTTAAATGCGTGTGACCTTACAGGTCATTTCTAAAAAGTCAGAAGTGTTAAATATTCTTTAATATTATACATAAACCACACTAAAATGCCTTTCATTCAGCAAAAGGTATCATTTTAGATGCAAGGAATTTTAGTTAAATTGGCATAGTTAAGACCAAAAAGATAAGGTGGCATCACCCACCTATCTTCAGTCCTTGCCTTTTTTTTTTTTAAAGATTTATTTATGTATTTATTTGACAGAGAGATCACAAGTAGGCAGAGAGAGTGGAGAAAACAGGCTCCCCACTGAGCAGAGAGCCCAATGCAGGCCTCAGTCCCAGGACCCTGGGATCATGACCTGAGCTGAAGGCAAAGGCTTTAATCCACTAAGCCACCTAGGCACCCTTCAGTCCTTGATTTTAACAGGCAAATGACTTGAAACACAACTGAATCTTGTTGTTTTCTGAGACAGTCAACCTGGTGTTTAAAGATATTATTATAAACAATTACATAAATCTAAATATAAAACTAGTCTCTACAGATTTGGAAGTGGCATTTACCATCTCTGTGAAAAACTGAACATTACTAATCAGTTCCAGTCATATTTAGAAGGAGAAAATACTGACAGCACTTACTGAACCAGAAATATTATCAAAGTTCAAAAAGCTGATCATATTAATTTAATGATAAGCCAGTCTTTTTTAAAATCAGGACTGCCCAAGAGAAATATTGTATCAGCCATCAGCCATTCATGATCTGAATTCAGGTGTAGGAGATCAATTTAAATATGGTACACAAAAAAAAGTCATGAGACATTTTTGTTGTCTAATAAATAAGGCACTGGCCCATCAATTTTTTTTTTTTTTTTTTTTGAGATAAGCTTCAAGTCTGCTCTTTCCCTTGTCTTCTTAATGCCAGGGAAGATCATTTTTGTTCCAGGAGTGTAACTCTTGGGATTCTCTAAAGACTCCATCAATGTCTCCTCTCTCCAGATGACGCCTTTGTTCTTGTTGACATCTGTGTAAGAACATCCAGAGGCCTGACCTGTCCTTTGCCCAAAGAAACCATAGAAATTTGACCCAGTCTGGTGGAGCCTCCCTTTTCCACAGTATAGCACTGGGCACACTCCTGGACAAAAATCTTCTTGCCCTTTTCAACACCATCCATTTTTTTAAGTTTTTATTTAAATTCCATTTAGTTAATGTACAGTGTTATATTAGTTTCAGGTGTAGAATTTAGTGATTCAGCATTTCCATACAACACCCAGTGCTCATTACAAGTATACTGCTTAATCCCCATCACTTGAGTCAACTATCCCCCCCACTCACCTGCTCTCTGGTAAACTTTGTTCTCTAAAGTTAAGAGTCTGATTCTTACTTTGCCTCTCTTTTCCCCCATGTTCATTTGTTTTGTTTCAAATTCCACATGAGTTCACTCATATGTGGAAATTAAGAAACAAAACATCTTTTATTTTTAAATTGTTCTGTATCCAGCCTGAAATGAAGGTGCTCACTCACAAGCCACTAAATTTGTTTTCTTTTTTTTAAATTTTCCTGTTTTCTTTATAGAAGTTTTATAGTTTCAGTTTATATATATATATATAAATATATATGATACATTTTGAGTTAAATTTTTGCTTCTCTATTCTGTTCCTCTATTTGTCTACCCTTTTGCCAATACTGCACTGATTTGCTTATTGTAATTTATAATAAATTTTGAAATTAGTTTATAGGTGTATTTCATATTTGTTCTTAATTTTCAAATACATTTTGACTATTTTGTGTTTTTTGCAATTTCATACAGTTTTTTCAATTTATTTAAAAAATAACAAAAACAAAACCAAGAAACCTCCCCTGAAATTTGAATTTGGATTGCGTTGAATGTATGGATTCATTTAGGAAAAAATTATGACTTACTATTGTCTTCTAGTTTATATGTAAGTTATGTATCTCTTTATATAAACTTTAGTTTCTCAGCAATGTTTTCTAACTTTGAGTATATAGGTCTTCAAATATTTTGTTACATGTTAAGTATTTCATATTTTTTTCATGTGATTGGAAATGACAGTTTTAGTTTGAATCTCTAATTGTTTATTATCAGTGTAAAAAACCAGTTTATTTTGAATATTGATCTTGTGCCCTGCTCTCCTGCTAACTTAATAGTTCAAATGGCTTTTTAGCAAATTCCTTATGTGTGGTACTTAGAACATAATGTTTTCTTCCATAAAGAAAAGTAGACATCTTTCTAGTCTTTATGCTTTTTATTTCTTTTTCTTTATTGCATTGATGAGGGCGTCCAGTATGTATGACGTGCTTTCTTCTAGCTTTCCTGCTTTACATTTCATAGGTGTTTTCCCATTATATCTCTTGTATGTGTAATTTCATCTTGGCATCTGTGTTTTAGAAGATTAAAAGTAATACATAATCCAATGTAGAATGAACAGTCATTATAGATTTGGGGATAAACTTCACAGAGAAAGATAGACAAATGACCCAGTAAGTCCATGACAAATAGTTCTACATTATTGGCTATGAAAGAAAGGTGCATTAAATCATAGTTATATGTTACTTCACACCACTGGAACGACTAAAATTTTAGAAATTTTGACAACACTAACTGTTGGTAAAGATACATTGCAAATAGAACTTTCACAGATTACTGGTGATTGTATAGAAGGATATGACCACTTTGGAAAAGAGTTGGCATTCTTTTTTTACACAGTTAAAAAAATACCATACATCTGTGCTTTGAAGTATCAGTTCCACTCATAGGTATTTACACTGTAAGAGTGAAAGTTTACATCCACATAAAACTTCTACAAGAGTATCTATAGTACCTTTATTCATAATAAAAAAAATTGGTACTAATTCAATGGTCATCAACAGAAGAATAGGTAAAAAAAATTGTAAATAAATATATATATTATGTAAATAATATGTTATATTTATATATTACATATATATTTGGAATATAAAAAATTTCAAGTATCAAAACCTATGCAGGGCGTCTGGGTGGCTCAGTTGGTTAAGCAACTGCCTTCGGCTCAGGTCATGATCCCGGAGACCCAGGATCGACTCCCACATCGGGCTCCCTGCTCAGCGGGAAGCCTGCTTCTCCCTCTCTCACTCCCCCTGCTTGTGTTCCCTCTCTGGCTGTGTTTCTCTCTGTCAAATAAATAAAATCTTAAAAAAAAAATCTATGCAATACAGAAAGAAATTTGCTAATATGTCTCATTTTTCTCCCCACATCTTAAGACTCTGATCTGTGCTTTTAAATTGTGAAGGTTTTGTGATGTGTTGTATTAGTTTAGAAATTGCAATTTAAAACATTTGTCACATTCCTAATTTTCTTCTATCCTATATGGTTTCATATAAATGCATTTTCTTGCATATGTACTTGAATTTATTATGAGTAAACAAACTTGAAAAATTACATCACTAGTAAATTATTGAAAGTGCTGAGAACAAAGTTATTCTATATTCAGTAATTTTTTTAAAAAGCATCATTACAACTTATCTAAAAACCATTCCTGGAGATAATTCTGATTATTATGCTCATAAGTAATGATTCCATCATTTAAAATGAAATACTATTAAAGTTTTAAATGGTATATTAAAGCAGTGTATCATCTACTATGGTTCTATAATTCTTAATAAATACTACAGGATTAAAATGCAGTTATAATCTAATTTGTACCTAGAACAGCAGTTTCAATAACCCAGTGTTTGCTTTATAACATCATAGCTCTATGGGCAGTTTATCTATAATGTTTTGTGTAATAAGAATACAGTTATATAAGAGCATTTTTACAATTTATATGACAGATTTTTATAGTAAGGTATTATTCTCAGTAGTTTTTCTTTAATGGGAAAGAGCAGGTAATTAATGTTAAAGAGATTTATGTTCAGGAACTAGATATCAGAGCACTTTCTCCTTCCCTGAAAATCAGTTTCTTGTTCCATCATTTCTTTAATTACATATGTCGGTGTATATATCTGTATTCTGTTATGACTTGTGTTAAAGGAAATGACATGAAGGAAAAAGAAAATGAGGTGAAAATCTTGAGCTTCCAGGATTTTCATATAGATTAATTTTGCATTTCATAGTTGAAGATTATGCAGTTTGACTTCCAGAAACGAGTGGGATGAAAGAAAGAAAGCAAGAATAAGGACAATGCTTTAGCTAAGTTTGAGCTTGAAGGGGCAATGGGTTGAAGAAAACAATTTTTTAAATTTTTAATGAAGGAAGAATAGATATGAATATAAATGGGAAACAGCCACTAAAGATGATTGATTGATGATAGAGGGCAAGAAGGAATAATCCATAGTGAGTGATTTTTCTGAAAAATCAGTGGGAGATGGGACCCCAAGGACAGTGCAACAGAGGATGTGTGGGACACAGGTACATTAATAGGAAGTGAAGGGAATTACCATCTGGTAATTCTGGTGAAAGTTCTTATTTTAATATAAAGTAAAAATAAAACCATCAACTGAGTTAGCCGGTTGATAGGAGAGTTGGAGTTTTAGGATTTGGAAAAGAATTTATTAACAACATTTAGAAGAGATGCCTACTGAACCCAGAGGTGTTATGATATGTTTCATATGATATATTTCTGGTGAAATATAAGACATACTGAAATGGTGCTTCATCAACCACGTTTCTATAATTCTTAGAGAAAAATAAATGATAGAGTTTTAAAATGCAGTTATAAACTGACATGTAATCTTTTATGAAGTTTACCATGAGTTGAAGTTTTACATTTAACCAGTAGATTTGGTCAATTTGTAAAACAACTATTAATCAAAAGAAGACAGCTTTTTTTTTTGAAATTTAGTTTTTACATGTATGAAAGGGGTTAGACAAAATTTCTTGTTCAGATTCTGAGTCGGCATATAGTAAAAATGGAACTTAGAAATTTTTATTTTCCAGCCCACTGATTCAGTTACATTGATGAGGAAAAAACAATTCTGTCTGGTAAAACTACTTTAAACATGGCAATAAATCAATCCCAAAGCAACTTAAAAGATTCCTTTATTTCTTTGGCTGACAAATTCAGCTACTGGCATCATAACATTTCTGAGTAACAAGGAACTATTTTGTACGTTCCATCATGTCAGTCTGCTCGCAAATTTTAAAATGTTCCAAAGTGCAAATTCTTAAGTAAGGCTTTTAATGCAGAACATATTAATGTAAGCTAGATCCTTCAAAGTGACCTTGTTTTGATTTCCCATTTCAGTTTTATTTCCTTTTATCCTACATCAGACATACAACTCCCTTCACCCCCAGTTCTACCAGTGTCACTTAACAAACTCATTCCATGATTTAGCAAACATGTATGCTCTATTTGGTATATTTTTTTCCAAAAACCTTGTTTCTATAAAACTTTTAATCACTCTAGTTCCAACTCAAGTATTGTCTTTGCCAAGAAACATTTCTAATTATTTCTACAAACTATTCTCTTTAAGATGGGCATACATACTTATTTATATATACATATGTATATAACATATACACACCAACAATTAATATATAATATAATATGATATATATAATATATAGTATAGTATAAAATCAACATTCCATCCACTTGTGGGAATCCATCTCCCACCTGCTTTAGTGATTTGAATACGATTTTCTATATTTTATAAAACTTTGTCAATAGTGATTAGACTGGTAGTTGGCACTTCTCCTGCAGTTGTCTCGTTTGTATTAGCATGGGACTGAAAATAGACTAATCTTATAACCTTTCCCTGTAATGATCACCTGGATGGCTTTCTTTCAGGTGGCGAAATAGATCTGAGAAGCATGATCACACTGATACCAGAGATCATTGCATTTCATGTGATAATTATTTTCTCCAAGTTAGTATTGGCCTTTTTTTTATGATGAAAAAATATTACTTTAAAAGCCAGAAAGAAAAACTAGTTAAAATTGGAAAACAGAACATTCAAAATCTCTGTGTTTGTGTGTGTGTGTGTGTGTGTGTGTGTATGTGTGTGTGTGTGTTATAAAGAATATTTGCATGGCAACACCAAAGCCTCATAGGCTAACTTGTGAAATCTGCCTCAGACTAATCTTGCAGCCTCTGGAGCAAGATCAGCCCATTTTCAGTTCAACTGTACATTTACCTTTAGTAAGTTCCTTAACCTCTCTCCCTCCTATTTATTCATCTGTAAAATGGGGATTGTAATTATATCTGCTCCTGACAAGGTTGCTTTGAGGATTAAAGGAGAATAAATGTAAAAACTCCATAAAGAGACAGTAAGACCTCAATAGATTTTAGCTATTTTTTCTACCAGAGAAGATTTCAATCGACCTTTACATAATAATTCACTGTGAATGTGCTCTGTAAAACATACTGACTGATGTCCAATTCACTCTAAACACATAAGGAGAGTTGATTATTCCCTGGGACACTAATATATTTCTGCTGTCACAAAATGAGACTTTTCTTCCCAAGACCCAGTTGTGTTTGTTCTCAATCATGTTCCGTCTAAGTGCACTTCTTAGTATAAATTTTCAATTTAATAAAATATGTTAAAATATGACTATGAAAAATGCTAAATACTGAGAAATATTTCAAAAATCAGATTTTGTGGGTTTTTTTCTTTTCTTTTTATTTGGACTTTAAATTCATTTTATTTTTTCAGTGTTCCAAGATTCATTGTTCATGCCCCACACCCAGTGCTCCATGCGATAGGTGCCCTCAGTACCCACCACCAGGCTCTCCCATCCCCCCATCCCTGCCCTCCAAGTCCCTCAGTTTGTTTCTGTGTCCAAAGTCTCTCCTGTTTCCTTTCTCTCCCTGAATTATCCTACTTCCCATTTACTTTCCTTCTCCTACTATCTTCTATATTACCCCTTATGCACCACAAGTAAGTGAAACCATGTGATACCTGACTTTCTCTACTTGGTTTATTTCACTCAGCATAATCTCTTCCAATCCAGTCCATGTTGCTACAAAAGTTGGGTATTCATCCTTTCTGATGGAGGCATAATATTCCATTGTATATATGTACCACATCTTCTTTTTCCATTCATCTGTTGAAGGGCACCTTGGCTCTTTCCACAGTTTGGCGATTGTGGCCATTGCTGCTATGAACATTGGGGTACATATGGCCCTTCTTTTCACTACATCTGTATCTTTGGGTAGTGCAATTGCAGATTTTGATCAAGTAACTATGACATTTTGGGGGAAAGAAAAAAATTTAGAGGATTTTATACTTGAAGTAACCCGTGAATGTCTTTAATTTCTTCTCAACCAGAACTAGAGACCATAGATTGTAATTTTTAATGGTGTTTACAAAAAAGACAACATAATACTAAAAACCCCTTCCCTCTTCACATAAGCTGTTATGTATGTTCAAATATACATATTTATGGTTCAAATGAAATATATGTAGTATATATGCATGTATATGTTTATACACAGATGTAATATAGATGTTACCTTTCATGACTTTATAGTTAGTAAAATTTTGTCATTAACCCTTCAATTACAGGTCTTGATAGTACCAGATAGATAAATTTCTACTATATTTGCTTCTGGTTGGAATCATAGTCATTTAAAGTAGTTGTACTTTCTATTTTACACTGATCTCCTCAGATTGAGCAATCTGGTATAATCTTTGATTGATTTTAAGAGTAAAAAAATAGATTATTGCCTAAAACTTCATTTGTTTAATAGATTGCAGTCCAGCACAACTGAAATTACTTTTGCAAAATTAAAATCGGGATCCTTGATGAAGAAAATGTGAGCTTGATTATTTTTATTTGCAGATTACACTTAAGGGCTTTGTATATACTCTGGGATCAGACAGTTTTGTTTTAATTACTTTGCCATACCCTCCACTCTCTTGGTCTCTATTCTTTCTCAAGTTCCACTTAAAGTGTAGTTGTCCTAACTCAGTAATCAACCTTTATCTTTGGCGAATATTCATAGCTCCACTAATCCCCTCAGGATTTACTAATTATCTGGGCTCTCCAGAGTCTGTATCACTTGTTCCTATTCTTTAGAGAGCGTTGAAATATATTGAGCAACTTGTGAAAAATGGATATTCACGAGTACTTGCTCCCAAATTCTCTGTATCAGAACATCCAGTGTGCTTTCCAGTTTGATTCAGATACGCACCAAATTTTTAGCAGAATTATGACACCCTGTACTATGTAGTACTATATAGATGTAAATGAAGAGCTTCTATCCCTTATTTTCTATAATCTTTCCCCTTTCGTTGGTAAGAGTCATTTTTTAATAAGTAGTCGGGGTTGCAGTTTTATCCATAAATCTTTTCTCTTTAATAATTGGAAAGGAGGAAAAATAGAGTTATATAACATTTATAACATACATGAAGCATGTATTTTCCATAGGTGCTACAGATCACAGGGGCATTGCATGCATTTGGTTGGAAAGGTTACTGAATCCCTATATCTAGAGATAATTATTATAGCCCCAGAATTTCATTTTCATTGTAATTTTAAAAGGATGGTTAGTAGTCTTCATGTCATTGCCATTGGGTTGCATTCTCTTTAAGAGAAAACCCCTATCTTAAATGCACATTCAGCTGTCATTGGGGGAAAAAAGTTGGGGAAAAGGAAGCATTAATGCACAAATCTATACACACAGTTCCTGAGGTCTCTGACTAGCTTTCTGAAATCTTACTTGACACTAATGATTACAGAGGACATTTCCGATGCCAGAAGACAACAAAGGGTCTTGAGTAGTTCAGAGCTTGAATTCTCATAATCATTTTATTAGGTTTAAAGAACTGCTCTAGAAGGTCATGGAGGATAAAGGGTAGGCATTCATTTAACTAAATTGTCAGGTCTGAACAAATTGGGGATAAGTTAGTAAGCACAGACAGGAGTCTTCGGGAAAGAACCTGGACAGACAGGACACCTGGTGCATCAGTAGATTTACCATGTGGTGTAAGCACAAGAAAGAGAAAGGTCAGGGATTACTGACAATAAGGAAGTACAACACCATTTTGGGGTTTTTGGTAATGCTGTCAACAGTGTCTACATAAATCTTTATTCACACTTTTATAATTTCCTTAGGAAATATTGTGTTTTAAAAGGTTCCTGGCATTTAATGCTGGACTGTAAACAGTGTATCACATTACACTGGTTTGCCATGTTTTTGTTTTAGTTTTTGTCAATACTTTCCAATAACTCTTCCATAAGTTCGTATACTGGTGGCATTTTCTTAATTATTAGAACACTTTTTTTTTTTTTAGTAAGACCTGCTTCCTGTTATTTTCTATTAAAAATTTGTCTTCATTTTTCTCATCCTTATATTTTAAATCCGGGATTCACAAGCTTGGTGCTATTGACATTTGGAACTGGACAGTCCCGTGTCGTTGGTACTGTTCTGTGCCTGAGAGGATGTTAGCAACATCTTTGGCCTTTACCAACTGACGCCAGTAGCAACGTCCATGGCTGTGACCCTGAAACATGTCTCCAGACATTATGAAGTATTCTCTGGGGATGGTGAGGGTGGTGGTAAGTAAAACAGTCCCTAGTTGAGAAGCACTACTGTAAATAAACTGTGGCCTGATGTTTCTAATTAAAAATAAATCCCATTAACAATTATAACTGTCATTGAATCAACTCTGTAAATATAAATATAAAGAATAGTTTTGACTGTATTCATTATTTTTAATATCTCTTGGTACCAACAATTAATTTCTCTTTCTTAGAGGTTTGCAGATTAGCTCTCCTCTCCTGTAAAACATGTGTTGTCTAATATTATTTTTGTTTTCCACAATATGAGAAATTCATTCTGGACACTGGTCAAAGGAAGATTAAGAAGGTTAGCAGTCTTACTGTGTAAAGTATTCTGTGAAGAGGTATGAGTGTGTATGTGTTCCTGTGTCTGTGTCTATGTGAGCATAAGATGGTAGATATTTTTGCTGGAATTTAGGAAAGACTAAATTAGACTCCATTTGTAACACAGGGAGAAGCTCAATCTTTTGACAAACTGTGAATAATAGGACAGGGCGTCAGCTCTGTAAAGTAAATTGCTGAGACTGGAAATGGTAAACCCATAAGTACCAGTGGTTTTGTGGCTGCCGGGCACGATCAATACCGGTAGATATTCTTCTTTTGAATAGCTATTTGGCAGAACAACAAATGTTTTATTTATCTCATTGTGCTGGATCCTACATGAAGAAGGAGTTCTGTAGAGAATAATGTAATCAATTTCCCAGTGTTCATTTTTGCTATTGACCTTTCTTTGATTATTAAAAAGTTAAGTTAGTTACCAGTCAGAAAGTTTATTTTAAGAAAAAGAAAAGATTGAGATAAAATCAAACTTCTATATACATTTCCATTCAAAATGCATCATGTCTTGCATATCTTAGACCTATAACGAATCCTGTAGATTATACAAATTATAATGTACTGTTGTGAGAAATTTTTCTTTGACTGCTACAACTGCATATCTCAGTTCAGTATGAGTTTAGAATGCCATTCATATTCGGTAGAGGATTATTTTTTCCCCAAACCAGACAGGACACATTCACCTACATGATGAACAATATAAATACGCATTCTAGTTCAAAAGTCTCAGAATCTTTATTCTTATGTGTTATCTAATATAAACACCAGGATTTTTTTAAAAAGTTTGATCTGAGTCAAGATACTTACTAGGATTCACTGAGACAATGAATTTAGAAAGTGAACACAATGTCTGCCTCATCACAAATCATAAACCTTGTAATTTCTTAAAGTGCCCTTAGCTATAAGTGATTTAACTGAGGTCTAGATGAATCCTAAATAACAGAAAGAAAGTGTCCTTAGAGAAGAAATCCACAATGTTAGATAAGAAACAAAAAACACACAGACATATCTTTGTATAAAAGGAATTTTGTTAGTAACCTTTTTTTTAATAAAAATATAAGAATGCTCTTCCTGAAGCAGAGCTCAGTGCCTGGGTTGGAAAATTGGTCCTGATATAAGAGTTGTAAGAGTTATAGATAGTTGGATTCTGTAAACTAAAGTTATCTTCAAGTGTGGGATTTCTAGTTGCATCTTTACTGCAGTTAGGCAGGTTGCTGACATATATAAAGCAGTGCATGAATCCATAAAACTTACTTTCTCTGCTCTTGAGAATGAATGGAACACTTCAGTAGCAAAAGCAAATTGGTTTTGAGAGCAAAGCAAAGAAAGAAATCTCTCTGGGCCCCAGTTTCAACTCTTGCAAAGGAATCCATTTGATTCTAGTCATAATAAACAACAGACCCATAAAAAGCCATTCAATTCTGATTTAAGTAACCTAAAGAAATATGACAATTTTTAAACATCTTTTACAAAATGCCATAGAGATCTCAATAATTTATTGTAACTATTTTGGTTTGTTTTAGAGGAGATGGTTATGTGAATGGGAATCTGATTTAGGTTTTTTATGTGACCTAAGACAAAATAGGGCATCCACATACCCAAGTTACAGCAAAGTCCTAAATAAGCATGCACTTAAATTATCCATCTTAAGGAATCATGGAAAAGTGCATCATCTTTACTCCACAAGTTTAACACTCCTTGGAAAGCTATTCAAAAATATCTTATGTGTGAGACAGTGAGTATGCAGTGGGTGGGGAAGTTCATATATTGACTAGCAAGAACTGGTCGGGTTACTTTGAGTATATACAATTACTTTCCTGAATTCATGAATGTTGCTAAAATTTTGGGGGGGGGAGAGTCTCTTCGTTAATTGTTTTTAACAAAAGCACCAACAGCCTTTGGAATGAAACTGAACATTGCACTGGCCAGTAAAAATGCTTTGAGCTGTATTTATCTGCCAGTTTGGGGTCATGTCTGGAGTACACTATTTTACTTAAAGTTTTCTCCCCGATGGTTTTAAGTATAACTTTTGGTATTAGAATCTGACTCTACAGGGTTTTCCTAAGCATTGGGTAGATGGTTTCACCATCCTGACCAGATCACTGATTTCACAATGACTGAATTATAAAGATTATATTGTTTCAAGATTATATTCAATATGTCATGACACCCTACAAAGCAGAACTGGGGAATCTCTCACTTTTAATTTACTTCAGTGACTTATTTTGATATTCAAAATAGCATTAGTCAGAATGCTATTTTGTGTCATTCTGGTAAGGAATTATTTGACATTTTTGTAAAATGACCTCTGTAATCATAATTGGAATATATAAGGACTTTTTAATAGAAAAAAAGAAAAAGAAACTAAATGGCTTTCTGTTTAATCTGTTGGTTCTTTTTTTCTCTCTCTAATAAACCATTAAATGAGCTACAAATTTCAGCAGATAGAGTTTAACACACTTTGCTCATTGCATTTGTCTTCAGATATTGCTTGGAATCACACAAATAGGGCAATCAGCCGCTCAAAGCTCTTGTCTACTATCCAATATAATGTGAAAAACGCAGATATCACATTATACATATGAAAAATGATTTCAAGGGTAAATTCAATTTTATTTCTCTTAGAAGCTAGTGGTTTAAAGAAGTATGATATTGGAGATGAAATACAGTATTGCAGCATAAATTGAGGTATGAAAAATGATCAAAGGCAAAAAACAAATCTAGGTGGAAGGAAAATGGTTGGTCACTGAAAATGTAGTAATGACATTTGTATATGACCTTCTTTCCTCTGCAACATATGTAGTCATTGCAGTATTAATCATTTATTAACTTACAAGTTCATGTTTCTCATCTGTCAATTAAAAAATGAATATTTTCGGGGCACCTGGGTGCTCAGTTGGTTAAGCAACTGCCTTTGGCTCAGGTCATGATTCTGGAGACCCAGAACTCGGATCGAGTTCCACATCGGGCTCCCTGCTTGGCAGGAAGCCTGCTTCTCCCTCTTTCACTCCACCTGCTTGTGTTCCCTCTCTGGCTGTGTTTCTTCCTGTCAAATAAATAAAATATTTTAAAAAATGAATATTTTCATCACTTACCAAATTAAAATTAAGATTAAACACCATAAAATTTTATCAATGTAATCTGTTCTGAGCAGAGTGCTCACTACTTAGCAATGCTTCACAAGTGCATATCAATGATAACTAAATGCCTTGGTTCCTAATAATACTGTCCAAGTTGGCAGGTGTTTTAGAAAGTACTCTAAAGTGGGCAATTTTTGTTTCCAGTGTTATGTGGAATTACAGGTGGCAGGGATCAAGTGAGTTGGGAGTGGGAAAGTGATGACTTGGCTGCCAGGTTATTTACTTGAGGGTAGAAGCAGTAATTATTCAAAACTAGGTGTCATAAATATAGGTAAGTGAATAATAACTGAGAATAAAGCAATGGAGAGAATCTAAATTCAGTATAATCAATCAGTATAAATATATGTCAACATACATATGTGTATATGTACACATGCATTTATATGCACAAAAATTTGTTGCATCAATACATAAATTCTACATGTATAGTCAGCACATTTTTTTGGCCCTTAAGTAGCACTCATGTTCTAGACAATCTTTTAGGAGCCAGGGATAAAGCAAGGAAGAAAAAAGGCCAAAATATCTTTTCTCACTGCTGTCGTGGAACTTGCATTCTAGTAAGGACACAGCAAAGACAACATCAATGAGGAAAATATAATGTATATTAGCAAGGAACTAATGCAATGGAGGAAATAAAGTGGAGGAAATGGGTAAGGAATGTTGGGAATGAGGTTAAACTTGACATGGTGTATTAATTTTTGATTGTTGTTATAACAAATTGCTACAAATTTAGTAGCTTGATAGCCTACAATAGAGATTTATTATCTTAAGTTTCTGTAAAGTCATTCAGGGCCATACAGACTCTGTGTGAAATGAGTTTCACTGGGCTAAAATCAAAGTATTGGCTGGGTTGCATTCCCATCTGGTTGCTGTAGGAGAAAATTAATTTCTTGCCTTATTTGGTTTCTATAGGTCATTCATATTACTTGGCTCATGCCCTCTTCCTCTCTCTTCAAAATTAGCTATTTTGCATTTCTCCTGCTGACTCTCTTCTTCCTTACTCTTGCACTTTTAAGTACCTTTGTGATTTTAATAGCCCCACCAGGACAACCCAGGAGAATCTCCTTATTTTAGAGTCAACTGATTGGCAACCCTAATTCTCCTTTGCTATGTAATCTAACATTCACAAATTATTGGTATTAGGATATGGACATGTTTGAAGGGTCATTATTCTGCCTACCACAAAGGATATCCAAGAAAAGCCTCATTCAATTTGAGTCAGGATCTAAATGAAATTAAAAAGCAACCCCAGAGGAATAACATGCTAAGCAAAGAAAAAGTAAGTGCAAAAGCCAGGGGTAGGCTCATTTCTAGTATGTTCCAGGAAAAGTGAACAGAATCGTGTGGCTAGAGTAGAGAGTTCAATATGGGAAGATGAGCAGTATGAGAAGAATGCCAAGAATTAGTGACAAGTTTGGAGGCAAAATAGTTGCCTTATAGTTCATACACCCCCATACCTCTATACTGAGATTAAAAAAAAAATACGTATAGTATTTTAAGCAAAAAGGTAAATTCTGACACATGTTAGAAAGATTACTTTAGCAACATGTCTATAGAATCAAAAGCAGATCAATCAGCAGGTTATAACAAGAATTTTTCTAGAAGATGATGGTGTCCCAGTACAAAGTGGTAGAAGAAGGAGGAGAGGTAGTTGGATTCTGGCTCTATGTAAAAAGCAAAGCCAGCTGTGTTTGCTGGAAGTTTGTATCTGGAATGTAAGAAAAGTCACGGAAGTCTCCATAGCATTTTTGCCTTTAGCATTTGGAAAAACTCAGTTATCTTTTATTGAGATGGGTATGGTAACAAGAAGAGTTTTTGCTTTGTTTTTTATTTGTTCATTATGTTTTATGCAGGAGGTAATATTGACAGTCTGGGATTTGTCATGTTTAAAATGGCTGTTAGATATCTAATTTAAGATGACTAGTAGAGAGTTGAATATATGAGTTTATTAGAGTTTAGGGAACATATAAACAGTATTCAGTGACAGATTGTGTATCGTTTTCAGAACCGTGAAATTGGTGAAGGTACTCTGGCACAGTTTTAGATAAGAAATAGAAAAGATTCAAGACCTAAATATTGGGATACTCCAAAAAGAGATGAGGGGAAGGAATAAGAACCAGTAGAGAATACTGAGACAAAAAAGACAAGAGAGGTGGGAGAAGAACCAAAATAGTGATAGCTTAGTACAGAAAATACTTTCAGAAGAGTGAGAACCACTATGTCATACTGCTTTACATTGAGAAAGCAGAAGGCTGAGACCATTAAATTTAGTGATGTCAGGGGCTTTTATTGAGAAGAGCAGTTGCTGTGGGAGGTGAAATTTTGTGATTGAAATGAATAGAAAATGAAGGGGTAAAAATCAAGCACAAGTAAAATTAATGCTTTGTACACATTTTGGTGTAAAAGAAAAATTGAAGAAGGGGAACCTGGGTGCCTCAGTCAGCTGAGCAACTGTCTTTGGCTCAGGTCATGATCCTGGGATCCTGGGATTGAGTCCACATCAGGCTCCCTGCTCAGGGGAGAGTCTCCTTCTCCCTCTCCCTCTGTGTGCTCATTCTCTCTCTCGCTGTCTTTCAAATACATAAATAAATCTTTAAAAAAAGAAAATTAAACAGTAACTAGAAGAGGAATAAAAGATAGCATTTCCAAGATAAAATAAATAATTTCATATTTATTCTGGGAGTGAATCACTAGAGATGAAAAGTTAAGAAAGGTAGAAAAGGGAGAATTTCTGGAATATTTCCAGTGTAGGTTGAGGAAGATGAGATCTAGTGCTCAAAAAGACAACTTGGTCTTAGATAGAAGAAGTTGTAATTTACAAGAAAGAAGGCCAAATATTGGTAGACAGGTGCAGAAACTGTAAGTGGTGGTGGTATCTTTTGGAGGTTTTCTTCTTCTGCCTTAATGTTCTCAGTGAAAGAAGAAATAACACCAGCTCATATAGAGAATAGGTTTAACATTGTATCTTTGAAAATAAAAGAGAGTGGAGGAATAAGTGAATTAAGGAAATATAGTATGATTTTACATCACCATTATAGACATATTTGAAGGTAGTAACTGGGGATTTAATGAAAGACTAGTTATAATGGTTCTGTAATTTTTCCCCAACCACATTCAGCTACATGAGTGCAAACAGACAGCATTTGAGAAACCAAATTTAACTAGGGTTGTGTTTTAACCAGTGATGTCTGACAATGTGAGGGGGCAAATAAACTGGGGTACTAGCTAAGAAATTGTCCCATTGTATTTAACCGTCTGTAAGGACAGTATCAAGGTGGCAGTATGGAGATGAAGGACCAAAATTTATGCTATTATCAACAAAGCAACCATCTTGGTAGAGTTTAAGAATAGTTGATATATGATTACTAAAGGGAGAGAGGTAAAAAGATGAATATGGTTTCAGAGAGGGGAATATTTGAAATCACACTTACAAAAAGTTCTGTTATTGGTAATAGGTCTTCAGTGTGATCATAGAAGTGGTGAATGAGGTCACCCCAGGCCAAGATCATTGGTTAAGAGATGATATGCTAGATGTATGGCAATAAGTAGAGGCAAAAAAAAAAAAAAAAAAAAGAATCATGGCTCAGTTTTCAAAAGCTTGTTCCTAATTGCATGATTGATAATGTCTTTAAAGAAATTATCCAAAACTAGGACTCCCTCAGTCTTTTCAATTCATCAGCTCCTTGTTTTCCTTATATCCAATAGGTAGAGGAGTAAAGATGTGATAGAGTAGGACAACTCACTTCTTAAAACCTTGGTCCTAAAGTAGCACAAATTGATTTTGGTCACATTTCATTAGTAAGAACAAGTAATATAATTCTACCTGAATAAAAATTTGGAGACTGGTACTATGAAGTGCAGTCCTTATTTCACTGGAAATTTTTTACCGTGGAAAAAGAGAATGAGCTGTGTGTGTATGTGTGTGTGTGTGTGTGTGTGTGTGTGTGTGTGTGTG
>PITA01001682.1:75665-163672 GCA_004023965.1 Spilogale gracilis | reverse complement strand
CTAGATTACCCTACTTCACACTTACTTTCCTTCTCCCACTGTCCTCCAGGTTACCCCTCATGCACCCCAGGTAAGTGAAACCATGTGATACTTGACTTTCTCTACTTGGCTTATTTCACTCAGCATAATCTCTTCCAGTCCAGTCCATGTTGCTACAAAAGTTGGATATTCATCCTTTCTGATGGAGGCATAGTATTCCATTGTATATATGTACCGCATCTTCTTTATCCATTCATCTTTTGATGGGCACCTTGGTTCTTTCCACAGTTTGGCGATTGTGGCCACTGCTGCTATGAACATTGGGGTACATATGGCCCTTCTTTTCACTACATCTGTATCTTTGGGGTAAATGGCCAGTAGTGCAGTTGCAGGGTCATAGGGTAGCTCTATTTTTATTTTTTTAAGGAATCTCCACACGGTTTTCCAAAGCGGCTGCACCAGTTTACATTCCCACCAAGAGTGTAAGAGGGTTCCCCTTTCTCCGCAGCCTCTCCAACACTTGTTGTTTCCTGACTTGTTAATTTTGGCCATTCTGACTGGTGTAAGGTGGTATCTCAGTGTGGTTTTGATTTCAATTTCCCTGATAGCTAGTGAGGCTGAACATTTTTTCATGTGTCTGTTAGCCGTTTGTATATCTTCTATGGAGAAGTGCCTCTTCGTGTCTCTTGCCCATTTTTTGATGTGTTCATCTTCTTTTTGGATGTTGAGCTTGAGTAGTTCTTTATAGATCTTGGATACCAGCCCTTTGTAGTGTCATTTGCAAATATCTTCTCCCATTCTGTGGGTTGCCTCTTTGTTTTGTTGACTGTTTCCTTTGCTGTACGGAAGCTTTTTATTTTGATGAAGTCCCAGAAGTTCATTTTTGCTTTTGTCTCCTTTGCCTTTGGAGACATGTCTTGAAAGAAGTTGCTGTGGCCGATGTCAAAGAGGTTACTACCTATGTTCTTTCCCAGGATTTTGATGGATTCCTGCCTCACATTGAAGTCTTTCATCCATTTCGAGTTTGCCTTTGTGTGTGATGTAAGAGAATGGTCTAGTTTCATTCTTCTATATGTAGCTGTCCAATTTTACCAGCACCATTTATTGAAGAGACTGTCTTTTTTCCACTGGATATTTTTTCCTGTTTTGTCAGAGATGATTTGCCCATAGATTTGTGGGTCCATATCTGGACTCTCCACTCTGTTCCATTGATCTATTTGTCTGTTTTTGTGCCAGACCATGCTGTCTTGGTAATCACAGCTTTGTAATAAAGCCTGAAGTCAGGTAATGAGATGCCCCCAGCTTTGCTTTTCTTCTTCAGCAATTCCTTAGTGATTTGGGCTCTTTCTTGGTTCCATATAAATTTTAGGATTGTTTGTTCTAACGTTTTAAAGAATGTTGGTGGAATTTTGATCGGAATGGCATTGAAAGTATAGATTGCTCTGGGCAGTATAGACATTTTAGCAATGTTTATTCTTCTGATCCATGAGCATGGAATGCTCTTCCATCTTTTTGTGTCTTCTTCAATTTCTTTCATGAGTGTTCTGTAGTTCCTCAAGTACAGATCCTTGACTTCTTTGGTTAGGCTTATTCCTAAGTATCTTATGGTTTTTGGTGCTATAGTAAATGGAATTGATTCTCTGATTTCCCTTTCTATTTTTTCGTTGTTAGTATATAAGAATGCAACTGATTTCTACACTTTGATTTTGTATCCTCCCACATTACCGAATTGTTGTATGAGTTCTAGTAGTTTGGGGGTAGAGTCTTTTGGGTTTTCCACGTAGATTATCATGTCATCTGCAAAGAGAAAGAGTTTGACCTCCTCTTTGCCAGGGTGGATACCTTTTATTTCTTTCTGTTGTCTGATTGCTGTTGCTAGGACTTCTAACAATATGTTGAACAGCAGTGGTGAGAGTGGGCATCCTTGCCTTGTTCCTGATCTCAGAGGAAAGGCTGTCAGTTTTTCCCTGTTGAGAATGATATTCGCTGTGGGTTTTTTGTAGATAGATTTTATGAGGTTGAGAAATGTTCCCTCTATCCCTATACTTTGAAGAGTTTTGATCAGGAACGGATGTTGTACTTTGTCAAATGCCTTTTCTGCATCAATTGAGAGTACCGTGTGGTTCTTCTCTCTTTTCTTATTGATTTGTTCTATCACGTTGATTGTTTTGTGAGTGTTGAACCACCTTTGCATCCCTGGAATAAAACCCACTTGGTCATGGTGGATAATCTTTTTAATGTATTGTTGGATCTTGTTAGCAAGGATCTTGTTGAGAATCTTGGCATCCATATTGATCAGCGATATTTGTCTGAAGTTCTCCTTTTTGATGGGGTCTTTGTCTGGTTTGGGGATTAGAGTGATGCTGGCTTCATAGAAAGAGTCTGGAAGTTTTCCTTCCATTTCTATTTTTTGAAAGAGCTTCAGGAGAATAGGTGTTATTTCTTCTTTGAATGTTTCGTAGAATTCCCCAAGGAATCTGTCTGGTCTGGACTCTTGTTTTTGGGGAGGTTTTTGATCACTGCTTCAATCACATTACTAGATATAGGTCTATTCAAATTGTCAATGTCTTCCTGTTTCAGTCTGGGGCGTTTATAGGTTTCTAAGAATGTATCCATCTCTTCTAGGTTGTTAAACATATTGGCATATAAGTGTTGATAGTAATTTTTGATGATTGTTTCTATTTCCTTGCTGTTATTTGTGATCTCTCCCCCTTCATTCATAATTTTATTAATTTGGGTCTCCTCCCTTTTCTTTTGGATTAGTTTGGCCAATGGTTTATTGATCTTATTGATTCTTTCAAAAAAACAGCTTCTAATTTCTTTGATGCGTTCTACTGTATCTCTAGTTTCTGATTCATTCATCTCTGCTCTAATCCTTATTATTTCCCGCCTTGTGTGCGGGGTTGGTTTAATTTTTTGTTGATTTTCCAGTTCTTTAAGGTGTAATGAGAGTTGATATATTTGGGATTTTTCAATTTTTTTGAGTGAGGCCTGGATGGCTATGAATTTCCCTCTTAGGACTGCCTTTGCTGTATCCCATAGGTTTTGGATCGATGTATCTTCATTCCCATTTGTTTCCATGAAGTGTTTCAGTTCTTCTTTGCTTTCTTGGTTGATCCACATATTCTTGAGCAGGATTGTCTTTACCTTCCAAGTGTTTGATTTTCTCCTGAACTTTTTATGGTGGTTGAGTTTCAGTTTCACGGCGTTGTGGTCAGAGAATATGCAGGGAATAATTTCAATCTTCTGGTATGAGTTGAGCCCTGATTTGCGACCTAGTATGTGGTCTATTCTGGAGAAAGTTACATGTTCACTCGAGAGGAATGAGCATTCTGCTGTTTTAGGGTGGAATGTTCTGAATATATCTATGAGATCCATCTGGTCCAATGTGTCATTCAAGGCTCTTGATTCCTTGTTGATTTTCTGTTTAGATGATCTGCCCATTGTTGAGAGTGGTTTGTTAAGATCTCCTACAATTAATGTATTCGCATCAATATGGTTCTTTATTTTGTTTAACAGTTGGCTTATGTAGTTGGCTGCTCCCATGTTGGGGGCATAAATATTTACAATTGTTAGATCTTCTTGATGTATAGACCCTTTAAGAATGATGTAGTGTCCTTCTGTGTCTCTGACTACAGTCTTTAGACTAAAATCCGATTTGTCTGATATGAGAATCGCTACCCCAGCTTTCTTTTGGGGTCCACTGGCATGAAAGATGGTCTTCCATCCCCTCACTTTCAATCTGGAAGTGTCTTTAGATTCAAGATGAGTCTCTTGTAAACAGCATATGGGTGGGTCCTGTTGTTTTATCCACTCTTCAACCCTGTGTCTTTTTATTGGAGCATTTAGGGCATTCACATTGAGAGTGATTATTGGTAGACTTTATATTTTTGTTCAATTGCTTTTACTCCATTTTCTATAACAATACCTGGTACTTAGTTGTCACTCAAGCTTTTTTATGAATGGATGAATCAAGCCAGATGAAGTACACCAAGTTTGTTGTATACAAATCAAGATGAAAAACTAAGTTGGTAGACTGTATCAGCTTCAATTTGAAAGCATGCTTTCAAGGCTTCCCATTTCAACATTAACTGATGTTGTGGTACTGTTTATTATATTGATATATATTAAATCAATTGTCCTATTGATTAGAGTGAGATTGTATAGAAAAGGTTTGCAGGTATTGGCAGACCTGGATTTTGAAGGGAAGGTGGATGAAAAAACTGATAACATTTTCTGGTTGGAGAATTTTTCTCCCATCATATCTGCCTGAAGAACATTTATGAGAAGTTTGTTAAGTTATTTAAAATTGAGCTTTTCATGTGTTTGTTCATTGTAGATTTGATAGTGTGAAGATAAAGTATTTAGCATCTGATGATTTTCCTCAGATTGAGGAGAGAGATATTATGAAATTATATTAGTGAACAGAGCATCAAGGTTATTAGATAAAGATAGTAGAAATCCTGCAAATATTAAGTGAACATATGAAGTTTTTGGTCAATAAGAGTTAAAAGCTGTAGCTGGTTGGGTGATTTCTCTCTAGTATCTTCCAGGAGTACAGGCATGAAGAAGGAGGGGCACTCCTTGGGTTTATCTAGGGGCGGGATTTTAGCTGGTAAGTACCATGAACATAAGGAAGGGGGAAAAAAAAAACATTGAGGCTCAGGAGGTAAATTTGTTTTATAATAAACCATGAAATTGTAGGAAAATAAAATGTAGAAAACTAGTATATAGTGAGGATGTGAACTTGAATCTGCTTCCAAGACCCATGATTTTTTGACCATAAAACATGATTTCAAAGAAAATATCTACTGGCTGTTTGTGTTTTAACCCCTCATAAAATAATTTAAAAATTATTTTTATAGAAACATCTGGGTGGCATTTAAGTGTCAGTTAATTCAAATTAAGTGTCCAACTCTTGATTTCCATTAAGGTCATGATGTCAGCATCCTGAGATCAAGACCCACTCCATGCTTCGCATGGAGCCTCCATCTGCTCCTCCCTGCCATGCTCATACACTCTTGTGCACATGAACAAAATATATTTATTTTTATAAATATGGAAAATTATTTGAAACATCGCTCATTAAGTTTCTGATGTATCTTATGTTCATCCCTAAGCTCTGGATGTGCCAGGTATGTTTTCAATCATTAATGTACTCATAGTCTAATAGAAAACAGAGACACGTAAAGAAATTATTTAAAATGTTAAACACCTTATAAAAATAGGATAGAATGTGGGGCTTCTGGGTAGCTCAGTCGTTAAGTGTCTGCCTTCAGCTCAGATCATAATCCTGGAGTCCTGGGATTGAGACCCACATTGGGCTCTCTCCTCGAGGGGAAGCCTGCTTCTCCCTCTCTCACTCCCCCTGCTTGTGTTCCCTCTCCAAAATGTGTACATATAAAGTATAAAATCCAAGCTAAATCTCAGAAAGGAAATCTAAGCTTGATATATACATAATAGAGAATTGTTAGCAGAGAGACCATATACAGAAAGTGATTGTCTTCGGGGCACCTGGGTGGCTCAGTCAGCTGAGCATCTGCCTTCAGCTCAGGTCATGATCCTGGAGTTCTGGGATCAAGCCCTGCATCAGGCTCCCTGCATGGCAGAGAGCCCAATTCTCCCTCTTCCTCTGCTGCTCTCCCTGCTTGTTCTCTCTCTCTCTTCCTGAAAAATATATAAAGTATTTTTCCCTTTCTTTTCTTTCTTTCTTTCTCTTTTTTTTCTTTCTCTTTCTTTCTTCTTTCTTTCTTTCTTTCTTTCTTTCTTTCTTTCTTTCTTTCTTTTTTTAAAGTGATTGTCTTAGCTGTGTCTGTTAAAGCAAATCACCATTTGTATGTCTTCTTTGGAGAAGTGTCTGTTCATTTCTTCTGCCCATTTTTGGACTTGATTATTTGTTTTTTGCGTGTTTTGTTTGAGAAGTACTTTATAGATCTTGGGTATCTGCCCTTTATCTGTAGTATCATTTGAAAATATCCTTTCCCATTCCGTGGGTTGCCTCTGTTTTGTTGACTGTCTCCTTTGCTGTGCAGAAGCTTTTTATCTTGATGAAGACCCAAAAGTTTATTTTCACTTTTATTTCCCTTGCCTTTGGAGACGTGTCTTGAAACAAGTTGCTGTGGTCAATGTCAAAGAAGTCACTGCCTATGTTTTTCTCTAGGACTTCGATAGATTCCTGTTTCACATTGAGATCTTTCATCCATTTAGAGTTTATCTTTGTGTATGGTGTAAGCATATTGTTGAGTTTCATTCCTCTGTATATAACTGTCTAATTTTCCTAGTACCATTTATTGAAGAGACTATCTTTTTTCCATTGGATATTTTGTCCTGCTTTGTTGAAGATTAGTTGACCATGTAGTTAAGGGTTAACAGACATATGAAAAAATGTTCATCATCATTAGCCATCGGGGAAATTCAAATCAAAACCACATTGAGATACCACCTTATACCAGTTAGAATGGCAAAAATTGACAAGGCAAGAAACAACAAATGCTGGAGAGATTGTGGAGAAAAGGGAACCCTCTTACATTGTTGGTGGGAATTCAAGGTGGTATAGCCACTTTGGAAAACAGCGTGGAGGTTCCTCAAAAACTTAAAAACAGAGCTACCATATGACCCAGCAATTGCACTACTGGGTATTCACTCCAAAGATAGATGTAGTGAAAATAAGGGCCACATGCACCCCAATGTTCATAGCAGCAATGTCCACAATAACCAAAGTGTGGAAAGAGATGAGATTTCCTTCAACAGATGAATGGATAAAGAAGATGTAATCCATATATACAATGGAATATTACTCAGCCATCAGAAAGGATGAATACCCAACTTTGGCATCAACACGGATTGGACTGGAGGAGATTATTCTAAGTGAAATAAGTCAGTAAGAGAAAGTCAATTAACATATGGTTTCACTTATTTGTGGATCATGAGGAATAGGATGGAGAACATTTGGAGAAAGAAGGGAAAAATAAAGGGAGGAAATAAGAGGAGGAGATGAACCATGAGAGACTATGGACTCTAAGAACAAACTGAGGGTTTTAGAGAAGATAAGGTTGGGGGATGGGTTAACTCAGTGATGGGTATTAAGGATGGCATGTTTTGCATGGAGCACTAGGTGTTATATGCAAATAATGAATCATGGAACACTACATCAAAACTAATGGTGATTATGGTGACTAATATAATAAAAAATAATAAATTACCAGAGATTGAGTAACTTAAACAATAGACATTAATTTCTCACAGTTCTGGAGGTTGGATCATGGTGCCATCATGATTAAGTTCTGATGAGGGTCCTTTTCCTGGCCTGCAAACAATTACCTTTTTTCTGTGTCCTCATATAGCAGAAGAGGAAGCTCTGATGTCCCTTCCTTTTCTAATTAGGGCACTAATTTCATCATAGAGGTGCCACATTAATGAATTCCTCTAAACCTATTTATCTTCTAAAGTCCCCACCATCTAGTACTAACATATTGGAGGGTTAGGACTTCAACATAGGAATTTTGAGAGGACACAAACATTTAACCCTGAATATTGCATGTTTGAACTTGAAATGTCATTGAGATATGTAAGTAGAAATAGCTAGTAACCACATCTTTAATCAAGCTATAAAAAGTTCTATGAAATCTTCTGATCTTTCATTGATTCCCTTCTGAGCATATATATGACTTTACTGTCTACCTAGCCACTCATTCTGGGAAATAGAGATTAATTTTTACACTTCTATCTTTGTCTTCTAAGAAAGGATCTTAACCATTAATTAATAAAATCATGTACCAAAGATATATCTAGAATTCATCTACTTCTTTCTCTCCTTACTACTACTGCCTTAATAAAATTTACACTGCTTCTTTCCCCTCTTAAAAAACTAAGATCAGACTCAGAGTAACCGTTCTCAAAAGTACTGTACCCTTCAAAAGACTGTGAGTTATATTCTTCCTATTTTTGCCCAACTACAAATATTTTAATGGTAGACTTATAAAACCCATTTCTATGACCCTATTCCAATCCCCTGTATGCAAAGGGATGGAGAAAGTGGTAGAATAAACACTTGCATCATTATTTTTACTTCTTATCTGCTCCATTGGATAAATCATTCCTAACATGATTAGATTCAGAATCTGAAAGCTCTTTGGTCTCATTATGAATTGATAGTTTACTACAATTTAAAGTGAGTAAAATATTCATTCTTTTTTTTTTTTTCCTTTTGCCTCCTGATTCAGATTGGTAAGCCAGGAATATGCCAACTACTAGAGGCCTGTTGGTATTGAAGCTGGTGGCAAAAGGTGGGCCTTCTACAATGCATTCTGAAAATGGCCATCTCTCCCAGTACGGCTCCTAGTGGGCCATTGTTGTCACAACCCATAAAATTCTCACCCTTTGACTCAGCCTTTTTCTCTTTTCTTAGATGGCAGAACACACACTGCTCACTTTGTATAATGTTAAAACAGCTAATGTCCTTATGGTTGGGCCATTTTTAAAATATGTAAAATGATTTTTTGGAAAATCTCTTCCTTGGAGTTGTTTCTTGATGCCTTCTGCTTTTTAAACACCGTTTCATGTTTCTCAAAGCCATAAAATCTTGATCTTTCGTGTATTTCCTCTCAGAAAGTGGGTATAGATATTCTTGAGTTCTGGCCTGTAAATTACATAAACCTCTATGAAAAAAAATCTAGGGGAAGGTGGAACCAATTTGTATTACAGTCCAATTAAGGGAGAACATCACAGTCCCATCAAGGATTAGTCAGAAGAATATATAGCAATATCATTATGTATTCAATATGTCAATAGCGTAATGATAATTGAAGGGTATAAAAATATCAATAGGCATGTGGGAAGATTGTTTATTGGAAAAATTGTTAACATTGATCATTATTCAGATTTAAGTTTGATTCATAATCTTTGGGATTTAAATATTTATTGCATCTTCAAAGTACCATTAGCTTACTGCTGCTAAATCAAGTTCTCCCTATTATTAGTCCATAGGTCTTCAACATCTTCTATATTACACTAATAGTCTTTTCCAAATAAATGATATAGGGATATCAGAAATCTAATTTTGCATGTGTCTAAACAAGGAGAAGAGGAAGAAGGAAGAGGGGGAGTAGGAAAAGGAGGAGGAGATGGGGGGAAATGGAGGAGCAAGAAGGCTTTGAGCAACTCTAGAACATGCCAGAAACTTTGCATGCATCATTTCTAAGTCATTCTACTAGCCCAAAATCTAGGTGTATGTGTGGTATTATATTTTAGGTATTTCATCCCTGTATTTTTTCTTTACCAGCCCCACCCCCAACCCATTGTATGTAAACAAATGGTCAGATTTGTGCTTATTTTTTTGGGTTTGGGAAAATGGATTACAGAAAGCTCTTGTGAATCTTCCTTATCCTACAGATGTGAGAATATTGGGACATAGAAAAAATGTCTTGATCATAAACACAAAAAAGAAGAGTTTTTCCAGCCAAGTGTGAAGGAAGATGGTGAGAATGGAGAAGTTTTAGAATCTCAGAATATAGGAAACATGTCTCTAGTTTCCAGCAGGGAAGCCAGAGGGCCAGCAACATTTCCAGAAGAAATAGCTACAAGAGCCATTTGGGCAAGTAAGACCACTGGCAACCTCAAAGGAATATCTTAGTGCCCTAGGTAGAGCTTGAGCTCAACAGAGAGCGTCCAGGTCTTTAAGATCACACTGATAAGAGGCAGGGCAGAATCTATAGGGTAGATGACTCTGTGACCACATGACACCTGTCTCAGAATTGCAAAGAATTTTAAAATAGGGACATAGATTCTGAGGAAGGGATAGAAATACCCTTTCCCTAAAAGACTGAATAATATAAGATTGTGCCAGTCTAGTATGAGAACTCTTTCTTGACTTTCTGTCTCTTGCAATAATCAAGGAAAATTGTTGAAATTACCAGCGGTGCTTAGAGAATATATTTAATTGAATTGAATTAAATAGTGAGAGTAATTTAGAGATCTAATCAGTTCATTCTCATATAACAATACTCACTAGCTAGCGTGTGTCTGCTTTCCAGGTGTTATATATTTTCTGAATCTTGATCTGAATCAAACTCTTACCTACTTGGAAGCAAATTGGAGTTAGACATTGTAAAGAACTGTAATTTTTCAGAATTCCTTTCGGTCATAAATTTAGTGAATAAAGTTTGTTTTAAGAAATGCAATTGTAGCAGCTAACACTCATTATAATGCATCCTAAAGCATAAGTTATGGTTTGCCTATTAATTTCCATCCTAATGTATTTTTATTGTTATATTTTTGCTTACAAAGATTTTACTGTCACTTTATTTAATTGAAATCAAATGATGTTATTTACTTTTCAGTGATGCAGAGAAAAGTGCATTTGTAAGCTACTATTATTCAAATTGAATATTCTTATAGAATGCTAAAAGTCTTTAGTGCAGAATATTTTACATATAAATTTTTAAAAAGTGCTAAACTGTGACATCTATTCCACCAGTCCAGTAATGGAGATGATGATGATGTGGTGGTAATTGTAATTGATTATGTGCAAGGCATTGTTGAAGTCATCAAATGACAGAAGATTCCACCAAATTATCCTCAAGATAAAGAGAACAGTATCTCCTATATCAAGGTATTATCATCACTTTGTATAATATATTTAGTAAAAGAAATGAGTAAATACTAACAGTACTATCCCATAATGGTCTGTGTCTTTAGCAGCATTACATGATTACTTTTAGATCTTTAAAAGAAATATTAGCATGCATATTTTGAAAAATAATTCAAAAACATGCCTATAAATTGAGCCCAGTTCTAAAGAAGTTACTTTTTTCATGACTGACTCTATGGTTACCCGTATCTATAAAACGGACTTGGAATTATTTCCAATCTAAAAGTAATGTCTTATGCAATTCTCAAGTTGTGGGATATCTTGGGAGTTCAGTAAACGTTCTCTGTCTTCAGCTGGATGATTATGGTTTTCTTGCATCTTTATGCTCAAGTGGTGAGTGGTTCTGAAGTTACATGGTTCCTGAAAAACCCAACAAAACTGAGGAAATAAATAGCATATATGTTCTTTTTGTTGAGTTCTTTATTTCTTATAACACTAGTTGGAAAAAACACTGGTTGAATTTTGCTTTTAGCTCTAGGATGTTTCGTTAGATTACAAAACAACCACAAATGTCTCCCATCCCTATGTGTACATCCTTTTGCAATGTGACATTTCTTGTCCCATTTGAATTTGAGTTTGGCCAACCAACTTGCTTTTGCCAGTGGGACATTAGCAGATGTAATTCAAGCAGAGGCCCCTTGTCACTAACCTTCTCTTGCTGCTAGAAACCCTTCTCCCACTGTGATGAAAGAGAAAGTGTGATGAAAGTGATCAGAAAATTGCTGTCCCAGCAATCGCAGCCCAAAAGTAAAGCTATACTAGTCCATTCAGCCCCATTCAGCTTGCCAAAACCAAAAGAATTGCCAGATGAATCCACAGAATGTAAGAAATAAATTGTGTGTGTTATTTTAAGCCATTCTGTTTTGATACCTTGTGTTATGCATCAGTAGCTGATGAGATTATATTTCAAGAATACATAGAGTGCTGTAATGATGTCATACAAATAGTTTCTTCCCCTTGTGTGGGTCTGTCCAACTTTATGTTTGACTCCTCATTATTTTAGATTACTCAAGACTTCAACTCAGATGAATACTTTAAAACCCTAATTCCTTTGTTTTCATCAGTTTGCAGTTCCCAATCCTGACTTTTTAGTTTAGGTTCACATCTCACTTGCTTTGGGTAATTGCCTTTATTATGGGTTGAAAACTACTTTTCTTTGATATTCATCTTGGTTGGTGAATTAGTTAAAGATTCCTTTCCTAATTATGGCATTATGTTTCCCCACGTGGTAAGTCCTTTGCTGGTCTGCTAGGCTCCTGAACTTGAGTCCACATAGGTATACCTTGGGCTCTTTTGATCTGCTTCAATTTGGCCCTCTGCCCTTCTTTCTTGAGGCCTTTGGTCACTGCCTTAAATTCTTTGGATCAGGCATCTGGCTTACAGAGTAACTAGAGGAAATGTGTTTCAGAAAAGTGTTATTGCTACTTGGACCTACATGAAGCCAGAATAAATGGTGGTCTTTGTGTTATGATTTCAAGTATATTCAAAGTTACTACTTTCTAAATAGATTATCATTGTGCTCCAGTTTTCATCATTAAATTTACTCCTTGAAACAACATTTCTTTGGTTTTCAGCATTCACTAATTCTGATATCTGTTCTTCACCTTAGTGTTTGGGGCTATGAGGAAAAGGTTTTGGGAATTTCTGGGATATGAGAAAAAAAGAAAAGAGTAAGCCAAAAATGAGAAAAGACAAGATGAAAGACATAATTTGCTTTCTTTGCGGTTTAATCTATATCTAACCTGTGTCTTATTGTATAAAAGATTTATTATGCTCTTGGGAAATAAGAGGACAATACCTGAATTTAAGGGTACAAATTCTTACCTCATCATAAGAAAAAAATAAAATTCTTCACCATCAAAAAAATAAGCCTTGGAATGATTTAATGAGGGAGATTATAAAGTCTATATGTTTGTATTTATATGTATCTGCATTTATACACGCTTGCATTATATATGTATGTATCTACAATCTTTAATGAATAAACATTGTTCTGGGGAGTTGTGACTTCTGAAAGTCATTATTACTTATCATGAGACATTCCCTGTGAAAGATCCACTGTACCCCATCTCCCAGAAGTTTAGCAGAAGGCTAATAGAATATATTTAGACATTCATTAGAGCCATACCATAGTGGCTCAATATAGAAAACACTATACAGATAGACTTAAATATTGCTTTTGCTATTCCAAAGGTTTACTTTTACTTGTGTGATAGCTATAGGTTTATATGTGTTAATTTTTTTGGACCTGTTAATTTTAGTGCTTCAATTTTTATTTAACAATCTTGACTACATCAGTATCTTTGTCTTTTGGAATAGAAATGGAGATGTTTTTGTTTTAAAAATTTCAGAATTATTTGTAGTCAAAGCCTTCAATATAAAATAACAATTTAATTTTTAGTTTGCCTCTTAATGCTTTCTGTATTTCCCAATTAGGTTTTTATTACTTTAATAATTAGGAAAGTTAAATATGATATTCCAGGAGTTTAAACTATAACTATAACCAAAGTTATAAATAACTTCAACTAAAATCATATAATAAATCAAAGAGAGAACTTTGGGAAATTTAAACTTTAAAAATGTGTGTGTATTTAAAAACTAATGTTCTCAACATTTTTGTTGAAAAATAAAAGTTGTTTTAAATATATCTGAAATATAACAGTATAGTAGCAAAAAAAAGTGGTATTTATTGCTGCATGTTAAGACTATGGATGATACTACTTTAAAAAAAATACTTTATTTTAATTTTTCCTTGGTCCAAGATTCATTGCTTATGCCCCACTGTTTTCCTTTCATTATAATTTTCTGAAATAACTGCAAAAATATGTATGTCAGAAGATTATAAGCTAATAAATTTAAAAGATTTGTGAAAACACTTTACATCAATTTATTATTTAATTTAAAGAAACAGTATATGAGATTCAAAGTCTCACTGATCCAACTTCAAAAAACTGTATTGTCCTTTATTAGGAAAAGGCAGTGATGGGCAACAAAAATGTAGAAGCTTTACATAAATTAGAAGATTTATAATCTTCAATAAATGAAATAATTCTATTTGGTTTATTACTATTGACTATGTCCTTAATTGTTTAATGCTTAATTACTTTGAAAATATTAAAATAAGACCACTTTTCATTTGCCAATCAGGCTATATGTTATGGTATGTTTTTTATATATATTTATAACATGATATAAAATATTTGTTATAGGAAGGCAAAAATAATGAAACTCTCAGATGATTTATTGACTATATGATAAATATACTTTTTGTTTAACATGTTGGGAAATTTGAAGATCTTCTGTGTTCATGACTATGGGACACTAATTTCAACAAAGTAAAATGTGTCATAAGACATTAAAATTCTTGTTCTCAGTAGTTTATCATCTACATGAAGAGGTTAAGCATAACTAATCTAGTTCATTACCAGTGTGTAGCATGCCTTGGAGACAGAATGCTTTTGATTGGGATAATATCTGAAGTAGAAGTGAGAAATGAGCAATACTTTAATCACTGCTTGTTCATATTTCTATACAAAGGTTAATTTCTTTAATAAGGTCTTCTGCTTTAATAGTAATTTCAGTGAAAATAATTTTGACTCATTTGTTCTCTAAACTGTAAAACTGTAATTATACTTATAAGCACTATAAATATACTTGAAGCACCACAATGTGGTACAGCAGAGCCTGTAGTATTTATTGAAAATGATCTTTGGTGGTGGGACTTTATAGAAGTCTGCTCCCCCTTCAGAGCCCTCCAATAGCTCCATCTGTTTCAAGTGACTCTACTTCTCCTATCTTCAAGAAGAGTCAGCTTGTCTGCAGTTAATGGTGAGTGAAATTGAAATAAAATTAAAATTCTGTTGAGGAAACTGAATTAGGCACCTCATTTCTCTTTCTTTCTTTCTTTCCTTCTTTCTTTCCTTGTTTCTTTCTCTCTTTCTTTCTTTCTTTCTTTCTTTCTTTCTTTCTTTCTTTCTTTTTTTTACAAATGTCAGTATGCATTGTTTTTGTTATAGCACTATTCACTAAGATCCCTTCAGCATGGTGATCAGAATATTTTGGTACTATGTTTCATTTTACTTTGGTGTACTCCATTTTCCATAATTTTATCACCAAAAACAAGCTGCATAAACACAGAAACAATCATGACAGTTCTATACCATCTGTATTAAAAAATTAGCAACATAAATTTTCTTCAGTCTGGATTTCCTTTTATGAAATATATCAAATACTGATAAAATTTGATTTTAACACAGGCATGTTTGAGCTCTCTCTTGATTGTGTATTTCCAGTTATTATTATTATTTCTAGGACAATATATTCAACCATTCATTTGTTTATTTGATAAGACTCACCCCATGACCTATTATAGGGGCCACTGAGAAAGTAGAGTAAGTACAACTCTGTATGTAGTTCAAGAAGCGAGCAGAACAACCACTAGTTACAAAACATCAGGACAAATATTCACAGATTTATGAGGCAAGTGATGTGGAAGCACAGAAAAGAAGAATTGATCGTGTTTAGGAACTCAGAGAGATTTTCATATTCTGTGTGCATGGAGAGGTCATGTTTGAGATGTGTGATAAGATATTCTCTACATGAGCAATGAAGTTGTATTAGTGAAGGAAAAATGTGAATTATAGCAGTAGTATGTAGTAATTAAGAACTTGTAGCTTAGGAATGTGACAAATTTAATTTGAATTCTAGTTTTCTCGTTGAGTGAATCTTTGTGATCCTGACAAGTTACTTAATTTCCCCAAAGATGAATAGAATAAAAACAATACCTATCTATAAGCTTTTTATGACAATCAAGAGGCCTACTTTTAAACTACCTAGCAGGGTGGCCAGCATTGATAAATAATAAGTGATAACTAATTACTGAATTTTATAAAGGGTTGAAAGTCAATAAGTATCATTTAGATATTGACACAAATAGAGAAAGAGAAAGACAAATGTGGTGTTTAAGTTGAATACAACTTCTAGAAGTAAAAATTGAGTGAAATGTCAGTACCCCATTAAATAAAATCAACATCATAATATAATTCATATAACAAAAGTAATAAATTTAGTTACACATGAAAATGTTAGAACATTATAAAATTATATAAAAAACGAAGCTCAAACATAGCAATCTTTGCAGTCAATGTGAGTTATACTCTCCTACTAAAGACAGATATATTTAGTGTCAAAAATTAAGATTCAATTTATGCTTTATAAAAGAAATCTATGTGAAAAGAAATCACTAGATTTTTAATGATAAAACATATGTCAATTGAATATAAATAAAGAAGCAGAATAATTGAAGATGAAATAACATTTAAGGACAAAAACATTAAAATAGAATGTTTTTATTGGATATGCACATTTAACCAGTGATTATTGGTCACACCACCCATGAGTGGCCTTTTTATGTGGACTGAATTTTCTTCGGAGCTCCAAGGGTAAGCATCCTAAGAAAAGAGGATGTAAATGTATTTTGAGTATAGTTTTTGGGAAGAGTTTTATATTCTTATGCATTCTCTATATCCAAATAACTTGACAACTGGTGATTTAATCTAAAGAAATAATATGAAATGCACTTTTGAACATAGGTTATATATGCAAGAGTGTTATTAGCTTATATTTAAAGTGAAAAATGATAATTGTTTAAATAACTTACAATTTGGCATTAACTTAAATTAATGCATTAAAAATGTGTTGGCTATGCATATTTATTTTAAAAGGAGATTATTCTATAGCTTTAAGTGAAAACTGGGTTACACAACAGTGTTTTTTAATGAATCCAATTATTTTAACATTTATATATTCATTTTTATTACATAACATTTATAGTTTATGGAATATTTATATATTTGATAGAATTATTTGTGTACTTTAGATCTATATAATTATTTATGTATGTTATATAGTTATAAAGAATTTATAGAAAATAATTTAAGAGAAAAAGATTTGAGGTGTGTATCATAAAATGTTTTTGTGTTTATATCTTGTGGGGGTATGGACAACTATTATTTTCTTCGTAATTTTCTATACTTTTGAAATTTTCTACAATTGTTATGAATTATTGTTTATAAAAATACACAAATTTGTAGCTAACCACCTTTCATATTCATGTCGAACTACTTTTTCACCCAAATTTTCTTTGCCAGTCAAAAATAGGGGTATGTGTATATATAAAAATTAAGGTCTGGAGAGGAGGACATTCCAAGATGGCAAAATAGGAAGATTCTGAACTCACCTATCTTCAACAGACATACCAAATCTATAACTGTATGTGGGACAATTCCCTCTGAAATAGACCTAAAACTGGTTGGACAGCTTCTTTACCACAAGCAATTTTAAATGGCCACACTGACATGGTAGGAGAGGTAGAGACATGGTCTCTAGTGACACACATTGAGAAGCGACTCATGAATATGAAGCTTCTCCCTAAGAACCAAGGGGTTCATGTCCCACATTAGACACCCTAACTCTTGGAATCTGTACTAGAGATGAGCCTCATAATGGCCAGCTTTGGAAACCAGTGGGGCTAAACTTTAGGAGACCCAAAAGGCTGTAGGGAGCTGAGATACTGCTCTTAAGGACTAATACACTCACTTGAAGTGGGCCCCTGCACAAAAGCAGCAGTTTGAAAAGCATCTAGACTATATGTAAAGATTCATTTGTTAATTATGTAGTGTCTGCCGTAGGGCAGAGACCTGTTGGGACTCTCTCAAGTGATAGAGGTTTAGAGAGAACCATTCTGTGTCTTCTCTCTACTTTGCTAGTGCAAGCAAGTACATGCAGATACTGCGCTTTCCTGTTCACTCAGTAAAGCTGTCATGAATGCCCCGACTCTCTGCTCTCCTCTGCCTTGCTAAAATCAGTGGACACATGAGGTCCACACAAGGGATGCTCCTTAATAATCTGGCTCTGTTGGAATGGGGGCCATGGGACTATAACAACTAAAGAGACACTTTAGGGCAGACTGTCACACCCAGGGCACTACACACAAGATTGAACACATCCCCAGTCTTTATTTGAAAGAGATCTATCTACTTATCCAGGAGCTTTGGCCTGAGGGTCAGGGTTCTGGTTTGCCATACATCTAGAGATTACAGAGGTGCTCTCAGGAAATGTGAGCCAAGGGACTGCATCTTTGCACTTACTCTCAGTCTTGCTATGGCTTGCTGGTACCTCCCAGAAAGGAACTTAAACATTTGTCTAGAACTCTGATTTTTGCAACTGACGCCCAGGGGATAACTTCAGATCATTTGGTCTAGAGGCCAGCAGGATTTATGACTGGGGTCCCACAGGACTATATATATTTTCATACTTTAAAGCTGCTGCCTGAGGTTTTAGCTTCCAGTCAGTCAAAATCTAGGTGCTGACTGAGACTCCCACCCTTTGGAACACTAACAGGTCTTGGCACAACCTCAACAACTTAAGAATAAGTCATGATGCTTAGAAAATCACAAAGATTTGAGCGATAACCAAGAGCTATGGCAAGATTGAACAATAAGTTTTATCTCCTACAAAAGGCCACTTCTTCAAGACTGGGAGAGGTACTTATTTCACTTAATATATAGAAACAAACACAGGAAGTCAAGCAGAATGAGGAAATAGGGGAATATGTTCTAAATGCAAGAACAAAATAAAACCTCAGAAAAAAAATTCTTAATAAGATGAAGATAAGTAATTTACCTGATACAAAGTTCAAAGTAATGGCCCTAAAGATATTCATCAAACTTGGGAGAAAAATGGATGAACACAGTGTGAGAACTTCAGCAAAGAGACAGAAAATACAGTAAAGTACCAACAGAAGTCACACAGTTGAAGAATAGAATAAGTGAACTGAAAAATATACTAGAGTGTTTCAGTAGAAGACTAGATGATGCAGAAGAAAGGATCAATGATCTAGTAGAGAAGCAGAATTCACACAAAGCAAAAGAAAAAAAAAAGACTGAAAAATAGCAAAGGTAGCTTAAGGGTACTATGGAACAACACCAAGTGGAATAACATTTGTATCATAGAAGGAGAGAGAGAGGAAGAGTCAGAAAAATTATTTGAAGAGATAATGGCTGAATACTTTTCTTACCTGGGGAAGGAAACAGATGTTTAGTTTCATGAAGCCCAGAGTTTCAAGTAAGATAAACCTAACAAGGTACACACAAAGGCACACTATAGTTAAAATGTCAATAAAGAGAGATTTTTAAAAGCAGAAAGAGAAAAACAACTTTTTATGTATAAGGGGACTCCTATAAGGCTATGAGCATATTTTTTAGCAGAAACCCTGCAGGCAAGAAGAGAGTTGTATGATTTCTTTGAAGCACTGAAAAGAAAATACTTCAAACCAAGAATATTCCACCTGACAAGGTTTATCATTCAGAATTGAAATAAAGATAAAATGTTTTCCAAAAAAGCAGAAACTAAAGGAGTTAAAGGTTAAAATAGCCTTGCAAAAAATGTTAAAGGGACTTCTTTAAGTTGAAAAGTAGGGTACTGATTAGTAACAAGAAAACATATGGAAGTGAAAATCTCAATGGTAAAGGTGAATGTATAGTAAAGGTAGTGGATAAATTATTTGTAGGGTTAGTATGAATGTTACAAGAAAAAAATAGTAAAAATAAGTGTAAACACAATAATTAGTTAAGGAATACACAAAAAGATGTCAACTGTGACATCAAAAACATTAAATGTGAATTGGGAATAAAAATTAGCTCTAGGGGCACCTGGGTGGCTCAGTTGGTTAAGGGACTGCCTTCGGCTCAGGTCATGATCCTGGAGACCCGGGATCGAGTCCCACATTGGGCTTGCTGCTCTGCGGGAAGCCTGCTTCTCCCTCTCTCGCTCCCTCTGCTTGTGTTCCCTCTCTGGCTGTGTTTCTCTCTATCAAATAAATAAAATCTTTTAAAAAAATGTAGCTCTAGAATGAATTAGAACTTAAATTATTATATTGAAATAAACTCATATGTATAGGCTGCTATATGGGAGTCTCTTGATAACCACAAAGAAAAACCTCTAGTAGTAGACACAAAAGATAATGATAAAGGAATCTAAGCATAATATTAAAGAGCGTCATCAAACTCAAATGGAACTAAACAGAGAAAAAGGAACAGAGGGAAACTACAAAACAGCCAGAAAACAATTAACAAAATGGCAATAAGTGCATACCTATTAATGATTACTTTAAGTGTAAATGGACAAAAATGTAAATGGAATAAACTCTCTAATCAAAAGATATAGAGTGACTGAATGGATGAAAAAACAAGAACATTTAAATGCTGCCTACAAGAGACACATTTCAGATGAAAGAACACACACAGATGGAAAGTGAAGAGATGAAAAAAAATTATTCCACACAAAGTTAAACCAAAAGAAAGTTCATGTACCTGTACTTGTATCAAATAAAATAGACTTTAAACAAAAGTGTCACTAAAAACAACAGCCAAAAAAAGACGTTACATAATTGTGAAAAGGTCACTCCAACAAGAGAATATAACATTTGTAAATATTTATGCACTCAGCATAGGAGCCCCTAAATATACAAAGCAAATATTAATAGACCTAAAGAGAGAAATTGACAGCAATACAGTAATAGTAAGGGACATTAATGCTTCACTTACATCAATGAATAGATCAGTGAGACAGAAAATTGATGAATTTCATCCAGCACATTAGATACACACAGAACATATTTCACAACGTCCTTCTGAACAATTGTGTCGATGAAGTAAACAAAGGAGAAATATGAATAAGTAATTTGAGACAAATGAAAATGGAAATATAGCATCACAAAATCTAGGGCATGTAGGAAAAATATAAGGGAATGTCATGGCTATATAGGACTGCTTTAGGAAATGATAAAAATCTCAAATAAAAAAATCTAACTTTACATTTAAGGGCAGTAGGAAAAGAATAACAAATCGAGCCAAAGTTAGTAGAAAATAGGACATAACAAAGATTAGAGTGGAAACAAATGCAAGATCAGGAACAAAGTAATGATGCCCATTAACACCATTTTTATTCAACATAGTATTAAAAATCTTAGAGCAATTAGGCAAGAAAAAGAAATAAAGGCATCAAAATTTGAAAGGAAAAAGTGAAATTGTCACTATTTCTGTGAATGACATGATTTTACATATAAAAAACCCTAAAGACCCTTCTAAAAAACTCTGAGAACTAATAATCAAATTCAATAAAGTTGCAGGATGCAATATCAATGACCAAAATCAGGTACATTTTTATATAGTGAAAATAAACTGTTTGAAAACAAACAGTTCTTTTTAAAATTACATTAAAAAGAAAAAACAAGTAGGAAAAATTTAATCAAGGTTGTAAAAGACAAACACACTGAAAACTATCAAACATTGATAAAAGAAAGTGAAGAAAACACAAATAAATGGAAAGATATTTTGTGCTCACAGGTTGGAAGAATTAATATTGTTAAAATGTCCATACTACCCAAAGTAATCTGTAGATTTAGTGCAACCCCTATAAAAACCCCAATGATATTTTTCACAGAAATAGAACAATATTAAAATTTCTATTATATGAAACTGTAAAAGACCCTTTCTAGAACAAAGTTGGAGAAATTACTCTCTCTCGTTTCAAACTATATTATAAAACTATAGCAAACAGAACATTATGGTATTGGCATAAAAACAAGACCTGTAGATTGATAGAACAGAGACCCCAGAAGTAAACCCATGTATATGTGGCTAATTGATTTTTTAATATACAATAAATAAACAATGGGGTAAAGGTAGTCTTCAAAAAATACTATTGGGAAAATTGTACAGCCACATGCAAAAGAATAAAAGTGGACCACTATCTTATACCATAGACAAGAATTAACTCTATGGATAAAGATTTGAATATAAAACCTAAAACACCTGGAGGGTTCAGTTGGTTAAACATCTACCTTTGGCTTGGGTCATGATCTCAGGGTCCTGGGATTGAGACCTGCTTCCGGCTTTCTATTCAGTGGGGAGTCTGCTTCTCTCTCTGTGCTCTTGTTCTCTCTCTGTCACTCTCAAGTAAATAAATAAAAAATCCTTTAAAAAATAGTCATTTAGCTAACTATTAACTTAAAAAAAATAAACCTAAAACCATAAAACTCCTAGAAAACATAAGAGGTAAAATACTTGACATCATTTTTGTCAATGATTTTGCAGATCTGGTGCCTAAAGCAAAGGTAACAAAAACAAACATAACCAAATGGGATTAAATCAAACTAAAAAACTTCTGCATAGCAAAAGACACCCTGAGCAAAATGAAAAGACAACCTAGTGAATACAAGAAAATATTTGCAAATCAAATATACAATAAGGGCTTAATATCCAACATATATAAAGAATTTATACAATTCAATAGCAACCCCCCCCCCAAAAAAAACAAAACCCATCTGATACAGATGGGTGGAGGATCTGAATAGAAATTTTTCCAAAGAAGACATAAAGATGGTCAAGAAACACATGAAAAGATACTTAACATCAATAATTATCAGGGAATTACAAACTAAACCATAATGAGATATTATCTCACACTTTTAAGGAAAGTTATTATTAAAAGACAAAACAAAACAAAAAACCAGAAATGAAAACAAAAGAAAAACAACAAAAATGCAAACAAAAGCACCCAAAAGATCACATGTTTGTAAAGATGTGGAGAAAGGGAACACTTGTGCACTGTTGGGAATTGTATGCATCCAATTGCATCCATTGTGGAAAAGAATATAGAAATTCTTCAAAAATATGAAAATAGAATTATCATATGTGTTAGTAGGTCACTTCTGGATATTTATGCAAAGAAAATGAGAACACTAATTCCAAAAGGTATATGCAACCTATGTTTATTGCTGCATTATTGATAATAGTTAATAAATGGAAACAACCTGTGTCCATCAATGAATGATTAGATAAAGCAGATGTAGTGTGTTTGTGTGTGTGGGGGGGAGTGTGTGATATGTGTATATATATAATAGCATACTACTCAGCTATAAAGAGTGAAATCTTGCTATTTGCAACAACATAGATGAAAGTTGAGGGTATGATACTAGGAGACAAAGACAAATATATGATTTTATTTATATGTGAAATTTTATATATAAAAAAGCAAAAAAACCTCATATATACAGAAATCTACGATGGTGGTTGCTAGAGGAGAGACAGTGGTTGGATATGCAAAATGGTGAGATGGTGAGGGGATGCTAAAAGGTACAAATATCTAGTTATAAAATCTATAAATCATGGAGATATAATGTACAATATTGTGACTATAGTCAATAATATTGTAGTGTATATTTGAAAGTTGCCAGGAGAGTAAACCTTAAAATTTCTTAACATGAGAAAAAAAAATGATTGTTTTTTACGGTGATGAATATTAAGTGGACTTACGGTGGTAAGCATTTCACAGTCTATAGAAACATCAAATCAGTGCCTGAAACTAATGTAATGTTTTGTGTCAATAATACCTCAATAAAAAGGAGAGAAATTAGTATTCAGGCATTAAAAGAAGAATAAGAGAAATCTAGTTAGGAAATAAAATCTTGTCTAGTAAATCCTTGGTAAGAAATAAAAAGGGAAGGGAACAAAATGAATGTGTAGGGTTAAAGAGAGCTAATCTAAACAAAAAGGAGTTTCTGGTAGAAGTTGTTTTACATTGATATTGAAAGATAGGAATTTTGATGATATGTTTTATATATGGCACTCAACTTTGATGAGTTATTATATTGTATCATCAAAGCCCCATCACTTTTATATATTACAATAAAAATGTTTTTTGAACAAAAGACGTTTGAACATTCATTAAACTAGTACTATTCTATGTTAAGTACCACAGAAAAAAGGTTAAACTAAATACTCTTCTTTTTTTAAGACTTTATTTATTTATTTGACAGAGACAGACACAGCAAGAGAGGGAATACAAGCAGGGGGAGTGAGAAAGGGAGAAGCAGGCTTCCTGCTAAGCCAGGGAGCCCACTGGTGGGCTCCATCCCAGGACCCTGGGATCATGACCTGAGCCTAAGGCAGCCACTTGAGGACTGAGCCACCCAGGCACCATAAACTAAATACTCTTAAAGACTATCTAATTTTTACTTGGATTAAAATATAAAAAAGATAACGGGTTATTTTATTAAGCATAACCAGAGCTAAATTTCTGAAATTTTCAGAGAATTAGGATAACTATTCGTTTTTCTTGTAAGATTTTGTGTTTCAATCCAATTTTCTTAATTAAAAAACAAAAAAGTACATTGAAATATTGTAATATTAAAGAATTTTTGAATGTGTATTCCATTTTTTTCTTTCATTTAGAAATTTAAACTTTTTTCTTCTGAAAACATAAAAGAATTTTACATTGTAATGTTTGTTTTCAGGTAACTATGAAAAGGAATATAATCATGTCATATTCAGTGAATGATTTTGTGTCTATGTTTCATTTATCATCTTCACTGAAGCAGTATATGAATATGCATAATCTTGCTTTCTTTACCGAGCTTTTACATTATAATTTCACAAGTAGATGAAAAATGCTGTATTTAGATGGTTGGCTGAATTCCCAGTCATTTTTTTGTTGTTGTTTTTCTGCAATTCAAGGGCATTATAGATTGATTGATTTATTTTTTATGTATGTTCTACCTTTTATAGTTAATTTAAAATGCGTCATTTCTAATGTCTTCAGTGAATAATAGAATCTTGAAGTAGTAATCTCAATTCTTTTGCTTTGATTTTTCTAATCTAGAAAATCCTCCATATATCACTATATCAATAAACTATTTGGGTTTTTTGTTATTTGGAGCAAAGATAAATTATATATTGAGTTCCTTTTTGCTATACATAGTAACTAGTTTACTTGCATTTACCATAATTCTATACAGCAGTGTTTCTTTTTGTTTCCTTTTTGAGCATTAGCAAACTGAAAGCCACATAGACGGTAGATACTGGGTCAGGATCCAAACTTAGGTAGTGACTTTAGAGCCCTCAAGATCTTAACGTTTAACTTCTACCAAAGAATAAGATAATAATCATATATTGATTTTATCCCTAAATACCTCTATTCCTTCAATGATGTTAAAAAATCCTGAGTGCATACTATTTTTCAAATATCACTCCTAGAGATTCAGGTGCAGAGTGAAATGCTACATATAAGGAAGGTTCTTTCTCTTAGTTTGCTGTTGTAGTAGAAAAAGATAATGTGTGACCAAATAAATAACATGGTTTGAGAAAGTGCTAAGTGCATCAAAGAGCATAAAAGTGTCCTGGGATAGAGGTTGACGGATTGGGTGGTGGGGTAATTATGTTTGATAGAATAACCAGGGAAGATTTTTCTGGAAAGGAAAAATTTATTCATAGATCTGAAAGTTGAGAAGGAGCCAGCCATAGAAAAATCCTGGGAATGAGCATTCCAGGCAGGAGAGATAATTAATTTTAAAGGTTTTCTGATGGAAAGAAGATTGGTGCTTTAGAGGAATAGTAAGGATGATGGTGATGATGATGATGATGATGATGATGATGATGATGATAATGATTATGGTTGGCCTACTATTATTTCAGGTAAGAGAATTAGAATTACTAGAAGTATAAACATCCACTAATATTATGGTATTAAAAAACCATAAAAACAAACAATAATAAATATTAAAAACTACCATACCTTGATATAAAGATAGTTCCTTTGAGATTATTATAAATGTATAAATTCCTCAAACACTGACAGTGAATTAGATCTAAAATCTTTTCAAGGGAGACAGAAAGAGAGTCTCTATTGAGGACCCATCTAAAATCCTTCCTGATTTTTAGAGTGGATTCTGAGAAGCACCAAGAGTTAGAACTTTTGAGGGGAGGAGGTTTTGTAGAGAGAAAGAGATTTTATGGGTTTTGAGTACCCATGGGTTAACATTTATTTCTTATTGTGCTTAAGAGATGACAAATTTAAATACTTTAAACAGGAAGACACTTAGATAAGTTTTATAAGCACTGCATTTTAGTTAAGAAAGGCAATTTGTACATACAACTTAGGGTGGTTCCTTCAAGGCACTCCCCAACACATAGCATGAGGTAACTTTAAAGTAACCTCACACCTGAACACATATATACATAGGAGGATCCTCAGATCTGACTTTATTAACCCCTTTTGTCCTTGGCCTACTGCTTTCAAAAAGTAATATGCCTTTATTTTATCCATAGCCTCATTTCCCAAAACTCTTTATGTTTTCCTCTTTCCCTCAGCCTTGATTTCCCTCTTTTCTATTACTAACAAATAAGAGAGTCCTAAATTTCCTATTTTTTAAAAGATTTTATTTATTTATTTGAGAGAGAGAGAGAGAGATATCACAAGTATGAAGAGAGGCAGCCAGAGACAGAGGAGGAAGCAGTCTCCCTGCTGAGCAGAAAGCCCATGATCCCAGGACCCTGAGATCAGGACCTGAGCTGAAGGCAGAGGCTTTAACCCACTGAGCCACCCAGGTGCCCTAAATTTCCTATTTTTAATCTTCATTTCCTACCAATATAAATAAAAAGTACTGCAAGAATAATCAAAGAAAATCAAACAAAAAACATCACATAGCACTTTTAATTTAATTTGGAAAATCTGTTATTCCCATACAAAGGTATTCATTTATCAAATGCCTGATTCTGTTTATGTTTGAATCTTTGAAGTTCTCAAACTTCTGTGATTAGTTTATGTAAATAATTTAAATAATTATATTCCTTAATATAAATTAATAGTGAACATAGTGACATTTGAATGTTCTTTTTTTTTTAATTTGAATCTTCTTAATTTGTTTCATTTAACTCTCAAAATCTTTGTTTTGGGGAAACAAATTAGCTTTGTCACCTTTCTGTTCTGTTGTATATGTATTCAGCTTCTCCAACTATTGCAGTGTTTTTCAAGGAGTAGCTAAGGCCCCCGGATATGTTGTAAGCACTAGACTAAAAGGATATAAATGTTCGGGGTACCTGGGTGGCTCAGTTGGTTAAGTGACTGCCTTCCGCTTGGGTTATGATCCTGGAGACGCGGGATCGAGCCCCACATCCGGCTTCCGAAGCCTGCTTCTCCCTCTCCAACTCCCCCTGCTTGTGTTCCTTCTCTGGCTGTGTTTCTCTCTGTTAAATAAATAAAATTTTAAAAAAATGTTCATTAGCTATGTTTTATGAAAAAAAGAAATAAAGGGCTTTTCTAATGAGATCTTAAAATATACTGTGAATCTTTTATCAAGTTAGCTTTAACATGGTAATATTTTAAAACTAAAATTACAAATAAAGATAACCAATATATAACACTTCTATTATGTACCCTGAAACATTTGTGTGGGTAAGCTATATGCTATAAACTGCCAGTTGTTTTATTTTAGAAAGGCAACTTCTAATTAAAAAGCTACCAAAAAATGAAAAAGAAAGGCATATGTACTGTTTTTGATCAAGAAGTATTTGGTGGAAGTCTGGATAGACGGCATCTTATAGAGGTAATGAGAGGGTGACAAAGCAATGAAATACTTTTAAAAATTCAAAACCTGTGCTACGTGAAAACTGTAATTTTATGAAATAGTTTAATGTTACAGTTTATAACACAATTTTCATTTTAAGATATATTAATCATTACTTTTATTCATGACATATCAGTTATGTTGCAGGAACTGTATTAGATGTAGAATTAGATACCTTCCTTTATATTAACTGTATGGCAAGTTTGGTTATAATGATCTCTTGTTCTATTATTAAAATTTTGTCTTGCTACTCTATCTCTGTACGTATAAATTCTTTTAAGTCACCAGAGAGTATAATGCAGAGAAGGAAAGTCAGTGAAAAATCCAGTCTCCAACCAGACTCATGTTTTACAAATGCATCCAAAAAATTCATTTTATTGGTATTGTGTAAGTCCATCCACATCACTTTATTTATTATTTCTATTCTTTGTAATTATGATTATTAATTTGAAAACATTTGGGGCTACTGATTTTGTTTTGTTTTGATTTTGGCGCGAGATGAGTTACACAAGAGCAGTCTGGAAAAAAATACCTGGGTCTGCCTTCAGTCTATGAGGAAAGACTTAAAGAACATTTATGTAAGCAATATGACCAAAGTGCTAGAGCTGCTAAAAATTTTAGAATATTTAAAAAATGTATATGTATTATGTGTGTATACACACACACAATTTATTGTGTATATACCATGCACATTATATAGCATGTATCATGTATATCATATATATTATGGCTATGTTTGTAGTTATATTTATATATGCAATCCAAGTGAATGAAGGTAAAAAGTCAGTTCAGGCATACGAGCTCAGGTGGAAATTATCTAGTTCTGTTCTGGATACTGTCCTGGAAGGATATTGGTAAATTAGTATATATTCAGATTAGGAATACTAGAAAAGAAAGGAAACATTGTGATTGTGGCCTTTTAATGTTTCAGACACTATTCTAGATGATTTTATATATATCACCTTACTTAAGCTTTATTAAAATGCTGCAGTGTGATATTTCAGTACACTTTTGCTTCAGAAAACCTAAAAATGACTCAATTTGATTAAAATCAGATAACCTCATTTTAGTAATTTTTACTAAGTACTTCAACAACTAATTCAGATATATTCTGGCAACTTTTCTGGTTGCTGTTGGATATATTTAGCCACCAGAATGAGTCAGCAAACTGTCAGACCAAACTGATTGCCCTGCCTCTCAGTTCGCTAAAACTACTTAACACATTTGAAGAATGGAATATTTAGGGTTTTGGCCCTCATGTTTTAGGGCTCTGGTTATAACTAGGATTCCAAACCTGGTAATAGTGGAGCCATCTCCAATTTGTGATCCAAACCTAATATTTGGAGTTCTGGAGAACTGAGGAAAATGTAAACTGACGCCCTAGAGTCTAGAACTGATAATCTGGGTAGGAATAGACCTTGGAATATTTACGTTGGCTGAAGAAGAAGGAAACTAGGTGGGAAGCACCAAGGATTCTCCTCCCCACCCTGGGTCTAATTTTCAGTTGTTTTCCTCACCCAGAAATTGTCCTCCCCCTACGCTAGCCAAATGCGGCCGTGTGAATTCTACTGTCTCTCTTTTATTTCCCCGCACTTTGTTGGTTCACTTGTTTGCTTTTGGTAATTTTATTTTAAATTTCTGAGGGCTGTTACTTGTACTCTAGTTGGTGTTATTATAGATTATAACTTTCTATAACTCATTTTTTTTCTTCATAGCTGCATAGGCTTAAAGAAGAATTTTTTATCATCTAAATATGTTAGTTTAAATTTAATAACTTTAATTTTCCCTTTTTTCTGGATTCATTCTATTTCATTCTAGCTTGTTTCACTATTTGTTATTTTCATACCTTTGTTCTGTAAGAGAGGCATTATTAAAATATTGGATTTTTTTTTTTGGTATCCATATGTAAAAAAGAGGTACTACAAAGATTTGTGATCTTGGACAGAATTTAGAAAATAGTAATTTTTCTTGTAGTGTAAGTGATGGGTAGGCAGTGATTTTCAATGCAAAACATTTTTTAGACTTTTTAAAATTTAAAGTTAGCAATTATGGTTTTGATATATTTTGGTCAAGGTTAAAATTCATTATATGGGTAACATCTCAAGTTTAGCCAAGAATGTTTCTCTTTATTTAGGATCCTACATTTTTTTTCAGGATCTTAATGTGGCTTCATTATTTCAATTTTTCAAATTTTATGCACATAAAATCGGCAATTGCTTGGTACATGCTTTATGTTGGACAAGTCATTAATGTTTAGTCTCCTCTTAGATACATTGGAACAGTGTCGAAGTTTTTAGATATGTGTTTTCCCATTTGGGGCAGCAGAACATTACTTCTGATACTCAGAAATGGGCCATTTGGACCCTAGAGGATTTCTGTAAATTACAGAATTAATAAAAAAATGACTAGAAAACACTGAGAGTGATTTAAACTGATAACATTAACCAAGACACAGATTCATTTTTTCAGAATTGGATAAAAATATAGGCATTCTTTTAGCCAATATATGTGTTTGTGTGTGTGATATACTTTTATAATACATTTATATTATCATCTATAATATTTTGCATTTATGATATTCATGGGCAGTCATTGGGTTTAATTCCTCAGTAATCCAGTGGGGATGTAATAAACTTTGAATTCTTTTTTGCCAAGTAACTGGAAAAAAATTAAGATAATAGTTTTAATTTGGAATTTTTTTTTAATTTGGAAATTTTTATTGAGTTACTTTAAATGCTAGATGTTATTCTAGAGGATAAAAATTCATTTGTGAAAATTATGTACTCTAGTCTTATACTTTTGGAGCTTATATTTTATGGAGGAAGATAAACAATAACCATATAAACAAATAATTGCATAATAACATTTCAGGTAGTGATATTTTTATGAAGAAAACGTATCCTTGTTCTGATTTGATCTACATTTATCTTTCCATGTTTGTTAGATTTTCCTGATCAGAGACTGTAATTCTTGATTCTCATTTTTCTACACCAGATTGATTGCTTTTTCTACTATTGTTTACTGAATTTGTCATTTTCGTCCAGAACGCACTTGTGTTACTAACTCTTCATCATATTAAGGATGCTTTATATCCCTATTTTAGTCATTAAAATAATAAACGTTGTGCATAATACCCATGGGATTACTTTTTGGTGCATCTTATCTGTCATTTTTGTTTTAATATTAAAGATTTATGCCTAATTTTTTGCATTTTTTCCCTCAGAATCAACAGTTTGCATTCTTTGTACATGGAGATGTTCCAAAAGTACTTTTGACCAAAAATTTCACTTTTGACTTTCATATCAGATGAATATTTCTTATCATATATAAATCCAGGATATAAACTAGGACACTATAATGCTTTCTTTCCTTTTTTTTTTTCCCTGTAGATTTTTATTTATTTTTTTTTAATTTTATTGTTACTCAAATTTTTTTTTCAGTGTTCCAAGATTCATTGCCCATTCCCCACACCCAGTGCTCCATGCAATAGGTGCCCTCAGAACCCACCACCAGGCTCTTCCATCCCCCCACCCCCTTCCCTCCAAGTCCCTCAGTTTGTTTCTGTGTCCAAAGTCTTTCTTATTTGTTTCTCTACCTGGATTACCCTACTTCCCATTTACTTTCCTTCTCCTACTGTCTTCTATATTACCCCTATGCACCGCACGTAAGTGAAACCATGTGATACTTGACTTTTTCTACTTGCTTATTTCACTCAGCATAATCTCTTCCAATCCAGTCCATGTTGCTACAAAAATTGGATATTCATCCTTTCTGATGGAGGCATAGTATTCCATTGTATATATGTACCACATCTTCTTTTCCCATTTGTCTGTTGATGGGCACCTTGGCTCTTTCCACAGTTTGGCGATTGTGGCCATTGCTGCTATGAACATTGGGGTACATATGGCCCGTCTTTTCACTACATCTGTATCTTTGGGGTAAATGCCCAGTAGTGCAATTGCAGGGTCATAGGGTAGCTCTATTTTTAATTTTTTAAGGAATCTCCACACTGTTTTCCAAAGCAGCTGCACCAGCTTGCATTCCCACCAACAGTGTAAGAGAGTTCCCCTTTCTCCGCAGCCTCTCCAATACTTGTTGTTTCCTGACTTGTTAGTTTTGGCCATTTTGACTGGTGTAAGGTGGTATCTCAGTGTGGTTTTGATTTGAATTTCCCTGATAGCTAGTGACGCTGAACATTTTTTCATGTGTCTAAGTAATACCAAATTCCTCCCCATTTTGCCTGCAGTAGTGTAGTGCTTTTTAGTATTTTCATATTTATTGTTTGTGTGACCCACATACAAGACCAGTACAAATACACTAATATTTTAGGATCCATAGTTATTTTATCCAGTTAACAGATAATTAAATTCTCTTACTTTTTCTCTCACTTAAGAAGAGAAATCTGTTACCTATACATAGTGTACACCTATAGTTGATACAGTTAGAAATGGTTCAAACAGTACAAATTCATATTCAGACCTTCCTGATTCCTGATCTTCAGTTTTCCATTTACTCTTCTTATCAGCACTGTCATCAGTTTATACATGTTTATAAATAAGCTCATTCCTCTTCTATGCAAATGATTGCATTGCCTACATTGCTCTGTACCATGTTAAGATATTTTAGACAAGTAAAATTCCTTAGGAAATCAACCCTGGGATACCAGTGGTTTAACTAAATAAACTTATTTCCTGATTGCAGGTTATCCCTAGTCTGTTGACAGATAGGAAGTGGAGAGCTGCGGAGCTCTGCTCTGTCCATTTGCTCAGTCACCTGGGCGGACAGTCTCTTTCTTTTGGGTACCAAATGGAACACAGTCTCTGTCTTCCACTGCAGAGCAGAAAAGTAGAAAAAGAAATCATTCCTGAGTGATTAAGAGCCTCAATTAAGTCACTTAGAAGCAGTTAAGGTGACCTGTGTTTCTTAGGCTCACAACCCTTGACCATACCTGGTCATATGGTCCTGAAACATCTAGAGAACTGGGCAGTATGGCCCTCCTAAATGAAATGTACAGCCTTCACATGCCCAGAAAGTAAGATGTATACCACTTGCATCTCAATCTTTTTTGTTTAAATATATACAAATATATATGTTTAACATATGTGTCTATGTATATATATACACATTTATGAATATACATACACACATGTGTACATATACATGTGTATGTATGTGGATGTATATATGTATATCCTGGAGCTCATTCTGTGTTTAGTAAATATATCTCTGATTTTAAAGGCTAAGTAATGTTTCATTGTATGAAAATATAAAATTTTACTTACCTAGTCCTGCACTAGGTTGTTTCCAGTCTTTCGCCAGTATAACAATGCTGTAGTGAATAGCTTTTGTGAACAAATACAAGCATATTATTAGAATATATTTTTAGAAATGGAATTTCTGCAGCAAATTATATGTTCATATAAAATTTTGAAGCATACATGTTTTAAAGCCATTGATATTTTGGGGGTCACGTGGATGGCACAGTTGGTTAAATGTCTGCCTTCAGCTCAGGTCATGATCTCAGGGTCCTGGGGTCAAGCCCTACATTGGGCTCTCTACTCAGCGAGGAGTCTGCTTCTCCCTCTCCCTCTTCTCCTCCCCCTACACATGTTCTCTCTCAAATAAATAAGTAAAATCTTTTTTTTTTTTAAGATTTTATTTATTTAGGGGTGCCTGGGTGGCTCAGTTTGTTAAGTGACTGCCTTCGGCTCTGGTCATGATCCCGGAGACCCAGGATCGAGTCCCACATCGAAGACCCAGGATCGAGTCCCACTCCCTGCTCGGTGGGAAGCCTGCTTCTCCCTCTCTCACTCCCCTTGCTTGTATTCGCTCTCTGGCTGTGTTTCTCTCTGTCAAATAAATAAAATCTTTTAAAAAAAGAAAGATTTTATTTATTTATTTGACAGAGAGAGGCAGGCAGGCAGAGAGAGAGGTGGAAGCAGGCTCCCTGCTGAGCAGAGAGCCCGATGCTGGCCTCAATCCCAGGACCCTGAGATCATGACCTGAGCCGAAGGCAGAGGTTTTAACCCACTGAGCCACCCAGGCGCCCATAAGTAAAATCTTTTAAAAATATGAATATTTTATTTTATATGTATAGTATGTGTCTTCAGTGTGTATTTCTGTGAAGTTTATGCATTTCATTCTTATCTCTATTTTTTTTAGAAAATTTTATTTATTTATTTGACAGAGAGAGAGAGAGATCACAAGTAGGCAGAGAGGCAGGCAGAGAGAGAGGAGCAAGCAGGCTCCCTACTGAGCAGAGAGCCCGATGTGAGCCTCGATCCCAGGACCTGGAGATCATGACCTGAGCTGAAGGCAGAGGCTTTAACCCTCTGAGCCAACCAGGCGCCCTATTTTTTTTTTTTTTTTTTTGGAAAGATTTATCCTCTACTTCTTTGAGAGAGAGAGAATGAAAAAGAGAGATCATGATGGAGAAAGGGTCAGAAGGAGAAGCACAGTCCTGGCTGAGCAGGGAGCCCTCTGCAGGACTTGATCTTGGGACTCCAGGATCATGACCTGAGCCAAAGGCAGTCACCTAACCAACTGAGCCACCAAGGCGCCCCTCATTCTTATCCTTAATGTATACTTTCACTGGATATAGAAGTCGTGGTTCAGAGAATTTCTTTAAAGCATTTTGTAGATGACATTCCATTATCCTCTACTTCCTTTTTTTTCTAATGAGAAATCAACAGTAATTCATATCATTATTCTCTTATATTCAATGTGTCTTTTTGTTGTCGCCTTTCAACACTTTTCTCTTTATCTCTGGTTTTCCTCAGTTTGATTGTAATGTATCCAATATGATTTTCATTATAATTATTTTGGTTGACATTCATAATCATTCATAAATAATTATCCTAGTTGGGATAATTATTTAATTTTGGTTTTTGAACTACATTTGGAAAATATTCTGTATATATATATATATATATATATATATATATATATATGGAGTGCTTCATTAATTTGCATGTCATCCTTGCACAGGGGTCATGCTAATCTTCTCAGTGAATTTAGAAAATATTCATTCTGTTATGTATCTAATATTCTTTCTTTATTCTCTTTCCCCTTTCCTCTTATATTCCAGTTGCCTATGTATTACAGTATTTGCACATGAATAGAAGAAGCATATGAATGGATAAAGACATAACATGCAAGGTGTTAGTATTGTACAAAATAGCCTTTAAGGTAGAAAGGGTAATGGAAAATAATAAGGAATAGTTTGTAATAATAAAAATTTTAACTTACTAGGAACTAATAATAATTTTAATCCCTCTTCATCTAAAATCGTAGCCTAGGAGTGCATAAATAAAAATTTTCATAACCACAATCTCTCTCCCTTCTTCCACATCCCCCTCTACCCTGTGTGATCCGAAGTTGTCTCCATAGTTAGGTTAGTAGTATAAGAACAGGGTTATTTTATATTCATTTTATTTTATGCATTATTTATATATATTTATTTCATCATACACCTATAGCAACTAGAAAAGTGTACAGAATAAAAACATTCAGTATCCTCTTACAGTAATATTTTCTACAAAAGAACATGGTTATGATGAAAACAAAGTAATAGTTTTCAATTATATTCACTTTATGCTATAATTCATAGTGATCTTTCCTGAACAGTAGAATATTATACTTTTCTAGGAAAAATGAAAAGAATACTTGAAGGTCAGCAGAAAATCACATTAATATCGATAAAATTCCAATGTTTGTTAGGTTTTTTTTAAGTATAAAGACTCATTTTAATTTTGCTATTAACGTATATGATTCTCAAGTACATTGCATTTAAAGTACTTCACAGTTTGACACAAAAATGTCAAGTTATTTTGGAGTTCACATCATTCTTGAAGCAGAGGCAACAATTTTAATCCTATTACTGTGGCATTTCTTCTTGTCATAATAATTTCATGGAGCACCATTATACTTTTTTCTGTCTGTGATTTCTCTCGAACTGAAACAATAGATTGTAGTTTGACAAAAAGACATTTTTTTTTTCAATCAGGTTTCAGTTCAGTTTAAAAGAAAATTGCTTTTATTCCTTCCTTACAAAGAAATCTATGATGTTTGAAGTTAAACAGAATGACCAAGTAGAAAATATGTCAGTTTACAGCTACAAGTTTTGTGATTGAAGATGTCATACTGAATTTTCAGAATCTGATGGAAACATTGATTCAAATATCCTCCAAAAATGTCTTACCTAATTCACAAAGAATTAATAGTGTGTATTTTTTTTTAAGATTTTGTTTATTTATTTGACAGAGAGGGAACATATGCAGGGGGAGTGAGAGAGGGAGAAGCAGGCTTCCTGCCGAGCAGGGAGCCTGATGTGGGGCTTCATCCTGGGTCTCCTGGATCATGACCTGAGCTGAAGGCAGTCGCTTAACCAACTGAGCCACCCAGGCGCCCCTAGTGTGTATTTTTTTAATTGATGAGATATTTACAAAAAGAATTTATATACCTGGTTAAATTGCTTAGAAAAAATGCAATGTTAATATAACTCAGGACCCTTTTACTTACTTAAGAAATGAATCCTATATTTGTATAGCTCAAGTGGAGTTACAAGTTTTGCATTGCAAATCATGAAACTGGAGAAGGTTTAATTTAAACAGAATAGTAGAGATCAGCTAGTCAGACTCTTGAATTTAAATAAGGAAAATTGAAGCTTACTGTAGATAGCAGAATAATAAAAGTAATGGCTTAAATAAAAGTTTAAGAATTAACCACCATTCTTTTATTTGTTTTATTAATATAAGTATTACAATGTTATTTACATTTTAAAAGTTCTTGATTTAGAACCTTTTAGAAATGGAAAGACACATCTCTGACATTGATAATAGATACTTCCTTCTATTGCAGAAACAGTGTATCTGTATGTTGTTTCTTTTATTTAAAATTTTATATATCAAGCATATAGAATAGAATAGAGAACTTGAATACAATCATCTGTGTACTTGAGTTAAAATTTCTCCCTATTTATTTCAACACGTAAATATTTGGGGAATTAAACACAGTTTTGGTTCCCAGGGCCTTTGCACATGATTTTTCATGTTGTGGACTGTACAACCCTAGCACAGCATTTACACTGACGTCTGAGTGAAATGGTGGCTCATGGATCATGCAGAGCACAACCAACATGACCTCAGTCAACCTTTCATCCAAGAATTAGTTATTATTCTGTATTTGGCTTTATATAATTTTCAGTCTTGCTTCACACATACATCCTCAATTTATCAAACTGGAGTTTGTTAGAGGTATGAAGGAGAATTACCTATTTTTTCTTGAAGTACAGTCTTTAGCCATTCTGTAATAAGATTCTTTTCTCCTTACTCTCAACCCCCCATAATTAAACTTATTTAATATTTATGGATTCATGAGACAGTTTTGGTTTTATATGAAGTCTAATCACAAACATTGAGAAAACTGAATTTCCAACATTAATAATAAAAACATTAAGGTAAATCCATTTCCTTGAGGAAGTGGTGATGATGAAATGTTAGGTGCATATACAAATTCCAGATATGTATATGGTCTCTGTTTTGTAATGTTTCATTTTATCAAAATGTTAAAGGTGTATGTCTGTGGGTCAAGGATTTGGATGTTTAATACTTTTATTTATTAAAATAAATAATTTATTTATTATATAAATTATAAATAAATTATTTATTATAATATTTTGCTACATTTTCTAGATTTCTCAGAAGTATGTATTTTTTAAATAATGAAAACCATTAACTATTCTAAAGTGTCTCTATTTGGGAATTTTCCAACTTTTTGACAATTCAGAATGCATCTTTTAGTTTGTTTATTTTCTAGGAATGATTTGTGGCTGTCATGGGCTAGTTTATAAAATATCTTAGGTATAATATTATGGTAAATTGATATTCTCACTGAGAGTCATTTATATTTTATTTATAATAAATAAATGGGTTTATGTGCTACATATCATCAAAGAATTGAAAAGTACATAAAACAAAAGTTCATTACTTCCTTGGAGTCCACTATTTTAGCTATCTTTTATTTTATTACTTTATTTTTCCCTTTGAATTTTGCATATAATGTGAATGCCATGGAAATATTTGAGTGTTTAACCATTACATTCAAATCAGAATGCATCTTATTTAATTGAGGAAAATTATAAACAACTTTGAAGGATAATTATCCTTTGTATTTTAAGTCAGCTAATGAAATACAGAATTAATAAATATTGTAATGATCTTGGGTTTTTAGATATTTGAAATTTAAATACTTGAAAAATTTATCATCTATTAAATTAGCTTGAATTTTATTATTTGACTTGAAATTTCATACTCTTGAAGCCACACCTTATCCAAATAATTCTTACATAATCACTGTGACTTTAAGACTACTCCATTGGTAATTATATTACTTTGGGGATGCCTGGGTGGCTCAGTCGTTAAGTGTCTGTCTTCGGTTCAGGTTAAGATCCGGGGATCCTGGGATCAGGACCCCTCATCGGGGCTCCCTATTCAGTGGGTGCGGTGCTTCTCCCTCTCCCACTCCCCCTGCTTGTGTTCCCTCTCTTCCTGTGTCTCTCTCAAATAAATAAAATCTTAAAAGAAATTATATTACTTTGGTTACACAAAGAGCTAAGGGGATCTTACAATGAGAAAATAAGGTGATCTATCTCTATTTCTATCCCTTTCCTATGCCAATTCTCAGGAAAACACATCAGTTTCAATCCTCGTAGAGCCAAACCAAGGTATAATAAACTCCATCCCTCAAAATGGAATTTAAATTAAATTAACCAAAGAAACAAATTATCAACTTTTTTTCCTAGGCTGCAAGTGTGAAACTTTCTGGGATGCAGTTGTTGGCTAAAATAAATATTTAACTGCAAGAAAAAATTCTCAGCTTTGCCATTTCTAGTTCTGAGAAAAATTATAGTACCTCCTTCTTAAGATTATTGTAAAGATTACATGACTTAATTTATGTAAATCTTTTATTGCTAAGGCAGGCACGTAGTAAATAGCAATTGTTATTTTTGTTTATTTTACCATTTTTGCTGTTGCCTATAGAATTATATGGAGTTTCATTTATTTATTTTTAAAAAGATTTTATCTATATGAGAGAGTGAGCAAGAGAGAGAGAGAGAGAGAGAGAGAGAGAGAGAGAGCGCACAAGCCAAGGAAAGGACAGAGGGAGAGGGAGGAGCATATTCCCCACTGAGCAGAGAGTCCTATGTGGGACTCAATCCTAGGACCTTGGGATCATGAGCTGAGTGGAAGACAGATGCTTAATCAACTGAGCCACAAGGTGCCCCTGATACAGGGTTTTAAAATAAATAATTTTTCTTGAAAAATTGCTTGGAGTGCTATATGAAATAACTTCCTCTATTTCTTTGAGTATTTAAGGGATACCAAGTGTATCTATACAAGTGAATTCTTTATGAGGACAAATAGGGGATAGGGACAGTTACTGTATCCTGTACTTTTCCACCTCATAGTGCACAGCGATCTCAGAGTAAATTTAGACCTCAAACAGCAGATAATCAAATATGTTAACAGTCAGGAAAAACATGTGTTATCTAATAATTTCACCAACTATAATTCTAACTGAAGCATGACCTTAGGATGATTATGCTCTTTAGGACTTTCCAAAGCACAGACATTCTATAATTTATAAAGTTGTGAATGAGCTCACTTCCTATTATTTAACAGGAACATGCAACTGGTCTTAAGTACAGAACAATTGTTTTTTAAAATAAAATAAATTATACCCAGGAATAGATCAAATATGCATAATTGTAGAACAGTGCCTAATTATATTCCCACTGGAAGATACTTCTCACCATGTATTTGAAACTGAAAATACATAGCACACAGCAAATATGAAACTGTGAAGGTAGTATTTTTAATATAGTAAACATAAAAAATTGCATAATTTGACATACAGGTTTTTCTATTTTTTACTTATTTATTTTTTTGGTTTTTCTCTTTTTTAAAATAAGTCTCAAAAACTATGCATTTAACATAGTTTCTGAGTTTAGAAATATTTATATCCAAGTAAGTAATGAAGGTATACATTGTTAAGATTTTGGCTAGTAAAAAGAACAAAAAAGACTTTGGCTGGTACTTGGTAAGATTATTCATGGCTTGAGGAACAGTTGGATGCCATTAATAATTTCAATATATATATATATATATTTACATATATATGTACACACATGTGTGTGTTTGTGTATGTGTATGTATTGTTTCTCAGCATGGTAATAACTTTAAAAGCTTCCAAAATTATTTTTATTAATCCCATAGTTAAACTGAATATAACCTAGAAATTTACTTATCATGCTTGTTCTGGGCTTAGAGGAAATTTCTGTCCATGGGAAGACTTTTGTTAGAGCTGGAAACAGTCCATAGAAATGCATAATAGAGATTGGGAAAGTATGGCAGTGGCCTGATTTTCTGAGTCTGCTCCGGGGTCTTGTATTTGAATGTCCTTAAGTTATATTGTGGAGGTTGAGAAATACAGTTTTTACCTTCCTGCATTTTAAGTACCTACAGCATGAGATTATAAATATTTGTTTTTAGGATCTAAAGAGTAGAAAAGCATTTTGCCTGAATAGCTTTTTACCGGTATAAAAATTTTTTGAGGATCAGTTACTTTGCTAATGTGTGTGTGTGTGTGTGTGTGTGTGTGTGTTATATTCAATTCTCAGAGCATTCCAGGATACAAATTCTATTATTTTCTTAAATTAGGAAAGTGAGACAGAAAGGATATGCGAGTGATCCAGGATTAGAGAGCACCTGGTCCAGGATTGCTTCTCTGGAATCAAGACGTGTATTTAGATCCCAGCAAGCAGGAAAGAAGAAAGGGACAGAGAAGTTACATCTTCTCCCTTTGAAGACCCACTCCAGAATTTGCAGTGCTTGCTTTTGTACTCCATCCTGTTACCCAGAGGTTAGTGACATAGCCAGACTGAAGCAGTCTTTATTCAGGCAGGGTGTACTCACCTAAATTTTCTGACTAAAAGGAAGAAAAAGCAGATTTTGGTGAACAACTCCACAACAAATGATAAGTCTTCCATTTAATAGTTATTCTTTTGAGTGTCTTTTATAACTTCATCAGTGGAATCTGTCACTGAGAAGATTTGTGAATTAAAGCTCCAATAGTCTACATGTCCAATTGCTAAGTTTTCCTTAAGATTTAATTCCAGGAATGATCTCCTGACTTGGGTGAATGAGAATTCATCCAAACATAAGAAGAAAGATATACATTCACCCATTGAATATTTGCAAAATGAACCTTATATGAACCACTCAATGGGAATGGCCTAAGTCTCCCATAAAATGGCACAGGGTTGGGGCGCCTGGGTGGCTCAGTTGGTTAAGCGACTGCCTTCAGCTCAGGTCATGATCCTGGAGACCTGGGTTCAAGTCCCACATTGGGCTCCCTGCTCGACAGGAAGCCTGCTTCTCCCTCTTTCACTCCCCCTGCTTGTGTTCCCTCTCTGGCTGTGTTTCTCTCTGTCAAATAAATAAAATCTTTTATAAATAAATAAATAAATAAATAAATAAATAAATAAATAAGTAAATAAATGGCACAGGGTTGCAGAATGGATAAAAAGACTGGACCTATCCATATGCTGTCTACAAGAGACACATTTTGAACCTAAAGATACATCCAGACTGAAAGTGAAGGGATGGAGAATCATCTTTTATATGAACAAAAATCTCCCCAAAATTGAATTAATCATCTATCTTGTACTGGGAAATTAAACATTTTCATGACCGATTTCAAAAGTAAAATTTGAAGCAGTAGAGTTTAGGGTGTTTTAAAAGGATAAAAATAGAATTGTAATTTTCACTTTCTCACATAGAAGCTGTACAACTTAGATTTCTTATCTGTAAAGTATACCTAAAATAATAAAGACTTTATAGTGATTTTAAGAGTATTAAACTTAATAAGGAATATATGTGGGTACACATCTGTATACATTGTAAGGGCCTATTTAGAAGTCCAAGCCAATTTGCTGTTAACTCAGAAAAATGGGTCTAGGAAATATGGGCAAACAGCTCCTGGAAAACAAAGGCGAGCCAGATTGGGGGAGATACCCAATCAGTTAACCCCCTTAGCCTTCAGGTTCTAGGAGCAATAGGGATGCAAATTAAGAATGGGCAGCCAGTTCCCAGTACTTAGGACCAGGTGGGAATGTCTAGTCAGTTAATCCCCTTAACCTCCTGGACCCTGAATAATGGAGATCCCCTGGTAAACCACACTGTGTTTAAATTGTAAAGGGGAAATGTATTCATCATCATAGCAGAGTGAAAGAATTAACTCAGGCAAGCTATGTGAGTCAGGTCAGCTCCGGGTACGATTTTCCCTATAAAACGTAGCCTGTAAGAATAGGCGTGGTCATTCTCCCCTGAGAGGCAACCCTGGCCCAGGCCAGTATAATTCTCGATGCTTGGCACAAAATAAAGCTTTGCTTGACCTTCGCTTTTGTATCAACCTCATTCCTTTGACTACAGACCCTATTGACATACTTTTTTTTTGACAAATCTGTTTGGTAGTCACACTTTATATATAACTTGATAACTTTTTCATTATGTATTATGAGTATATATTTCATATATAATAACATGCATCTACACTGATATTCTTAATCAATTTGTGGTATCACATTTTGTTGATGTCAGTGAATATAGACAAATACTATTGGTGGAGTACATAAGAATTGGGAGGGAGAAAAAAAGAAAATGTCCATGATTCTTGGGTATCATGCTTTTTACATTAAAAATCAAAGAACATTTGAAATAAATTATTTGAATTAATAAGAAATTTTGGTAGATGGGTTTTTACATTTATCTAGTTAAAATATTTAATGAGCATATATGTGTGCTTGGGGTAAATTGATGACTATAACAAATATCCTTGTCTTATTAGAGCTTACATTCTAGCAGGTAATATGGGAGATAAATGTAAAAATTAAGTAAATTATATAATATGTTAGTAGGTGATACTTCTATGGAAAAAAATAAAGCAAAGTCGGAAGAGTCAGATATGCTAAGATGAGGTAAGACTTTCCATTTTAAATGTAATATTCTGGGGGTGCCTGGGTGGCTCAGTTGGTTAAGCAACTGCCTTCGGCTCAGGTCATGATCCTGGAGTCCTGGGATCAAGCCCCACATCGGGCTCCCTGCTGGGCGGGAGGCCTGCTTCTCCCTCTCTCACTCCCCCTCCTTGTGTTCCCTCTCTGGCTGTGTTTCTCTCTGTCAAATAAATAAAATCTTAAAAAAAAAATAAATGTAACATTCTGAATAAGTTTCTAAGACTGAAGAGGGAGACTATGAGACATGTTTAGAGTTAAACTTTGAATGTATTAAGGTTGAGATAGCCAGGTGTGGAAGTCTAATGAGAGTTTGGGTGTAAGAAAGTAAACTTTGAGTCGTTCTAGTGTGGGGACATGAATTTGAGTGTCATCAACATGTAGGTGGTATTTACAAAGTCACTGCAAGGAGATCGTTATGGGTATTCTGTAAATAAATGAGGACCATGGATTCAACCCTGAGGCCTTCCTCTGTTAACAAGTGGAGAAAAAGAGAAGCAGTAAATGAACTTGAAAGGAAGGAAGGAAATCTGGCCAGAGAGGTACATGAGAGATCACATTAAAGATAGCCAAATGCTGCTGATTACTCAAGTAAAAAATATGGACTAATTTAGCTTGGAGGTGATTAGGGATGTAGGCAAGAACAAGTGCATTGAAATGGCAAAGTCAAGCGCTTAAGTGATATATTCATTTGCTTAGGCTGCCATAACAAAATATTACAGACTGGTTTACATAACAACAATGTATCATCTCGCAGTTCTGGAGACTAGAAGTCTACAATCAAGTATTGGCAGATTTGATTCTTGAGAGCCCTGAGGAAAATCCATCCCATGCCCCTCCCCTAGATTCCGGTGGGTTTTCTGACAATTGTTGCTATTTACTGGCTTCTGAAAGCAGTGCTTGGATTTCTGCCTTCATCTTCACTTGGCATTCTCCCTGTGTGTTTGTCTCAGCCCAATTCCCCCTTTATATAAGAACACATGTCATATTGGATTAGGGATCCACTCTACTCTACTATAACCTCATCTTAATTAATTATAGCTGCAATAACCCTATTCCAAATAAGGTCACAGTCTGAGGTACCGGTAGTTAGGACTTCAGCAAATGAATTTGGAGAGAGGCACAGTTCAACCAGCAACTGCAGAGGGATTAAGAGATGTGGAGATATGAAGGAGATATGGGGACCCAGTGAGTAGAGTTCATCATTGAAGATTTTTGTGTAAAAAAGCAGAGAAATGGTGTAATGACTGACAGGGGGAGGTTGAGTTAAGAACGTTTTTGTTGTTATTTTGTTTTGTTTTAAAGATAGCAAAAAATATCAAATTAATACATAGGCAGGACTGATTTAGTAGGGAGGGAAAAATTGTAACTATAGGTGACAGATGGGAGAAATCTGAAGCATTAAATAAGCAATAAAAAAAAATAGGATCTAGTGCCCTTTGAAGGGGCTTTCTTTTAGGTAGAAGACAAATCGTTAATTTCTAGAAACAGGAAGGCAAGAAATACATATACAGATGCTGGTCTGTAGGCAGGCATGGGGGCAATATTCTGCAGATTTTACTTCTGGTTGTTTAATTCTTACCTGTGAAGTAGAAAGCAAGGTTTACAGCTTATAAAGAATGTGGGAAGAGATTGTCAAGGATTGAAAAGCTAAGGGAAGTGTGAAATAATCATCTAGAAGAAAGAGTGACTGGACTAGAGATGTATATCATGCTTGCATGAAAGCAGTTATTACCACCATAGTTGAAAGCATGTTCTGGAGCCTCGAAGTCTGAAATCATAGAGTCAGGAAGGCAAGACTCCCCCTTATGGTTTCATGAGAGAATCCTTCCTTGCCTTTTTTAGCTTTTGGTGTATGCTGGGCTTCTGGATATATCATGCTAGTCATATAGCCATCTTCTCCCTGTGTCTTTACATGGTCCTTCCTCTCTGTGTCTCTGTGTCCACATTTTCCCCAATCTAGTGATCTCATTTTAACTTGAATATTAGTGTAAATACCCTATTTCCAAACAAAGTCATATTTTAAGGTACGGAGTGTTAGGACTTTAAAATATCCTTTTTGGAGGACTCAATTAATTCATACAATGATGTAAAGAATAAGGAAGAACATGAAATTAGATATGGTGGACTTAAAGTAAATAGAGCCGGTCAGACTGGGAGATGAGGGACAAGGAGGAGTGAGTGACTAGAGATTTTTGTTCACTCATCTGATAGAACAAGAGAGATTTAGAAAAACAAAATGTTTGTGTTCAGCCTCTAGTAGTCCCTTTGCCTGTAACCAAAGAAGTCCTGAGTTACTCCTAGCAGATGATCTTTGAGCAATTTCCAACAAATTTTAAGACATGTTCTTAATAGAACATTCTCCTTTGGGTTATTTATATGTTAAACAATCACAGATTGACTTTGATCAGCTCTTTAAATTCTCTTTTGTTAAGCTTTAAAATTCAGTTCGACATATCAAATAATTCACCAGCAGATTCAAAGAATCTTTTTTCATCAGTTTCATTAGTTTCGCTACTTATCTAACTTGTAAGTAATGGCTTCTTTAATTTCATGTGCATAGCTGTTCATCACTTTGAGAGACCAATTTCTGCAATGGAGGAAATGAAGGATTCTGGGTAGATATAACTGATTGAACTGAAATCCATGTAAAAATGTGTTTCAGAAACTGAAGGGCCACCATTTATCTGAGATGAAAAGTTCTGTATGAAAATAATATCCTAACTCTAATCTCTAATGACTCTTATGTAGGGTTTAATTTCTATACCTTTATACCTGTACTTATGCATGATCAGGGCTGAATTGAAAAATAAAGTGGACTGAAGGGTTCTCGCACACAGTCTTGTGTGCATTTACTGAGGGCATAATTTTTATAGTCAAGAATGGGAGAGGTTCACACACTAATAAACTAATTTCTTCTTAATTATCTTTGTTAATTCATATACACAGTTAAAAATCTGTAAACGATAAAGAGGCTGGGGATTTGAATTAAAATATTAAGCATCATGTTAGAAATATAACTTTAGGGGCACCTGGGTGGCTCAGTGGGTTAAAGCCTCTGCCTTCGGCTCAGGTCATGATCTCAGGGTCCTGGGATCCAGGCCCCTGTTGAGCTCTCTGCTCAGCAGGGAGCCTGCTTCCTCCTCTCTCTCTCTCTGCCTGCCTTTCTGTCCACTTGTGATCTCTCTCTGTCAAATAAATAAATAAATTCTTAAAAAAAAAAGAAATATAACTTTAGGGGTAATTGGCTGGCTCAGTTGGTAGAGCCTGCAACTCTTGAACTCAGGGTTGTGAATTCAAGCCCCACATTGGGTGTGGAGCCCACACACACACACATACACACACACACACACACACACAAGAAAGAAAGAGAGAAAGAAAGTATAACTTTAAAATAAATGTCCATGTTACCACTTTTTAAAAGTTATCATCTAATTAGTAAAGTAAAATGTGAAAAAATAAGAAGTCAGAGCTAAAAGTGGAAGTTTCTTTTCAACTCCCTCCTGCCTCAACTCACATACACTCTCTTATACAAAGAGAGGTTTTGTGAGAAATTTGGTATTTATCTTTCCAGTTCCTTATCGGTAGATTTATATGCAAAAAACACCTTCACATTAAGTCAAAATTAGAACAAAATGTATTTGGTATTGCTCTGCTTTCTTTCTTCTCTTGACAATGTTTTTTTTTGTTTGTTTGTTTTTGTTTTTTTAAATATTTATTTATTTATTTGACAGAGAGAAACACAGCCAGAGAGGGAACACAAGCAGAGACAAGCAGAGGGACTGAAAGAGGGAGAAGCAGGCTTCCCGCCGAGCAGGAAGCCCGATGTGGGGCTCGATCCTGGGTCTCTAGGATCATGACCTGAGCCGAAGGCCGTTGCTTAACCAACTGAGCCACCCAGGCGCCCCATCTTGACAACGTTTTGAAGAACTTTTTACATCTGTTCTTATAGTTCTTTTCTTTTTTGTTTTTAGCTGTTAAAGAGCATTTGTTTATGTACAGGTTTATTTAGCTAAATCCTATTAATTGATATTTAACTAGGGCATATAATATTATAATGACCTAGCTACATTCCTCTTTTGTTTACATTTATTTCCCAGGGTCTGATAAAGAAAAGTGAACTCATTACTCTGTGGGAAGACATTTTTACCTTTTTTTTTTTTTTTAAAGAGTTTATTTATTTATTTGTCAGAGAGACATAGGAGAGAGAAGAAATATAAGCAGGGGGAGTGGTAGAGGAAGAAGCAGGCTCCCTGCTGAGCAGGAAGCCCTCAGTGGGGCTTGATCTCAGGACCCTGGAATCATAACCTGAGCCAAAGGCAGATGCTCAATGACTAAGTCACCCAGGCAATCCTACATATTTACATTTTAATCGATATTGTCAAATTCCCTCCCAAAGACTTTTATACATTTAGACCCTAACCAACAGCAAATGAACATATTAGTTTTCTATGTGTTTGAGAATTCCATTTCGTGAAAAATTATTTTACAATGACATAGAAGAAAATATGTGGCGTTTTTCTGTTGCTTTAATTAATCTTATTTGTCTGTAGGGTTGGTAGGGTAGCACATCTTTTAATATGTTTACTGGGAGATTATAATTATTTTTTTCCTGAGTTACTTATATTCATATTCTCTGACCATTTTTGATAAGGCATTTTTTCTTATTAGTATGCAGGGTATTTTTGTAGATTCTTGAAACTTACCTTTTTAGTTCTCTATTGAAATTACATTTTCCTTAGTTATATGTTAGTCTTAAATTTGCTTAAGCTTCCTATTGTCTTTAAAAAAATTGCATTTGTGTGTTTAAATATATAAATGTTTACCTTTATAACTTTTCATTTTTTGTATGGAGGTCTTCCTTAGTGTAAGATAATGAACATTGTTTTTCCTTATTTACCTCTTTGATTCACCAGGAATTTATTTTTAATTTCAGCATGGGATATTTTTCTGATAGATGAAGAATTCCCTCCATATTCAGTTGCTCCATACAATTTTTTGAACAGTCCATAGTTTTACCAGTCACTTGAAGTACCTCTCAGAGCTAATCTTTGACATGTCTACATAGGTCTGTTTCGGAATATTCAGTTCTGTAGTTCTATTTTCTTTTATCCTGCACTAATATTTTTAGTGACTCTACTTTTATATTCTTCTTTGTCACCTGTTAGACAATTTCCCCTTTAACACTTCTTTCTCTTTCTTTTTTTTTTTTTTTTTTTTTTAAGATTTTTTATTTATTTATTTGACAGAGAGAAACATAGCTAGAGAGGGAACACAAGCAGGGGGAGTGAGAGAGGGAGAAGCAGGCTTCCCGCAGAGCAGGGAGCCCGATGTGGGACTCAATCCCGGATCTCCGGGATCATGCCCTGAGCCGAAGGCAGTTGCTTAACCAACTGAGCCACCCAGGCGTCCCGCTCTTTCAACTATCTTACAAAACTTTTGCCAAATTCCATAAAAAACCCTTTGCTCAGATTGTACTGCATCTGTGTATTTATGAGGAGAAAAATAGCGTTTTTAAAATAGAATATTTTTCCATCCACCATCTTGATAGGTGCCACTACTACTTGAGGTTAAATAATGGTTTTTTATATTTATATTTAACAAGTTACTAGTTATAGAATAGCTCACATAAGTATAGATTTGTTTATTTGTGGTTTTGTAGACAATTTGTGTTGCTTTGTGAATAGGATATTTTCTGTTTCATTGCATTTTCAGTTAGTTATGAGTAGTGCCTAGCAATGCATTAGTTATATTTTTTGATGATATATTGAATAATCTTGCTGAACTCTCTTTAAGTGATATTTAGTTTGCAGTTATTTGTCTTCATTTTTAAGTAGAATATCATAATCTCTGCAAATAATAATAGCTTTGCCTTTCCTTACAAATTCCTTCCTCATTTCTTTTGTATCAGTTGAATTGTTGACTTAATGGGAACACTTGTAACTGTTCAACATAAAGTATTAATCTTTATGTTTCTCACAGATACCCTTTATGAAGTTTTGGAAATCCTACATATTAAAATCTTTACAAATCTGGAATGGATATTAAATACTACATCAAGACCTTCTCATTTTATTATCTTTACTTATATAATATTTCTTTATTAAAAATCCCCCTTAAAAATAAAAATCCCCCTTATAATGGTATTTATTATTAATTCTTATCTTTTTCCTGTTTTCACTTTTATTAGACTTCAATAGTTAGCCTTGTGACAACAGATATTTGGTATTTATTATAGATTATGCTCTTTGTTGACTTGCATTTATGTTTATTTTAAAGTTAGTTTCTGATTTATTATTATTTTTATTTTCTATGGACTTTTTCCCCTTAATTTCCCTGATTGGGATACCAAGATTTTTTTTTTTTTTTTGTCTTTTGGGTTTTTTTTGTTGTTGTTAGTTTGCTTGTTTTTGAAGGGGATTTATTTTGTTCTGTTTTATTAGATCTTAGGGCAGCTATCATAAAATACCACAATCTGGGTGACTTAAAACAACAGAATTTATTGTCTCATACTTCTAGAAGCTGGACAGTCTAAAATCAAATTGTAATCCCAGTCATGCTTTCTCTGAAACTTGTAGAGCAATCCTTGTCTCTTCCCAATTTGTGATGGCCCACTGCTAATCTTTGTCATTCATTGGTTTGGAGGTAAACCTCCAATTTTTTTTAAGATTTTATTTATTTATTTAACAGACAGAAACACAACTAGAGAGGGAAGACAAGCAAGGGGAGTGAGAGAGAGAGAAGTAGACTTCCCGCTGAGCAGGGACCCCAATGAGGGGTTTGATTCTGGGACTCCATGATCATGACCTGAGCAGAAGGCAGATGCTTAATGACTGAGCTCCCCAGGATCCCCAAAGCTCCAGTCTTTATCTTTGTCATCATATGATGTTTTTTCTGCATATCTTTGTGACTTCACATAGTCATCTTCTTATAAAACACAGTAATGTTGAAATAGAGATCCACTCTATTCCAGGATGGTCTCATGTTAACTAATTAAATTTTGAATGATACTTTTTCCCAATAAGATCACATTCTGTGGTGTTGGTGGTAAGGATTCTAACTTTTTTTTTTGGTGGAGAGCTGATTCAACCCCTAACAAGGGCTTATTATTTTTATCCTTAACCTCCTTGTTTCTATTGATTAATCTATAAATTCTGTTCTAAGCATTGTTGTAACCTCAGCTTCTAAGATCTGATATGTATCAGAGAAAATTATACACAAAGGAAGAGCTCTATTATTAACCAATAGTTAAAAGATAAACATATTTCTTTTTTAACTGAAGGAAGAATTTTCCTTGAGTATCAGAGAAAGAATAGAAGTTAAAAGGACCCCCTAAAGAGAAGGCCGATAGTTAGGGTAAGAGATCATATGTGAAGAACAGCATAAATAAAAAAGGATGTTTGATACTGAAATATCATAATGGGGATGAAATATGAGACAATTCAGTATCTCAAGGGGTGGACAGAAAATTACAATAAAGGAAGAACAGGGGCGCCTGGGTGGCTTCAGCTGGTTAAGCGACTGCCTTCAGCTCAGGTCATGATCCTGGAGACCCAGGATTGAGCCCCACATCGGGCTTCCTGTTCAGCGGGAAGCCTGCTTCTCCCTATCTCAGTCCCTCTGCTTGTGTTCCCTCTCTGGCTGTGTTTCTCTCTGTCAAATAAATGAATAAAATCTTTAAAAAAAACAAAAAGGAAGAACAAAGGCAATATGGTAGAGCCAATCACATGACTAGGTAAATAACACTGAAGAATTCTGGCAAATGACAGTGCCTCTACTATAGCATAAAGGATCAGCCCCAACAGAAACTCCCACACCGGTACTGGCAGAAGTAAAACAGTTTAAGTTTCATAGAAAATTGCATGGGAGCAAAGTTCCCAGAGGGAAGTCAGCAGGGAAACTAAATTATTTATTAAAATTGCACAGAAGGTATAGACTGGATCTCAAAAATAAGTTTTAATTTCAGAAAGAGAATTGGGCCACAATGAAATCACAGGTGAATTCTCTCCAAGTTTCTGGTCTGCTGCTTATCTGCATCTTTTTGGGCAAGAACACCTTACGTACTTATTGCCATGACAGAAAATTTTCTCTAGAAAGAGTTCAAGGCTGAGTCTGACGTTTTAATCAACAGTTCAATAGCCAGCACTGTTCTCTTGTACATAATAGTAACTTATAAAATATATCTTAAAATAACTAAAATCAATCAGTGGTTCCTGTTTATAGAAGGGAGGATGGCAGGACATGGAAGGAGGTTGTAGTATGTGTATATCTGAAACAGGAGGATACCTGAAAGGTGTATTTGTGTATCTATGTTGAATTATATGAAAGGAACAAAAATTGTTCAAAATGGAGCTGGTATTTAGAAAACCTTAAAAAACATTTACTCACCTTGCTTATGATTTTTAATGTTTTTTTAATGGTAACAAACATAGCTCTAAAATGATCATTTAGACAGGATCATCATGAATAAATTTCACAGCTTTATGTGTATAATCCTACACCTAGTTATGCAGACAGCTTTTAAATCTCAATAAATTAGATGGTTACATAATATCAGGAAAGTTAAAGCAAATGAAACATCAAATGTGAAATGATTCTGGTATTTATCACATAAAATTTAAGCCAGTTTTTGTGATGTTTACACTTTAAATTTATATGTGTAAATCAATTCAAACTGCAAGAAAACCCAAGAAAAACATTTATGATAATACACTGTGGGCTTCAGAATTAATAACTTGAGACTTCTCACTAAAATTTTTTATTATATATTTTGGAGAAGAAGTATATATAATAGAAAAAAGAGCATATAAACATCCTGTTTTCATAGAGTATTATGATTATTTTATCACAAATTTGCTTGTAGATTAGATATTCATAAAGTATGATTACTTTATCGCAAATTTGCCTATAGATTTGATATTCATGGCATTGATATACTCATTTTGTAGTTTATTCTGAATCTTTTAATAAATTCTGTTTATAGAATTATAGGAAGATCAAGAGCTATGGCACTGGCTTCAGTTTTGCAGGATACACTGCTACAAACTACAGAAATCTGAGCCCTCAGTAAATAGCCAGGGGGTCACAGGGAGACAAGGACTCATCACCTCCGTTGGTAAAGTGATGCGTGCTGAGTGAGCATTAAAGCACAGGAGATTATGCTGCAGAAATTTTTTTTTTTTTCTTTTAAAGATTTTATTTATTTGACAGAGAGAAACACAGCCAGAGAGGGAACACAAGCAGGGGGAGTGAGAGAGGGAGAAGCAGGCCTCCCGCCGAGCAGGGAGCCCGATGTGGGACTCGATCCCGGGTCTCCAGGATCATGACCTGAGCCGAAGGCAGTGGCCCAACCAACTGAGCCACCCAGGCGTCCCTATGCTGCAGAAATTTTAACCACAAATGCATTCTTTTCTCTGCTTTGTGAACTATTTTTCTACGACATACGTTATTTATTGAGATATTATTCTAAACTTTCTGTAGCATACACAGTTTTCAAATAACATAAACAGTAGATTTGAAAGCGATATTTTTTTTTCCAGTGGTCCCTTAAATTATATCTCACAGGCTCAACTGCTTTTCCTATGCCGAACAAGCTAATTTCACTTTGTGCACTCTTCTTTCTCACTGCACACAATAAAACTCTAATAGGATATCAGCATTTACATATACAGCACTGACAATTATGTCTAGAAGAATCAAACACCTTCCCTACTACTAACTCTTCGTCTGGCTGAACCTTGTTTATCCTGTTTTCTAGCTCTCAAATTAAATGGCATTTCCTCAAACAAAGCTTTTCTAATTCACTCTTAACCAGGAGACTAGTTGGTCTATATCCTGATTAACCTTTCCTTTTAGTATTTATAGTTTATGTCCTTTGTATGTTCACTATTTTATTGAATATCTCTACAAGGACTGTAGATTATTGTCTTATCTACTGTTTGGTGCATAGTAGGCTTACAGTAAGTACTTGTTAAATGAATAATGAATGGACTATTTATATCCTTAATAAATAAATAAATTTTAAATGAGTTATTAAAAACCAGGTAAAATAGTGACTAGACATAATTTTTTATGTTGAGAGTTTTTATGCAGGATGAATTCCCGTAGAATTCACATACATCCTGTGGCAGAACACAGGGTGTATGTACTTGTTTTTTAGTAATTGTAATCAATTAACTTTCTTGAGGTAAAATTTATATCCCACAAATTCACCTATTTAAGTTTACAATTTAATGATTTTCTATATAAAGATTTTTAATGAATAAAAATAAATTCTGATGCCAGGCTTACTACTATATGCCAACAGAAAAATATAGGTCATACAGATCAGAATCATTTTGATTATTGTTATTTTTTTACCCTAGATTCTCACTTCAAAGGCAATATTTGTAAATGGTGGGAAAAATAAATAGGCACAGGCTCAATCAGTTTTTTGTCTGCCTCAAACTAAATTTCTTAGAGTGAGGGATATTTTCATTGTATTTTTGGTTTAAGTAGCAGAATTGACCGAATGAATTTTGAGTTTGGATTAAGATATACTGATTTACTTAACTAACGTTCCATATTTTATGAAACGATGAGATAAAGTGCTACCCAATCGAAGCTAGTTTTCCTAGCCTTAGTGTGGCCACTCTGACCACTCCTCCATGAAATTCTGGATCCTATGAGATTTAAATTGTATGTACCAGGAGCTGGAAGATATTTCATATTGTTTGCTTAATTGACTAAATAAAACTTGGTTTCAGTGGTATACTGTGATAAAATGATTTTGAGGAGCCAGAAATTCCTTAGTATTATTAAAGAAAGAACCTAAGACTTGGGGAAATATGTGTATCGGAGTGGATTTATTATGTGTGACTTAGTCATTCCTTCTCACCCCTTCCCCTCTGCTAACCTCCTTCCTACAGGTTGCTCCCTTACCCAATGTGCTGAGAAATCCATTGGTGGCAGGATCGGCGTCCTTTGGTGCACCTTAGTGATTATTCACTGTCAGCCAGTGATGCCAGGAGAAGGTAATCTACTGGAGTAAGCTCCCTGATATCAGCACTAGAGGCAGGGTAGGAGTGATTACACCATGCAATCAGGACAGCAGTGTTTAGCAAAATGGTTAGAACTTTGTGAATCTTTGACAGGGGAGACTTGCTCATATCATCTCTAGAACCCCAAAGATGGGGAACTCACTGAGACCCTTCTCTTTAACTGAATAAACTCTAGATATCGTTGTAGGGGCGGGGGGCATGGAGATCACTACCAAAACTTGATGGAGGTACTGCCCTGGGTAGTAAGAACCTTGCTCAATTCCCACATCTAGATCATCTTACAGCCCCAATCTCCTTGAGTATATGGGAATATACAGACCTTTAAGAAAGGTTCTTATGATACTATTAGCAATATACTATGGATTTTCCTCCTGTCTTTCTCTGAAGACATCAGTTTCTTTTATCAGAATCAGTGTGCTCACCAGAGCTTTGGGGAGATATTGACCTCTGGCTCTGAGATGATTTTGGTATCCAGCACACAGACTGTCATTCTTCTCTTCCAAGCAGCGTTGTGACTAATGGGCATCAGTTGATAAGTGGAGTTTTGTCCTACTCTGTCTCACAGTCAGCCTAGAGGCTCATGAAACAATTCTAAGTTAATTTCCCAAGTACTCCTGAATATAACTGACGTCATAGCAAATTATAGGACGTTGGCAGGGATGCTTGATTCTGATTATCAATGTGAAATATAGTGCCTTCCATGCAGGGCAGACATGAAGTTGAATCTCCAGAATCCAGGTCATTCTCCGTCTAGGGATAAAATTAAGAAAAAACAAAAAAGCCTATGTAGGCATTCCTCTAAGCAATCAGACATCAGGAATATAGATATGGATCACCACCGGATAAGAACCCTAGCCCCCTGAAGTGTAGGGTGAATGAAAAGGAACATTGTTTGGATCAAAGGATGTAACATCATAAATACCGGTGAAACCCTCATGAACAGTTGCAAAATGAGAGCAATAATAGGTATAGATAGCCTTCTTGCTCCATCCTGCACATTATTAAATTGCATATGCCTTTAACCATGTCCTTTTACTTCTTTTCGCTTTCTCTACTGTTTTACATTAGACTTTTGGTGGTGATTACCTTTTACAATTTGTTCATAATTTGTAAGAAATGAAGACGGCATTATGACTGTAAGAGAACTAACATTACCCAGAATTAAATGTAATAATTGATGAGATTTGGGGTCTTCCCTTTCAGAGAGACAATGAGCAAGGTTTCATTTGTCTGAGGATTAGTTGTGTCATGTGGGGAAATATTGTTCTTATTGTTACCTGAAAATTAAATATGAGAAGAAACTTATGTGTAAGTGTGGAGTAGTCAGAGGGCTACCATTATAGATAGTTTTGGTCAGTATTTATTTCATAATCCGAAGCCAGGCTCCAGATGTGATTTAGGTTCACCCTACACAAATTTTAATTCAAAACTAGATTACATGGAGAGAGAGGGAAGTATACATTTAACTGGACTCTGTCCTGAAAGAGACAGGTTGGCTCTAGCCTGAGCAGTCAAGTGGAAACTTCTGGATTCTGTTGCTTTGAACTGTGACCTAATCAGTTGCTGAAGTTACCTTGGTGCTCCAATTTTGTCTAAAGTCTATTCCTGCACATTTCAAACAATTGAATAATCTATGTTTCTTATTATTTAATTTTATTTTGAAATATTGATCTTATCTGAAATTAAGAAAGTAAAGTACTGTTGCGGTCTCTTACATGTAAAGTACTGTTGCGGTCTCTTACATGTTGGCATTCAAATACAAAGACAAATACAAGTTGTAAAGTACTGTTGCGGTTTCTTACATGTTGGCATTCAAATACAAAGACAAATACATGGATTCATGTAAAGTACTGTTGCGGTCTCTTACATGTTGGCATTCAAATACAAAGACAAATACAAGTTGTAGTATTCCTGTGACACCTCTAAATCTGTTTATAATTTTTTTGAGGGTAAGAACCTATTTTTTTACAGCATGATGTTTTGATATATATATCAAATATATATATATCATATATATATATGATATATATATACTGTGAAATGATTGCTATAGTCAAGGAAATTAACATATCCTCCACCTCACGTAGGTTACCATTTTGTGTGTATATTATGAGAACACTAAAGATCTACTCTCTTTGCAAATATCCATTATACAGTATCATAGTATTAACAATAAACACCATGCCATATGTTAGATCTCTAGAATTTATTCATTCTACATTAGTGAAATTTTGTACCTTTCTTGGGGGAAAATAAAAAAATTCATTTTATTTCCTTCTCATGTTTTCATAAAATTCCAGATAAGATACAGTGTAATATTAGTTTCAAGTATAGAATTTAGTGATTCATTAAAACTTTGTACCTTTTAACCAACATCTCCTCATTCCCCCATCATTTGCTTATCTCTTTCTATCTTTAATGACTGTTAGAAGAAATTTTAAAGCCATATACAAAGCATAAAGGTTTATGTTGTTTTAGCTAAAAGAGAATAGGTTTGTAATTGGAAATAAGTCTATAGTAAGTTGATAAATGGAGATTGTCAATAATTGAATGCTTCCAGAAAAGTCCCAAGGGCATATGTGTATGAAAAATATCTGAAATGTCAATACTTACTGAATTCTTAAAGACGAAAAACAGCAAAAATAATCAAGATATATTAGGGGGGCAAAATTACATAGAGCAATAGAAAGTGATATTGAAAATACATTCTATTCTTGTTTTTAATTAATATGACTACAGTTGAGTAATAAGACATTCTTAAAACATAATAGCAAGACCAGAGGCAACACATAAAAGTAGTATAATTGCCAAAGGTTTGATACATACTCAATATTACAAAATATTTTTGTTCAAGAAAGTACACAATTTTTCAGTTTCATACTATATTATCAAATTATCAATTGTATTTTAATATAAAGAGAACAAAGAGGTTGGAATAGATAATGTAAATTGTGAGGCAGCTTCTTCCATATGTCTTCATTGGGATAGTTTTGTGCTCAGCATCATGCACTGATAGTTATTTTAATAGTGTAATTGTGGACAGTGTTATAGAGAAAATTAATACAAAGAAAAAGTTTTAAACTTCATTTGGAAAAGTGAAAATTAGGGTATATTCTTAACCAATGTCAAAGAAAATCTAATTCATAGTTCAGATCAATCATAGAAACAAGGAGAGCACTAAAAAACTCAAAGATAATTTAAAATGATAAAATGCATCATATTCTATAATTCATGTTTTCTATGTTTATATATGATATATATGTTCTTAAAGTATGAAAATTATATGTAGCACAAATATGTAACTATTATTTATTGTAAATTTGACTGAACTCTGATCCCAGTTTATATGCTTAAAGGGGGCATGGATAAGACCTATATTTAAATCTGCTTTACCAATTAGTTTTAACTGTATGGTCTTGGAAAATTTCCTCAATATTTTTAGACCCATGTGTGTCTTATTATTCAGTTAATTCATTATATTTATTACTTCTTTAACTGCTTTAGAAATTTGACTTATCGCTCTTGTTTCCTAACCACTACTTCTTTATTGTATTATATTCCTATTTAAAACGTGTCACATTAACTTGAACCTTCGAAGTGTCACATTTTATTTTTTTCAAAGTGTTCTTTTGTTGCCTGAATTACCTCTGTTTTCTATTTAATCAGTCCCTATCTCTTTTCATTTAGTTTTTCTCTCTTTAGGATACTGTGTTTTTCCTAAATATCTGGTACTTATATTTTGGAATAAGGTTCTAAGCTGAGTATAACATTCTCTGGAAAGGGTTTCTCTTTGCATGTTTAGATCCGGTTTCACAATCATTCATTCTTCTGAATGGGAGAGCTGAACATGAGCTCAACTCATATATGTGTGTGTATGTGTGTGTATCACATATACATACATATACATACATATATATATAATTTTTTTTTCCTCACAGAATTTCAGTAGATTTTCCTTTGTGGTCAGAATAGGAAGAAGTTTTCACTAACTTAGCTATGCTGTAGATAGTTCTTTAATAAATTACCTGGGGCAGATTTATTTTACAAATACAACAACAATATCTCCTATTTTACATGATCTTCTTACAAGGTGCCTTTGAATCTCCTCCAAAGGAAAGGTGGATTCTATGATTACTGCCCTTGAATTCTCAATGGTTTTTTTTCCATAGTAGATACTGGCTTGTTAGGCTAGATAATGAGAAGTTATAAAACTTCTTTCTGTTTCTTCTTGTGAAGCTCATTCTTCTAACCCAGCTGCCATGGTATGAGGAAGCTCAAGCAACAACATGGAGAGGTTATATGTAAGTGTTGCAACCACATGTCACAGCTGAGGTCCTCTGAGAGCCAGTAAAATCATCAAATAAGGGGCACCTGGGTAGCTCAGAGGGTTAAACTTCTGCCTTTCAGCTCAGGTCATGGTCTCAGGGTCCTGGGATAGAGTCTCACATCCGGCTCTCTTCTCAGCAGGGAGCCTGCTTCCCCCCTCTTCGTCTGCCTGCCTCTCTGCCTATTTGTGATCTCTCTCTGTCAAATACATAAATAAAATATTTTTTAAAAATCCTCAGACAAGTGAGTGAGGGAGAGTTTAGATAACATCAGCCCTCAATTGGAATCCTTTCTAGCCTTTGAGTTACTCCAGTCATTGAATTAGCTCTAACTTTGGAGTCTTTCTGGCTAATGCCACAGGTATGTGGAACAGAGACAATTATTTAACCCAATGAATCAAGGAGTATAATAAAATTAGGACCTTTTTGTCAATATACTTGTGATATTTTTCACACAGTAATGGTAACTCGAACACTACTCTCATTATATTGTCATAAGCCACTCTGTTGTATGTATTTACTAACTTGATTTTGAGCTTAGAGACTTGCTCATGCATCCCAGAGGAAACAGACTTCTGATGCTAAGGCACCTTCTCTCATGGGTGTGTTCAGCCCAATGACTATTATGCTGGACCTTGTGCATCAGTACATACCATCTACTGTCTGTCATCAAGAAATCCATCAAAACTCCCATTTACTAATTATAATTTGTTCTTTTGTCGGGGATTATTTTTTGGTCAGGGATTTAAATATTTTTATCAACAAAGTAAAGATTAAACAACTGAATATATGTGATTTTTCTGCCTTCTTGCATCAGAAACCCAAGAATTTCTCATTAACAGAAGCTTCAAGATCTTTGTCATTAAAAAAAAATGCTGTTTGAAAGAAGTAGGATTTGATTGTGGCCTCTCATGTTGCTTTCACATTTTTAATATTTTATGGGGACCATTATCCATAAAAAATATGTTACCAGTAAAGCCTAAATCATAACTAGACATCGTGGAATGATGAACACTGAGAATAAAAGCAAAGACAGCTGGGAAGTCTTGGAAAATGTTATTAGCCAGATCCTGCCTGCAAACCAGTCACAATTAAGGATTTGACTCTTCAGGAGGCATATTGATTCTGAAAGTCCATTAGTGTTCCATGAAGTAAACACAGATTGATTTAGCCTAATGATTTGCAAGCTTACTTATTGAGTTAAAATATGAGAAAAGCCAAGCTCAATGTCTGGAACATGGTTACAGTCAGTAAGAAGTTGTTACTTCAGTGTTTGAAAATCAAGTGGGTTATTTGAATGTGGCCAAAATGATCTCTTTACTAGCATCTTCAGGTATTTTTGTATATTTTGATTATCAACATAGAACCAGTCACCAGATATATTGATGTTATATTAGGTGGTACTTTCACATAATGACAACTATTCAAAATGATGTATGTGCTTATATAAGATTTGACCTTTGCTGGACATATTCAATCAGAGGTTGTAGACTATTTATTTTAGGCATTGCACAAAGAAAAAAAAATATATCTGGTAACTTTTAAGATAACTTCAAGCTCTGAAATATCTTGATGCTATGAGAACATTATGGGAATATTTATAACTCCATGTGTCTGCCTATTTTAAAATTAAATTTGAAACATTTTCTTAATAAGTTAACTTGATTTAATATGATAGTTTATTCTTCTAGTGTGAACATTTATTTATGAAGCACTAAATTCTTTAATGATAATGGATCTTCCTCTAGATTTCTAAAATGAAAGCAACTGATTCACATGAATTTCATATTGCTTCATTTGCAAACATACTTAAATTTAATTAGATCAAAAGGAAATTCAACCATTTTTATTCATCTCAGTATGATTCGAATAGGACACATATATAAACATTAAATTCTTTATAAATCTAGTACCTTTTATAATTGTCCAATATCTTGAGACAAAGTCATAAAACGTGTCCATTATTTTAGGAATGAAAAACATTAGTTCATAGAATAAACTGTGAAGACTGTTAATTGGGTAATATCTTGGTGAGGAAAATAAGTCTGAATAAAAAATACTTTTGTTCCTAAGTGTTGCTTTTTAATATTTTCAATTAACATTGCTAATAAATATGTAAGTATTTTTGTATACCAAATATTGCAGTATATATCTGATATTGTTATTTTGGTTATGTGCATAGTAGCACTCTCAAGATTTGTCCTCCAATAAATATAACTTTAAGATATATAGATTATCAATTTTAATAGGATATTAAAGAACACAGTGTCCAGTTTTACATATAAACTTTTAAAATCATAGATGTATTAGTTTTCTATTTCTTCTATAGCAAATGACTACAAATTAAGCAGGTTAAGGAATACGATTTATCTAATACTTCTGTTAATCAGCAGTTTGACATAAGTCTCAATGAGCTAAAATGAAGAAGCTAGGAAGTCTGTATTCCTTTCTGGAGGTTCTAGAATAAGATCTAGAATAATCTTCCATCTGGAGGCCCATAGCCCTAATCACATCTGCAAAATCCCTTTTGCTATGTGAGGTAACATATTCACAAGTTCTGAGAATTAGGAAGTATTTTGTCAGGGAGCACTCTTCTGACTACTACAATAGATGATGTCCAAATAACTAATTCTAGAATTATTAGTGTATTATTTTAGCCTTAAAAGAGAGCATGTCAGTGCCTGCACATATTCTCCAGATAATTCCAACTATCGACCATAAAACCAGGGAGTTAAATTTATACTGCTCAAAGCATAATTATTTCACTACCTACTCCTTTACAAGACAACGCATTGTTCCTTTGCCTCTATAATTGTTACCCCTTCCATTCCTAACTTCAGGGTCCCTAAATGCTCAAGTGATAACAACTCACCATAATAAAAACCAAAACAATAACAACAGAAACAGTAATGGTAAATCTCATCTGTAATGAGTCTAATGCATACTCAACCTGTGTTAGCCTGTGTTAGAAATGCTAGTGCATTATCTTTAAGATCAGCTCTCTCCCCAAGAAAGCTTTATGAGTTGTCCCACCTGGAAAGTCAAAGTTAAAACCAGATATAATTGACTCCAAAGTCCAGCCTGTCATAACAATTGTGAACTGTTCACCAGTTGGAAAGTTGGAAAATAAAAATTTGAGTTATAAGTAAAAGTTCAAAGATATGTCATGTAAATTGAATATTATTTTTATAGAATTTACATGATCCATGATTACATAAAGCTAGTATATCATGTCTGGTGAATATGACAGGGACAATTCTTATTATTTCAAACAAAATAATACCAAGATGTTATTTTAAAATACCATTACAATTTTTTAAAAATATTTTATTTATTTGAGTGAGAGAGAGAGCACAAGCAGTGAGGAGGAGCAGAAGGAGAGGGAGAAGTAGATTCCCCACTGAGCAGGGAACCTGATATAGGACTTGATCCCAGGACCTAGACACTTATACTGAGCCACCCAAATGCCCTAGAACTTTCAATTTTATTTTATTTATTTTTTAAGATTTTATTATTTGACAGATAGAAACACAGTAGAGAGGGAACACAAGCAGGGGGAGTGAGAGAGGGAGAAGCAGACTTCCCGCCCTGCAGGGAGCCCAATGTGGGACTCCATCCCAGGTCTCCGGGATCATGACCTGAGCCGAAGGCAGCTGCCCAACCAACTGAGCCACCCAGGCGCCCCAAGAACTTTCAATTTTGATATTACCTTGTATCTTTTCCTTCAAATTATTAAGTCTGACTCTGAGAAATTTTTTAGTAAAAATTATTGACATTGAAAAGTAAGGAAATAACTGATTTCTTTAAGTTGTAATGTGACTGCATTTATAAAAGTATTTAATTTAATTCAGACAATAGGTTTTTCTCATTTCCTAGTTCTATTTATGCTTCTGTTGATTACTTTTTTCCAAATTTTTTCTAATGTATGCAGAGATTTCAGCTATGTTCAACAGTGGATCTGTGTTACACAAATACATTCAGTATCAAAAACTATATTACAAAATATTGCAAACTTGTAAGACCACAGTATATTGAGTCTCTAGCTCTGTGCATGGTACAGAACTTTGTTTGAAAGAGATTGGCAATTAATATATTATAAAAAGAAAGAAATTAATAAATGTATTTTTGAAAAGAAACCTCAATTTGGCTAATGAATCACTGATTATATTCTACTTTAGTCTCAATTTTGGTGGAAATGTGAGTTATGCATTTGAGATGAGAGCCTTCTATGAATCAATATGAAAACTTTTTGCAGAAAGTACGATGACTTGGGAAGACTCAGGAAGAATATATTGACAAATTTCATACCTGATGCAAGCATCAACTGAATCTTACTAATGACTGACTTGGCCATCTGATGTGTACTATCTATTCCAAGCAGTCATGGTTGAGAATAATTGATTCTTACTATTGATAAAATTTATTAACAGACAGATCATATAGTTACATTCTGATTCTTACTTCAGTTCAGCTTCCGGTCTTGGACCTGTGGTTTACCATTTATGTTTGGGTAGATAACTGTCATGATTAATCAACTTTTATAGTTTATAATGCCTCAGAAAATATGATTCACTTGGCAACAGCTATCTATATTGAATTTGATCTCATGACATTAGAACCCATTAGAACTTGACCCTCGGTGGGGAATGAAAATGTGATGTTGCTCTCAGATGGCATCTTCTTACCTTATTCTAGTCTCCTATTTTAACTAGTATTTAAATTGCAAGATTCCACCCTTCAATACTGATGGTAAATCATGTTTTTTGCCTATGACACTTGTAGATACATCCCTCTACCATTCCCCACAAATCCCCCATCTGTACTGTCTGTGTGCCTAGTAAGTTATACTTCGCCTAAGTTTCATTGTGAAGTAGGGATTTTACCATGATTGTGTGATAGTCATTCTGTTCCAAACACAATCATTCATATCCACTTTTGATCTGAGCCAACTTTCTGAGCCTTGGAGAGATGCATGTGTAATAAACTTATCTTTCAAATTCACTAGTCTCATCACCATGCTTGCCAAACCTCTCCAACTTATTCCTTTAAAAAGTAGTTTAGCACTCCTTCTCTGGAGCAAATATGGACCCCCATGAATCACTTGAATTAGAAAATCTGCACATGACACAGTCAGTAAATATGAGAAATAGAGTTGGTATTGGGTTATTGCTACATATTTTAATTTGAAATTCCTGTACCTGAATTATTGCTCATAGCTCCATTTTGCTGAACAAAATCAGATTATCAGATTTTGTCTGTCCCCAGTTCACTTATTTGTGCTGATTTATTTATTTGACTCTTCTTGTTATTTCCTTATGACATCTCTATCCATTCTAGAAAAGACTTGATAGCTCCCTCTAGTCTAGGTGCTTATGGTATCCTTCCCTGCCAAATAATACTAAACAGTGACATTCTTAAGGAAAGTATTCCAATGCATTTATTGAAGAAAAGGAAGAGGGAACAAAGATAAGGAGTAAGGAAATGCTTAGAAGAAAGAGAGAGAGAGAGAGGAAAGAAAGAAAGACAGACAAAGAAAGAGAGAGAAAGATAAAGAAAGGCAAAGAAAGAGAGAGAGAGAAAGAAGGAAGGAAGGAAAGAAGGAAGGAAGGAAGAAAGGAAGGAAGGAAGGAAGGAAGGAAGGAAGGAAGGAAGGAAGGAAGGAAGGACGGACCTGGAGATTCTATAAGCAGCATTTAGTACAACATACATTTAATAATATTGGGCCATATGGTATAGAAGAAAGAAATGTTATATACATAAAAGACTGTGGCTTTTTTTCCCCAAATAAACTTGAATTTGATACCCAGTCAACTGATTTATGGACACTGAGCATTATTAGAAGATGAGCTTTTTCTCATGCATAAAATGAAAACATTGCTGTGTAATTTTATTGAGAATTAAATAATATAACAAATTCGGCAGGATTTAAATTTTTAATTTTTAAATTAGAAACAATTTTTTGAGTGTACTTGACACATAGCTTCAGGTGTTCAACTTGTGATTTGACAAGTTTATATATTATGCTGTGTTCACAAGTGTAGCCATTAGCTGCCCTGTTATATTGATATTGTAGTGTCACTGACTATATTCCTTATGATGGGCCTTTATTCCCATGACTTATTCATTCCATAACTGGATACCTGTATTCTCCCTTTCCACTCATCTCTCTACTCATTTTGCCTATCTCTCACCCTCTGGTAACCATAAATTTGTTCTCTGTACTTGTAGATCTGATTCTGCTTTTTGTTTGTTTATTAACTTTTTTTCAAATTCCACTTATGAATGGAATCATATGGTATTTTTTTATAGTCTGACTTATTTCACTTAGCATAATACCTTCTAGAGCCATCTGTGTCATCTCAGATGGCATGATCGATCTTATTCCTTATTATGGTTGCATAATATTCCATTATATGTGTGTACCACATCTTCCTTATTAGTTTATCTATTGATAGACACTTAGTTTCCTTCTATATTTTAGCTATTGTAAATAATGTCGCTATTAATCTAGGGGTACATATATCTTTTCAAATCAGAATTTTCATTTTCTTTTCTTTTTTTAAAAAAAGATTTTATTTATTTATTTGACACAGAGAGATATCACAAATAGGCAGAGAGGGAGACAGAGAAAGAGGGGGAAGCAGGTTCCCCCCCAAGCAGAGAGCCCAACATGTGGCTCAATCCCAGGACCTGACACCGTGACCAGAGCCGAAGGAGAGGCTTAACCCTCTGAGCCACCCAGGTGCCCCAGAGTTTTTATTTTCTTTAGGTAAATACCCAATAATAAAATTACTGGATCATTTGATATTTTTATTTTTAAGTTTTTGAGGAACATCCATACTGTTTTCCACAGTGACTATAATAATTTACATTCCCACTAACAGTGCACCGGGTTTCTTTCTTTTCACATCCTCACCAACACTTGTTATTTCTTGTCATTTGATTTTAGCCATTGTAACTGGTGCAGGGTGATAGCTTATTGTAGTTTTGATTTTGTATTTTTCTGATGATGATTAATGAGCATCTTTCCATGTGTCTGTTGGCCATCTGTGTCTTCTTTAGAAAAATGTCCTTTTAAGTCCTCTTTCTACTTTTTAATCAAAGTGTGTGTGTGTGTGTGTGTGTGTGTGTGTGTGTGTGTTGTGTGAAAATATATTTTCCCATTCACTAGGTTGTCTTTTTTGTGATGTTGGTTTTCTTTGCTGTGCTAAAGCTTTTTATTTTGACCTAACCCCAATAGTTTATTTTTTCTTTTGTTTCCCTTGCCTAAGGAGACAGATCTAAAAAAAATATTACTATGTCCAATGTCAGAGAAATTCTGCCTCTGTTATCTTTTAGGACTTTTATGGTTTCAGTCTCACATTCAGGTCTTTAATCCATAGTTCATTTTGAGTGTGTTTTTGTATATGATGTTAGAAAGCAGTCCAATTTCTTTCTTTTGCATGTAACTGACCAGTTTTCCTAGCACTATTTATTGAAGGGATTGTCTTTTCCTCATTGTATATTCTTGATTCTTTTGTCATAGATTAATTAAACATATAATTGTGGATTTATTTCTGGGCTTTGTTTTGTTCCATTTATCTGTATCTGTTTTTGTGCCAGTGCCATACTGTTTTGATTACTACCACTTTGTAGTATGTCTTAATATTTGGTATTGTGATACTTCCAGCTTTGTTCTTTTTCAGGATTGCTTTGGCTATTCAGTCTTTCATGGTTCCATACAAATTTTAAGATTATTTGTTCTAATTCCGTAAAAAATGCTGTTGGCATTTTGATAGGCTTTGCATTGAATCTGTAGATTTCTTTCTGGACATTTTAACAGCACTAATTATTCTAATCCATGAGTGTGGGATATTTTTCCATTTGTGTCATCTTCAGTTTCTTTCATCAGTCTTTTATAGTTTTTGGAGTACAAGTCTTTCACCTCTTTGGTTAAATCTATTAATAGATATTTTATTCTTTTTGGTACAATTATAAATGGTGGTGTTTTATTTAAATTTCTCTATCTGTAGCTTTGTTATTAGGTCATAGAAACCCTACCAATTTCTGGGTATTAATTTTGTATCCTGATACTTTACTGAATTCATCTGAATTCATTTGTGAGTTCTCCTAGGTTGGTGTTTGTTTGTTTTTTTTTTTTTTAGGAGTCATCTTTAGGATTTTCTATGTTTAGTATCATGTCTTCTAAAAATAGTGACAGTTTAGTTTTTCTTTACCAATATGGATGGCTCATTTCTTTTTCTTGTCTGATTACTGTGGCTAGGACTTCCAATATTATTTTTACTAATAGTAATGAGATTAGAGAATCTTGGCTTGTTCTTGTGTTCCCTTTAACCCCACTTGGTTGTGAGGTTTCATTTTTTTTAAGATTTTATTTATTTATTTGACAGAGAGAGATCACAAGTAGGCAGAGAGGCAGGCAGAGAGAGAGGAGGAAGCAGGCTCCCTGCTGAGCAGAGAGCCCGATGCGGGCCTCGATCCCAGGACCCTGAGATCATGACCTGAGCCAAAGGCAGAGGCTTTAACTCACTGAGCCATCCAGGCGCCCTTGGTTGTGAGGTTTTATTATCAATGGATGTTGAATCTTGCCAAATGCTTTTTCTGCTTCCTTTGAAAGGATCATATGATTTTTTATCTTTGATTTCTTGATATACTATATGACATTGATTGATTTGCAAATATTGAACCATCCTTGCATTCCCTCAAATAAATCCCACCTGCTCAAGGTGAATTAATTTTTTAATGTATTGTTCTATGCAGTTTGCTAATATATTTTTGAGGGTTTTTGCATCCATGTTCCTTAGGGATATTGACCTGTAGTTTTCTTTTGTTGTAGTATCTCTTGCTAGTTTTAGTATCAGGATAATGCTGTCCGCATAGAATGTATTTGGAAGTTCTCCTTCCATTTCTATTTTTTGGAATAATTTGAAGAAAATAGGTATTAGCTCTCTTTAAATGTCTGATAAAATTTACCAGTGATGTCATTTGGTCCTGAACTTAATTTTTTCATAGTTTTTCTGATTACCTATTCAATTTCCTAACTTGTAATTGGTCTGTTCGGATTTTTATTTTTTTTCTTGATTCAGTTTTGAAAGATTATGTTTCTAGGAATTCATCCATTTCTTCTAGATTGTTTTGTTTTCTGGCATATAATTTTTCATAGTATTCTCATAATCCTTTGTATTTCTGTGGTGTCAGCTGTTACTTCTGCTCTCTTATTTCTGATTTTATTTATTTGGGCCTTTTTTCCTTTTTTCTTGATGAATCTACATAAGAGCTTGTCCATTTTGTTGACAGGTTCAAAGAACCAGCTGTTGGTTTCATTGATATTTTTTCCTTTCTTTCTCTTTCTCTGTCTCTTAAGTCTCTATGTCATTTATTTCTGCTCTAATCTTTATTTATTTATTTTTTTATCCTACTTACCTTGGACTTTGTTCTTTCTTTTTCTCGTTTCTTTGGGGAAAAGTCAGATTGTTTATTTGGGCTCTTTCTTTCTTTCTTTCTTTCTTTCTTCCTTCCTTCCTTCCTTCCTTCCTTCCTTCCTTCCTTTCTTTCTTTCTTTCTTTCTTTCTTTCTTTCTTTCTTTCTTTCTTTCTTTCTTTTTCCTTAGGTAGATCTGTATTTCTATATACTTCCCTCTTAGAACCGCTTTCATGGGGCAACAGGATTGCTCAGGTGACTAAACATCTGCCTTTGACTCAGCTCATGATCCTGGAGTCCCCACATTGGGCTCCCTGCTCTGTGGGGAGTCTGCTTCTCCTTCTGCCATTTACCTCTCTTGTGCACTCTTGCGCTCTCTCTCTCAAATAATAAATAAAATCTTAAAAAAATAAACTACTTTCACTGTGTCTCAAAGATTTTGGACAATTGTGGTTTTTTTTTTTTTTTTTCATTTGTCTCCTTTTGTTTTTTAATTTCTTCTTTGGGCATCTGGGTGGCTAGCTCAGTTAAAATCTGCCTTCAGTCCAGGGTTCCAGGATCAAGTCCCACATTCGGCTCCCTGCCTAGAGGGGGAATTTGCTTCTTCCTCTACCTTCTCCTTGCTGGTGATCTTTCTCTCTCTTTATCTCTCTCAAATAAATAAAATCTTTTAAAAAATAATTTCTTCATTTCTTCTTTGATTGTTCTTTGACCCATCAGTTATTTAGTATCGTGTTGTTTAATCTTCACATGTTTGTGTTTTCTCTGTTTTTTGGTGTGTGTATGTGATGTATTTGTACTTTTATACAGCTGTGATTGGAAAAGATGCATGGTACAATTTCAGTCTTCTTAATCATAAATTTAAGCCTCAATAATAAGGCTTTTTTTGTTTGTTTGTTTAATATGTGATCTGTTCTGGAGAATCTTCCATAGGTACTTGAAAAGAATGTGTATTCTGTTGTTTTTGGATGTAATGTTCTGTATATATTTATTATGTCTTTCTGGCTCAATGTGTCATTCTAAGGCATTGCTTCCTTATTAGTTTTATGTCTACATATCTATTCATGAGGTAAGTGGAGTATTAAAGTCCTCTACCATTATTGTATTACCATCAATTTCTCTCTTTATGTCCATTGTCATTTGCTTTATATATTTAGGTGCTCCAGTGTTGGGTGTATAGCTATTTACAATTGTTATATCCTAGCCTATTTTTATTTTTGGCAATAGTTTTGGACATCAATATGTAATATCGTTCTTTGTCTCTTGTGAGAATCTTTTGTTTTTAATCTATTTTGTCTGATGTAATTATTGCTTTCCTGGCTTTTTCTTCTTCTTCTGTTTGCATGGTGAATAGTTTTTCTATCCCTTCAATTTCAGTTTGTATCTGTCTTTAGGTCTGATGTGAGTCTTAAAGGCAGCATATAGATGGGTATTGTTTTGTTTTATATCTATTCCACCACCCTATGTCTTTTTATTGGCGCCATTAGGCCATTTACATTTGAAGTAATTAATTGGTTTTCCAGAGTGGCTGCGCCAGTTTGCATTCCCACCGAAAAGAGGGGATGGGGTAAATGGGTAATAGATGTTAAGGAGGGCACTTGGGATGTGCACTGGTGTTATATGTAAGTGATGAATCACTAAATTCTATTCCAGAAACCAATATTACACTATATGTTAACAACTAGAATTTAAATAAAACAAATTTGAAAAAAGTAAGGTAATTATTCATAGGTATGAACTTATTGCCATTTTTAAATTTATTTTCTGGTTATCTTGTAATTCTTTGCTCCTTTCTCTTCTTGCTCTATTTCTCTGTGATTGATGAATTTTTATAGTGTTATATTTGGCTTTTTATCTCTTCAATTTTTGTATCTATAATAAGTTTTAGGTTGTTTTTATCATGAGGTTTGTATATAACACCTTAAATAAATAGCAAAAGGACTAACACTTAATCACCAAAAATACTATGTTTTCTTTCTTGTAAAGACATAAAGATGTTAGTGTCATTAAAAGTGGAAGACTGTGGTAAGAAAATGCATTCTAAGCTTTAATTTTGGCATAATTCAAGCAATGATAAGAACCAATACCTTATGAAATCTACTAAAGTAGTGTTAAGGATTATTAGCTATACCACTGGCATAGTTGTGAAAAGATAGTATTCATCTTGTATCTACCAACAGAAACAGGGCACTGGACATTAGAAAATTCTTAATTTTTATTTTTGGGCAAAACTTGTCTCCATTCTGCTGCTACTTTTCAGAAAATCCTTATAATTCCAGTATTAAATCCAAAGAAATCTAAGAGGATAATACCAATAAACCACAGGACTTGCAGAGTTATAGCCAATAACTAGAAAGTACACAAACACTTAAGCACCAACTGTTAACAGAAGCTATTTCTGGGCATATGAGTCTATTAGAATGGTAGATTTTTCACTTCACAGTGTAGGGATAGAGGGTACATATCACAGTATCATAAAAACTGTGAAAAACCAACAGAAAATATCATTCTGAATGGGGAAAACTGAGAGCTTTTCCCCTAAGGTCAGGAACATGGCAAGCGATGTCCACTATCACCACTGCTATTCAGCCTAATACTAGAAGTACTAGCCTCGCAATCAGACAACAAAGAAATAAAAGGCGTCTAAATCAGCAGAGAAGAAGTCAAACTCTCACTCTTTGCAGATGATATGATACTTTATGTGGAAAACCCCATACTGCTAGAACTCATATAGGAATTCAGTAAAGTGTCAGGATATGAAATCAAGGCACAGAAATCAGTTGCATTTCTATACAACAACAAAAAGACAGAAAAAAAGAGAAATTAAGGAGTCAATCCCATTTACAACTGTACCCAAAACACTAAGATACCTAGGAGTAAATATAATCAAAGAGGCAAAGAATCTGTACTCAGAAAACTATAGAATACTCACAAAAGGAATTGAGAAAGACACAAAGAAACAGAAAAACATTCCATGGTAATAGATTGAAAAAACAAATATTGTGAAAACCAGCAAAGACCCCAAATAGCCAGAGGAATGTTGAACAAGAAAACCAAAGCTGGTGGCATCCCAATTCCAGACTTCAAGCTCTATTAAAAAGCTGTAATCATCAAGACAGTCTGTTACTAGCACAAAAACAGACACATAGATCAATGGAACAGAATAGAGAGCCCAGAAATAGAAGCTCAACTCTGTGGTCAACTGATCTTCAACAAAGCAGGAAAGAATGTCCAATGGATAAAAGACAGTCTCTTCAACAAATGGTGTTGGCAAAATTGGACATCCATATGCAGAAGAATGAAAATGAACCATTTCCTTATACCACACACAAAAATAGACTCAAAACAAATGAAAGACCTCAATGTGAGACAGGAATCCAACAAAATCCTTGAGAACAGAGGTAGCAACCTCTTCAACCTCAGCTATAGCAAATTCTTCCTAGAAACATCACCAAAGGCAAGGGAAGCAAGAGCAAAAATGAACTATTATGATTTCATCAAGAAAGACAACTGACAGAATGGGGGAAGATATTTTCAAATGACATATCAAATAAAGGGCTAGTATCCAAAATATATAAAGAACTTATCAAACTCAACACCCAGAGAACAAAGAATCCAATCAAGAAAGGGAAGAAGAGATGAGCAGACATTTCTGCAAAGAAGACATCCAAATAGCCAATAGACACATGAAAAGTGCTTAACGTCACTCAGCATCAGGGAAAAACAAATCAAAACCACAATGAAATAACACATCAGTCAGGGTGGCTAAAATTAACGAGTCAGAAAATGACAGATGTTGGTGAGGATGCAGAGAAAGGGGAACCCTCCTACATTCTTGGTGGGAATGCAAGATGGCACAGTCACTCTGGAAAACAGTATGGCGATTCCTCTAAAAGTTGAATATAGAGGTACATTAAGACCCAACAATTGCAGTCCTGTGTATTTACCCTAAAGGTACAAATGTAGTGATCAGGAGTGGCATGTGCACCCTAATGTTTATAGCAGCAATCTCCACAATAACCAAACTATGGGAAGAGCCTAGATGCCTATCAACAGGTGAATGGACAAAGAAGATCACACACACACACACACACACACACACACACACACAGGAATATTATGCAGCCATAAAAAGCCACAATTTTGCCATTTGCAATGACATGGATGGAACTAGAGGGTATTACACTAAGTGAAATAAGTTGATCAGAGAAAGACAATTATCATATGATCTCACTGATACGAGGAATTTGAGAAACAAGACAGGATTATAAGGGAAGGGAGAAAAAAATGAAACAAGAGAAAACCAGAGAGGGAGACAAACCATAAGAGACTCTTAATTTCAGGAAACAAACTGAGGGTTGATGGAGGGGAAGGGCTGGGAGGGATGAGGTGGCCAGGTGATGGACATTGGGGAGGGTGTGCTTTGGAGAGTGCTGTGAATTGTGTAAGACTGATGAATCACAGATCTATACCCCGGAAACAAATATTATATTACATGTTAATAAAAAAAAGAATGGTAGATTCTTTACATTCCACTGTAAATTATTCCACTGTGCATTTGATTAACTTTTACTATGAGTATGTGTTGTATTTTTGATGAAGATATAAAAAATAAGTATCGTAATTTTCAGAATGCAACAAAAGAAATAAAGTGTAATAGTTTTATATTAAATCTAATAAGCTTAAGTAATTTTATATTAGGCTTATTAAAAGAGGTTCATAAAAGAAAGGAATATACCCTAATTTATAGATATTTGATTAATGTAGGCAGAGAATACGGTCTCCTGATTTAACATTTTTCTCCAGATGTCCCTGCTTATTTTAGTTGCTTCATTTCACTATTAAGCACAGAACGTATCATTAGCATATGTCTTGCGTTGATATGGTAAAGATCCTGTGGAACCAAAATTACACATACAGTTCTTGTAACCATTGAGTTTGCAGTTTATTACAAGAGAGACAAAATGAACTGAATGCCAAAGTAGAATACTATATTAATAATTGTGCTAAGTGCTATCAAGGGAGAGGGCAGAACCTTGTGATGGCAAAAAATAAGACCTGGTAATTTAGGCTAGATAGGAAGATCAGGAAGCTTACCTAGAAAAAAAAATGTTATTAAAGTGTGACTTAACCTTGAATAAGGGTTAATTGAAAAGTGGAAAAAAGAATTAGAGTTGTGTAAGGAATAGTTGTACTTCCATTGTCTTCTGAAAGCTGGCTCCCTCTCCCATACAGTGCAGTAAAGGAAAAGACGTAAGCCCACAGGGAACAAAGTAAAGAGGGCAAAAGGGAGAAAAATATAAAGGAAAAGACATAAGCCCATCATAGCAGGAAGATAGAGGTAGTAAGAAATCAAGAGGAAGAAGTTAAGCACACATTCCAGCTATAAGGAATCTGAATACCATCCAAATTTTAACTGCAATACTCAAGTTTAAGGTCAACTGAAACTATGCCTTCAAAGTTTGAGGAAAGTTGTTTTGTTGTGTTTTATTTTCCATTTTAGAAATATGTACCATGTATAGATATCACTTACATATGAGCATAGATCAAACAAAGATGACCTCAAAAAAATTATTTCCTGTGACCAATTCTCAGGAAATTATTGTAAGAGGGGCTTTCCCAAAGTAAAGTAGTGAAATTAAAGATGGTCATAGAATAATCCAAGGAAGAGGGACCTCAGTACAAGGGAAAGGAGATTATGGGAAAACAAAATCTCTGGGCAGCTATTACGCAAGCCAAGTTGGAGTCTGTCTTATGTTCATGCCAGAAGAAACAGCCTGAGGGCTCTGGGACAGAATGCTGCAAGAACATGCCCGTTATACCAGACCTGGTGTGTGTGGATGATCCGAGGGAAGAGTCACACTTACTGAAGAAATTTAGTGTGAATAATTGATAGGTACACACCAAACTAAGCAAAGTAATTTTAAACTCTAGTTAAAATATAGTAGAAGAGAAAAGAACATATATATACCACGGGGCTCCACTGTGAATAAGTTTCCAGTCATGTTGAAATGGAGGCTGTGCTCCTAAGGATAGAGAAGGATTGCCTTATGTACCCTGGGTGGTTGACCTCCAGGTTTCTTACCGTGGAGTGGTGGGGAAGAAGAGGGAGCAATAAAACTATTTGGGTTTCTAGATTTTTATAACTCAAACATACTAGCTGATAGAGCCATCAATGTTGTATCTTTTGTTTCAATATGAGGTCCTTAATCCATGTGTATCTTCCTCATTTTTCCTCCTTGACATGTCTTTATATTTTCATTTTAAGTCTCACTTTATCTTTTATTTTTATTTTTTTATGAACATATAATGTAATATTTGTTTCAGGGGTACAGGTCTGAGATTCATCAGTCTTACACAATTCACAGCACTCACCATAGCACATACCATCCCAGCCACCCCATCCCTCCCACACCGCCCCCCTCTGCTCCAGCTTTTAAAGATGAGTTCCTAGAACTATGTGTGGTGAAAAGCAAGGTTACCTGTAATTTCCATAGTGTTTCAGACTCAGTTTTTTAAAAATATATGATTGCATGGTTGCATGTCATCAATGCCAAGGTGCTATTAAATGTATAAATGCATATCCTCCATTTATATTAAATGTCTGTACTTATCTTGTCCCAGTCTAGTAGTGACATGTGCATTACATTTAACTAGCACTACCATAAGGAAGTACCTTATGTCTATATATTATCTATCTGACTATTTTCATTTTCATATTTCAAGTGTAGAACTAATTTTAGCTGCACTTGGAAAGGGAAAACCAAACCGAACACAACAATTTTTACTTACAAACAAAATTTTTCATTTTCAACTTTACCTCCTTAAGGAAAAAAGAATATTGAAATCATTCCGATGTTTCCTTTTTCACTATTATGCAACATTTGTATTTCAAACTATTTTGATCTTTCAAATTGGTTATTTCTAAGATTGCTTTTCTTGCTCTTGAAGTGAACATTTCACCTGGATATATCTAGATATGAGTTGTTTTAATCATACTTTTTGTGGGTAATTATTGCATAGTCTCATGGATTTGTTCAGCTCAGACCAGTTCTCTTCTGTAAGAAATGCTTTCATTACCTTTTGTTTTCTTCCTCTGCCAGTTATTACAGTTTGGATATCTAGCCTCAGTCTTACTTATGTACCATGTTCTCACTCATTTTTCTTGTTTTGGTTCTGACTTTGGGAGTGGCTTTTGATGTCACTGATTTGATTACTACAGTAGCAGTTCTGCTGTTCATTTTCAAAATTCTAATAATAAAATCTGTCACTGCCTTTCATCTTTTCTTATGCATTCTAGCTCTCCTGCCATCTCTAATCTGCCCTGGCCAATTCTTTGTAAGGTTTATTGTCCAAATATCTCATCTTTCATATCACAAGCATTCTTTTATCCTAAAATGCCCTGAGAAAGTGGAACATTTAAGAAATTATTTATGATTGAAGTATAGTTTACATGTGCCATATTGGTATCAGATGTACACCATAGTGATCTGACAATTATATATATTATGAAATGCCACAACTCTAGTTACCATCTGTATTTATACAAAGTTATTACAACAGTATTGACTATATTTCCTATGTTGTACTTTTCATCTCCATAACTTATTTATTTTATAAATGGAAGTTTGTACCTTTTAATCCTCTTCCCCTATTTTGCTTATCCCCCCAACTCCATCCCCCTGTCACCACCCGTTTTTAGGATGTCCCCTTTATCATTATGCAATGCCCTTCTTTGTCTCCTGTAATACTTTTTTGTTGTTTTGAGTACATGTTATCTGATATAAGTATAGCTACTTCAGCTTTTTTTCTCTTCCATTTACATGGAATATCTTTACCCATCCCTTCACTATCAGTCTGTGTATGTCTTTAGTTCTGAAATGAGTCTCTTGTGGGCAGCATATAGATGGGTCTTTCTTTTTTTTTAATTCATTCAGTTACCCTGTCTTTTGATTGGAAAATTCAGTACATTTAAGTTTATTTATTTTTTATTTTTTTAAAGATTTTATTTATTTGAGAGAGTGAGAGTGAGATTGAGATCATGAGCAGGGAGGAAAGGTAAAGGGAGAAGCAGACTCCCTGCTGAGCAAGGAGCCCAGTGAGGAACTCGATCCCAGGACCCTGAGATTATGACCTGAGCTGAAGGCCGACATTTAACCAACTGAGCCACCCAGGCTTCCTAGACCATTTAAATTTAAAGTAATTGCTGATGGGTATGTACTTATTGCCGTTTCATTAATTGTTTCCTGGTTGCTTTTGTAATTTTCTTTGTTCCTTTCTTCATCTCTTGCTCTTTTCTCTTGTTTTTGATGACTTTTTTTAGTGTTATTTATTTACTTTTTTGAGTGTTATTTACTTCTTTATTTTTTAAAAACTATTATAGGTGTTTTCTAGTTACCAAGCAGTTCATATACAATGTTCTATGTATACAGCAGTCTATATTAAGTTGATAGTGACAAGTTCAAACATATTCTGAAAGCACTGCATTTTTAAACCCCTCTGTGATTTATGTATATGATGTCATAATCTATAGCTTTTTATTTTGTGTGTCCCTTCACAAATTCTTATAATTATTTTTACTCCTTTTGCTTTTAACCTTCATAGTAGATTTATAAATGATTGCTCTCTACTACCTTTACTGTATGTCTGCATTTACCAGTGAAATCTTCTTTCATACTTTTCTAGTTATGGCCTTTTCTTTTCTACCTAAAGAAGTCTCTTTAACATTTTATGTAAGGCTTGTTTATTAGTGATGAACTCCTTTAGCTTTTGTTTGCCTGGAAGATTTTTTTATTTAAATTCCAGTTAATTAATATACAGTGTAATATTAGTTTCAGGTGTACAATACAGTGAGTGATTCAACACTTCCATATGTCACTCAGCACTCATCACAAGCACACTCCTTAATCCCCATCACCTATTTAGTCCATCCACTTACCCCCTTCTCCTCTGGCAACCATCAGCTTGTTCTTTATAGTTAAGAGTCTGTTTCTTGGTCTGCTTCTGTTTTTTTCTTCCCTCAATTTGCTCATTTGTCATGTTCCTTAATTTCCACACATGAGTGAAATCTCATGTACTTGTCTTTCTTTGGCTGACTTATTTCACTTAGCATAATACTCTCTAGCTTCATCCAGTCCTTGCAAATGGCAAGATTTCATTTTTTATAGATAATATTCCTATGTATATATGTATGTATGTATGTATGTATGTGTGTGTGGGGGGCACATCTTCTTTATCCATTCATCAGTAGATAGATACTTGGACTTTTACTATTACAGATAATGCTCCAATAAGCATGAATGTGCACATATCTCTTTGAGTTAGTATTTTAATATTCTTTGGGATAATACCTAGTAGTTCAATTGTTGGATTGTAAGGTAGTTCTGTTTTTTAACTTTCTGAGGAATCTCCATTCCATTTTTCAGAATGGCTGCACTAGTTTGCATTCCCACCAACAGTGCATGAGGGTCCCTTTTCTCCACAGCACCTGTTGTTTCTTGTGTTGTTGATTTTAGCCACTGACAGGTGTAAGGTGATGGCTTATTGGAATTTTGATTTGCACATCTCTGATGATGAGTGTTGTTTAGCATCTTTCCATGTGTCTATTGGCCATCTGTAGGTCTTCTTTGGAAAAATGTCTATTCAGATCTTCTGCCCATTTTTAAATTGGATTATTTGACTTTTGAATAGTGTGTTTTATAAATCCTTTATATATTTTGGGTGCTAGACCTTTAATCAGATATGTTATTTGCAAATATTTTCTTCCTAGATTGTCTTTTAGTATTATTGATTGTATCCTTCACTGTGGAGAAGATTTTATTTTGATGAAATCCAAATGGTTTATTTCTGCTTCTGTTTCTCCTTGCCTGAGGATACATATCTTAGAAAGAAGTTGTTATGGTTGTCAAAGAGGTTATTGCTACGATATATTCAAAGTGCTAAATGGGAAAAACCTGCAGCCAAGAATACTCTAATCAGCAAAGTTATCATTCGGAATAGAAATACAGATAGTTTCCCAGATAAACAAAACTAAAGATGTTTGTGACCACTGAATCAGCTTTGCAAGAAATATTTAAAAGGACTCTGAGTGCAGAGACCAGAAGTGACAAAGACAAGAAAGGATCAGAGAAATCTACAGAAATAATGACAAAGCAAGTAACAAAATGGCAATAAATGCATATCCATCAATAATTACTTTGAATATAAATGGACTAAATGCTTCAATCAAAAGACATAAGGTGTCAGAATGGGTAAAAAAAATAAGCCGCATCCACATGTTGCTTAAAAGAGACATGTTTTAGACCTAACAACAAGTACAGATTGACACTGAAGGGTTAGAGAAATATTTATCATGCAAATGGATATCTGAGGAACTTTCTTTCTCCTTCAATTCTAAATGATAATCTTGCCCTCTAGAATATTTTTGGTTCCAGGCTTTTTCCTTTCAACACTTTGAATATATCATTGCATTCCCTCTGGCCTCCAGTGTCCCTGCTGAAAAATCAGATGATAGCCTGGAGGGGGTCTCCCTTGCATATAACTATTTGATTTGCTCTTCTTGCTTTTAAGATTCTCTCTTTAGTTTTAATTTTTGTCATTTTAATTTCTTTGTCATGGTATAGACCTCCTTGGGTTTACTTTGTTTGGGGCATTTGGTCCTTCCTTGACCTAGATCTGTTTCCTTCCTTAGGTTAGGGAAATTTTCAGCTATTATCTTCAGGTAAGTTTTCTGCCTCTTTTTCTCTCTCTTTTCCTCCTGGGATCCATATATTATAAATGTTAGCATACTTGATGTTATCACAGATGTCCCTTATCCTAGCCTTATTTTTAAAAAATTAATAATAACTATTATAAATATTATTATTACTATTTTGTGACTGGTTGCTTTCTACTACATTTTCTTCAAGATTATTAGTCCATTTTTCTGCATCCTGTACTTTGCTGTTATTTCCTCTAATGTATCTTACATTTCAGTTTTCATGTTCTTTAGTTTTGTTTATCCTATCATCTTGTTGAAGTTCTCACTAAGTCCATCCACTCTTCTCTCAAGTCTGGTGAATGTCTTTATGACTATTTCTTTGAATTTTTTATCAAGTAGATTGCTTACTCTGTTTTGTTTAGTTATTTTTCTGTTGTTTTTCCTTTCTTTGTTTATTTGAAGCATATTTCTCTATTTCTTCATTTTATCTGACTCTTTGTGTCTGTATGTACTAGGTAGGTCAGCAGTATCTTCTGCTCTTGAATGTAGTTGCCTATTTGGAAAGTATCCTGTGATACCCAATAGTGTAATCCCCATTGTTCAACAGAACCAGATGTTCTAGACATGTCTCCTGTGCGTGCTGCATGTGCCCTTCCATTGTGACTCAGCTGCATTGCTGTGGCTGCACCAGTGTGCAAAGGTTGCCCCCAGCATGGCTGGGGAAGAGGGCCAACTGTAGCTATCGTTGTTATGCTGGTAGGTGGGGAGAGCTCACCCCTCACCCAAGACGGGAATCACCCGGGAGGGTCTCCATTCCTGGCTGGGCCTGCCCACTGGGTGTAGCAAGACAAAAGTCACTCTAGGAGGACACCGGTTTCAACTAAGTCTGCCTGCTGGGTGTGGCAGGGTAGAAACCTCTTCAGATAGGCATCTCTCACTGTGGATAGATTGGGAGGGGTGGGTCTGCAGGTAAATTCTAGTGGTTCTAGCACAGTAGATGGAGAGTGTCAGACGGGCTCTTCCAAGCATCCAGCCATCTAGGCTGAAGGAGAGCAATAAAAATTGCACCTATCAGCACTTCTGGAGAAGGAATCCTGCAGGTTCCTGCCCTCTGGCCACATATTCTAAAATTAGTCAGTAAATCTCCTTCACATATAACCCAGGTACTTTTCAAACTTCTGCTTTTGTGCTAGACTACAGACAAAATATATAGCATTCTGGCCTTTTAAGACCTTAGTAGAGACTTTGTTTCCTACAGCTCCCTGGCTCTTCTGGAGTTACGTCTTCTTAATTTGCAAAACCACATATTATGGGGGTTGTCTTCCCTGTACAGAGGTGCCCAGCAGGGGGCTTGTTCCCCTCACTTCTCCACACCTATGATATTCCTCCTGCTTGTGTGTCACAGGGTCAAGGGTTTGGTTTCCAGAAGCATCTCTGCCCTTCTTACCCTTTGTGATGTGTCCTTCTCTTTGCCTTTAACTGTAGAAGATACATTTCTGTGAGTCTTAAGGTCATTTGCAGAGTGAGCTGCACTGTACATGTGGCCTTGATGTGTCCATTCAGGACCCTTCTATTCCACCACTTCCCTTCCACTCCACTATCTTCCTGCTACTCTACAAACACAGATGTGTTGCTCAGTTTCCCCTTCAATGGCAGGGCAGGTTATTTCTAAATTAGTATTTGTTTCTTTTGTGGAGACTTCTGTCTTTGTTTTGAATATAGAGTTTCTTATTTTATGTTGCTTAATCTTTTTAAAGTATTGCCATTTATTTTATTTATATATTTATTTACTGAAATTTTCTTTTGTGCTTTATTTGGAAGTTAATTTAGGCCTCAAGTCTGTCTTTCAATGGAATGGGTAAACTCTTCATACTTTTTCCTCACTCTCTTCTTGGTTTCTGTTGGAATGCTTCTTCATATTAACTGGAGGGTTAGGTGCTCTGTTCAGCCCCTAGACTGATTTTTAGAATCTGACAGATATTTCTGTTTTGTCTGTGTACTGACTTGAGAAGGTGTCTCCAGACCTTACAGCCTCTTTGTCAATACCTAAGAGAATCTGTCCTTGTTACTTTTAGCAATTGTTTTTCCCCTCTTATCAGAAAAAAAATCACTATGAAGGCTGTGTCCCTGGGGTTTTTGGATGAAATAAATGGCCAAACAGTCCCCTGTGGTCATTCCTGGATCTGGGTCTGAAGGAAAGGAGAGGTGAAAGGTCACACCTTCCTAATCTCTAATCTTCCCAATATTCTGTCTCAGGATTCTTACCACAACCAATGATATACCGTTTATCTTTCTGTATTTTAATGAGAATTTCAGTGAGAAGTTAGGTGAGTAACTAACTCTACTTTAGGCTATAAGTTATACCGTTTTTGCTGCTTTCTACTTGGGGCCTAATTACCTATAAGGATGAAGGAGAAAGATACAGAGAGGGAGGAGGTAAAGATGAGGAGAGGGGAGATTAAGTGATTCATTAGAGCTACTAGAGTTTCCTCACAGCCACTTGAGTTGAATGTGTTTACATAAACCATTTGAGTCTTGCTACAAAAATAGTTTACAATTAAAATGAATTGCTGCCATTTGATATATTCTCTTTTCTACCTTCAACATTTTTTTTTTTTTTAGTAGTTTCAGAACTGCTACCGTTTTGGATATACAGGCATTTGGATATTTAGTGTAGAACTTCACTTTCATTTTATGTAATAATCATATGGCTTACAACATATTTCTACATGTTTCCTACTTAAGAAATGCAGTTTCATAAAAACTGTCCTTTGAAGACATGGAGGCTCAACTACAGTTCTAAGTTGATTCTACCATTCTGTATGGCCATTACATGTGTTTTTGCCACTAAAAAAGATGCCTGGAAACTTTCTCCTTACTACTTCTTTGAGATATCCTCCTCAAGGTCTTGGTCGTAATCATTTTATTTTCTTTTGTCTAAGAGTTGAAATGGGCCAGTCATTTTGTATCACTTTTCCTTTTCTTTTTCTTTTCTTTTTTTAAACTATTTTATTTATTTATTTGACAGAGAAACACAGCGTTAAAGTTGCTTAACCAACTGAGCCACCCAGGCGCCCCTGTACCACTTTTCTATAGTGAGTTCAAACTCACTGTGATACTTTTCAGATTTCTAACAAATTCAGTGTGTAGTTTTAAGATATACATACAGTTTTACCAAAATAAGTTTCCTATTTTAGACTACCACAGCTGTATTTCTTTTTCTTTGTATAATCCTTTAATTTTTCTATCATTTTACTTATCTTACTGGTGTAATCTGAGGTCAAATTTATGAAACCCTCAACGAGAAAGCACTGTGAGAATTCAATCGATAAATAAAGGTGCATTTTTCTTTCAGGCTTTATGTGCATTTATTATATTTCATAATTTAACATTTATTGAGCACTAAGAATATACTTTATTTGGAACAAATGCAGATGTTCTCATGGAGAATTCAATTTGTACAGTCTTTCAAAAGTTAACCCTCACTGTTAGATAAATAAAGGGGGGAAATAGATTAAAAAGTTTTGAAACACTTTGATTGATTAAAATTGATTTTTTCTCAGAAAGCCATGACTAATTTTTGCGTGGAGATAGAAATTTGGTTAAAAGCATGATTGAGGGGTGTCTGGGTGGCTCAGTCATTAAGTCCCAGGATCAAGCCCCGCATTGGGCTCCCCTGCTCGGCGGGAAGCCTGCTTCTCTGTCTCTCACTTCCCCTGCTTGTTCTCCCTCTCTAACTGTGTTTCCCTTTGTCAAATAAATAAATAAAATCTTAAAAAGAAAAAAGCATGATTGACATTCAATAGTATTAAGTAAAAGGTCTGACCTTCATATCTGTATTTTAATATTAAGGTTTGAACTTTAAGTGTCCCCAGGTACAATCATTTGCATTTCAAAGAATTCCAGTCGATCTTGATCTGTTTCATTGTACTGCAAACATTCACTTTATGCATCTCAAAGTCTCAAATAGGCTTTTGTAGCCATTTTAATTCAAAATAGTAGCTTCGCTACTTTATTTAGAGAAAGTTCACTGGTAATTCCACAATCTGTGTGTCTACTCTTGGTTTTATGATCAGGTACAACTTCATCAGAGATCAGGACTGACCAAAACTGCAAGGATTGCTTAGTATCAAAAAGCAAATGCTACTTCTCTGTGCCCCATTTTTATCCCAGTCTAACCTGGAACTCCCCCTTCCCCCCCTTTTTTTAACTTAAATTCAAGTTAGTTAATATATAGTTCAGGAGTAGAATTTAGTGATTCATCACTTACATAACACCCAGTGCTCTTCCCACCCATTTCCCTCCATCAGCCCTGAATTTTATATTTATAGTTAAGAGTCTCTTACGGTTTGCCTCCCTCTCTGTTTTTATTTTTCCTCTCCTTCCCCTATGTTCATCTGTTTTGTTTCTTAAATTCTGCATCTGAGTGAAATCATATGGTAATTGTCTTTCTCTGACTGACTTATTTCACTTAGCGTGATACCCTCTCGTTCCATCTACATTGTTGCTAATGGCAAGACCTCATTCTTTTTTGATGACTGAGTAATATTCCATTGTATATATACACACCACATCTTTATCCATTCATCAGTCAATGAGCACTTGGGCTTTTTCTATAATTTGGCTATTGTTGATACTACTGCTATAAACATTGAAGTGCATGTGCTCTTTTGAATCAGCATTTTTTATCCTTTGAATAAATACCAGTAGGGTAATTGTTGGTTACAGTGTGGTTCTTATTTTTAACTTTTTGAGGAATCTACCACACTGTTTTCTAGAGTGGCAGCATTAGTTTGCATTCTACCAACAATGCAAAAGGGTTCCCCTTTTTCCATAAACTTACCAGCATCTGTTGTTTCCTGAGTTGTTAATTTTAGCCATACTGACTGGGATGATATGGTATCTCATTGTGGTTTTGATTCGTATTTCACTGATGATGAGTGATGTTGAACATCTTTCCATGTGTCTCTTAGCCTTCTGGACTTCTTTGGAAAAGTGTCTATTTATGTCTTCTGCCCATTTCTTAACTGGATTATTTGTTTTGGGGTATTGAGTTTCATAAATTATTTATAAATTTTGGCTACAAATCCTTTATCTGATATGTCATTTACAAATATCTTCTCCCATTCTGTCAGTTGCCTTTTAGTTTTATTGTTTCCTTCACTGTATAGAAGCTTTTTATCTTGATAAAAAGAACTATAAATATCCCAATAGTTCATTTTTGCTTTTGTTTCCCTTGCCTCTGGAGATGTATCTAGTAAGCAGTTGCCATGGCTGAGGTCAAAGAGGTTAATGCCTGCTTTCTCCTCTAGGATTTTGATGACTTCCTGTCTTCCATTTTGAGTTTATTTATCTGTATAGTGTAAGAAAGTGGTCCAGTGTCATTCTTTGGCAGGTCACTGTCCAGTTTTCTCAACATCGTTTGTTGAAGAGAGGTTCCCCCCTACCATTGGATATTCTATCCTGCTTTGTTGTAGATTAGCTGACCATACAGTTGTGGGTCTATTTCTGAGATCTTAAATCTGTTCCATTGCTCTATGTGTCTGTTTTTGTCCCAGTACCATACTTTCTTGATGATTATAGCTTTGTAATACAGCTGGAAGTTCAGAATTGTGATGCCTCCTGCTTTGCTTTTCTTTTTGAACATTACTTTGACTCTTCAGAGTCTTTTATGGTTCCATACAAATTTAAGAATTGTTTGTTTTAGCTCTGTGAAAAATGCAGGCATTATTTTGATAAGGGTTGCATTGAAAGTGTAGATTGCTTTCAGTGGTATAGATATTTTAACAATATTTGTTCTTCCAGTCCAAGAGCCTGGAATATTTTTCCATTTCATTGTGGCATCTTCAGTTTCTTTCATGAATGTTCTATTGTTTTCAGCATACACATATTTTACCTCTTTGGTTAGGTATATTCCTAAGTATTTTATGATTTTGGTACAATTGTAAATGGGATTGAGTCCTTGATTTCTCTTTCTGCTGCTTTGTTATTGGTGTATAGAAATACAACAGATTTTTAAAAATTTTATATCTTGTAACTTCTGAATTCAAGTATCAGTTCTAGCAGATTTTTGGTGGACACAGAGTTTTTACATAGAGTATCCTATCATCTGCAAAGAGAGAATGGTTTACTTCTTCCTTGATGATTTTGAGACTTTTATTCTTTTTTGTTGTCTGATTGCTGAGGCTAGGACTTCTAATTCTATGTTGATCAACAGTGGTGAGAGTAGACATCCCCATCATGTTCCTGACCTTAGGAAAAAGCTTTGTTTTTCCACACTGAGGATGATATTAGCTGTGGGTCCTTTATATATGTCTTTTACAAAGTTGAGGTATGTTCCTTATATCCCTACTTTCTTGAGGGCTTTTATCAAGAAAGGATGCTATACATTGTCACATGCTTTTTCTGCATCTCTTGAGAGGATCATATGATTTTTATCCTTTCTTTTATTAATGTTATGCATCACAATTGATTTATAGATATTGAACCACTCCTGCAACCCAGTAATAAATCCCACTTGATCATGGTGAATAATCCTTTTACTGTACTGTTGGATTTGGTTAACTAGTATCTTGTTGAGGATATTTGTGTCAGTGTCCATTAGGGATATTGGTATATAATTCTCCTTTTTAATGGTGTCTTCATCTGGCTTTGGAATCAAAGTAATGCTGGCCGCATAAAATGAGTTTGGAAATTTTTCTTCTATTTCTATTTTTGTAACAGTTTCAAAAGAATGGGTATTGATTCTTCTTTAAGTTTTGGTAGAATTCCCCTGGGAAGCCATCTGGCCCTGGATTCTTGTTTGTTTGGAGATTTTGATTGCTGATTCAATTTCTGTGCAGGTTATGGGTCTGTTCAAATTTTCTATGTCTTCTTCTTTCAGTTTTGGTAGTTTATATATTCCTTGGAATTTACTCATTTCTTCCAGATAGCCCAATTTGTTGGCATATCAGTATTTACAGTAGTCTCTTATAATTGTTTGCATTTCTTCAGTGTTTTTTGGCATCTCTCCTCTCATTTGTGATTTTATTTATTTGGGTCCTTTTATATCCCAAATATTTTGGACTATCATGTGTTCATTTTTATTTACTTCCTTGTATTTTTTTATTTCCTCTTTAATTTCCTGGTTCATTTTCCCATTCATCCTTTAGGAGGATCTTTATCCTCCATGTATTTGTGGTCTTTCCAATTTTTTTTCTGGTGGTTGACTTAAAGTTTCATAGCACTGTGGTCTGAAAATATGCATGATATGATCTCAATCTTTTTGTATGAGTTGGGGCTTGATTTGTGACCTAGTATGTGAGCTATTCTGGAGAATATTCCATGTGCACTCAAAAAGAATGTGTATTCTACTGCTTTAGGATGAAAGTTCTATGCCTGTCAAGTCCATATGGTCCAACATGTCATTCAATGTCATTGTTTCCTGTTGATCTTCTGCTTAGATGATCTGTCCATTACTGTGAGTGGAGTTTTAAAGTCCCATGCTGTTATGGTATTATCAATTAGTTTCTTTAAGTTTGTTATTAATGGATTTATGTATTTGGATGCTCCCAAGTTGAGGGCATAAATGTTTACAATTTTTAGATCTTTTTGTTGGATAAACCCCTTTATTATGATATACTGCCCTTCTTTATCTCTTATTATAGTCTTTGGTTTAAAATCTAGTTTTTCTGATATAAGTATGGCTACTCCAACTTTCTTTTGCTGTCCATTAGCATGATAGACAGTTCTCCACCCTCTCTCTTTCAATCTGGAAGTGTCTTTGGGTCTAAAATGAGTCTCTTGTAAGCAGCATATCAATGGGTCTTGTTTTTTTGTTTTGTTTTGTTTTTTGTTTGTTTTTTTAATTCACTCTAATACCCTATGTCTTTTGATTAGAGCATGGAGTCCATTTACATTTAGGATAATTACTGATAGATATGAATTTAATGCCATTGTATTACCTGTAAAGTTGCTGTTCCTATAAATTATCTTTGTTTCTTTCTAGTTTTTGTTTCTTTTGGTCTTTCTTTCCCATTCAAAGTGTCCCCTGTGATATTTCTTGCAGAGCTGGTTTAGTGTTCATGAACTCCTTTAGTTTTTGCTTGTTTTAAAAACTCTTTTTCTCTTCTTCTATTCTGAATGACAGCCTTGCTGGATAAAATATTCTTGGCTACATATTTTTCCCATTTAGCATATTGAATATTTCATGTCATTTTCCTGGCTGCTAAGTTTCTATAGACCAATCTGCTGCTAACATTTTGAGTCTACTCTTGTAGGTTAAGGATCTTTTGTCTCAACTGCTTTCTGAAGCCTCTCTTAATCTTTGTATTTTGCAAGTTTTACTATGATGCGTCTTGGTGTTGACCTGTTTTTGTTGATTTTGAAGGGGAGTTTTCTAGCCTCTTGGACTTGAATGCCTGTTTCTTTCCCCAGATTAAGGATGTTCTCAGCTATCATTTGTTCAAACAGAACTTCTGCCCCTTTTATCCTGCTCTTCTTCTTCTGGGACTCCTATGGTGGGGATACTGCTGTGCTTTGTGGAATTGCTGAGTTCCATTAAGTTTATAGTCATGCTCTAATAGGTTTCTTTTCCTCTTCTTTTCAGCTTCATTATTTTCCATAATTTTATCTTCTTTATCACCTAATTGATCCTCTGCTTCTTCCATCCTCATTGTGATTACATCCAGTTGGTTTTGTACTGAGTTAGAGTTTTGTTTTGTTTGTTTTGTTTTCCCGACTAGTTTTTAGGTCTTTTATCTGCGCAGCCAGGGTTTCTCTGGTGTCTTCTATGCTTCTTTCAATCCCAGCTATCATTCTTATGACTGTTGTTTTAAATTATTGTTTGGATATATTGCTTATATCTGTTTTAAGCAAATCCCTAGTTGTGATTTCTTCTTAATCTTTCTTTTGGGGAGAATTCATCCATCTTGTGATTATGTCTAAGTTTCTGTTTTTGCATGTTATGAAAGCTTGTTATGTTTCCTGCTCCTGAGAGTAATACTATATTAAGAAGGGGTCATGCACTGTCCAGGGCCTGGCACTTCAGGAAGTATTTCTGGTGTTGAAATGCCCCCAATTTCGAATCCAAGAGACCACCAAGGAGCCAGTACCGATGCAAACGCACAAGGGTTTATTTGCAAGCTCTAGCTTGGGCCCAAGTATACTTGATGCAGCGGAGCAGGGACTTGGACGCCAAGGTTAAAAGATGTAGCGGTTTGGGCACCTGGGTGGCTCAGAGGGTTAAGCCTCTGCCTTTGGCTCAGGTCATGATCTCAGGGTCCTGTGATCGATGCCCACGTTGGGCTCTCTGCTCGGCGGGGAGCCTGCTTCCTCCTTTCTCTCTCTGCCTCTCTGCCTACTTGTGATCTCTCTGTCAAATAAATAAATAAAATCTTTTTTAAAAAAGGGGTAGCGGTTTTATAGGGGATAGTGGCCAATGAGATTGCAGCACACACAGAAAGTTAATTAGTCATGTCAGTCCACATGCAGGTGGCCAATTGAATTACAGTTTACCTATAGTGTCTGTTTGAACTAGCCTATTACTCTGGTCAGAATTGGTGTACAAGTTTGAACTAGCCTATCACTCTGGTATAGCAACTATTTGAACTGGCCTATCACTCTGGCGGGGTTTACTTATTTACTTCATTTCTATGGGGGGGTGTTTTAAGCAATAAGCAGGTTACTTGTTTATAGTCATGCTCTAATAAGTTTTGTTTGAAGTACTTGTTTACTTCATTTCTATGGGGGAATCATTTTAGATGATAAGCAGGTTATGTGGGTGTAGCACAAGATGGAGTTAGTCTTGCTCTGCTTGTCCAAGGATAAGGGATTTTTGTTAAATTTTCTTGGGTCCCACAGGTGTATGCTGTGTGCACTCTGTCGTGTTTTGGCTGCTCTTCCTCACAGATCAGTCCTCTGCAGAGTTCCTCCTTGCTTGCAGTGGGGAGTATTTGGACCTTTAACTAAGTGTGCTTTGATTTGTTTGTTAAGATAAGTGGGGGTGGGCTGAACCCTCATCCAAGGAAAGAGAAAAGGAAAAGAAACAAAAGAGCAAACAAAAAACAATAAGCCTTATTACAAAGAAAAGAAAGAAAGAATGAATGAATCAAAGAAAGAAAAAAAGAAAGAAGAAAAAAAAGAAGTGTGACCCAAAATTAAGACAGAGGTAACAAAGGCAAACAAACAAACCCACAACACATCAACAATGATCAAAAAACTAAGCCTGATACTGAAGAAAAAAAAAGAAAAAGAGGAAGAGCATATAAAGTTAAAATTTCAAAATTTTAAAAAGGGAAGAAAAGAGAGCCTGGTCCCATTTCCACCAGAACTGAAGCTAATGGTTTGGCGCACTCTGTGATCAGTGGACTTGCTATGTGCGGG
>PITA01001682.1:0-75565 GCA_004023965.1 Spilogale gracilis | reverse complement strand
CTCAGCTGCTGCTGTTCAGGAGGCCCTCACAGAAAAGCAAACAATCTCCTCTCCTGTGTCCAGAGCTTTTGTCAGATCCCTGCACTTAATCTGTCTGTGCCTGATGATTGGTATGTCCAGAGCCACGGTTCTCCTGTGTTTTATCTCTGGCCTACAGCTGAGATTCAAAACTCCAAATCTTAAAAGGCCTTGTAAGGCAGGGCGTCACCCACTCCAATCCCCCAAAGTAGAGACTCAGGGTGCACCCACATTGTTCTGACTCAGAAATTCAGTCTCACCATGGGCTCTCAGTGGCTGGAGCCTATTGTGACGCACAGGGAAAAGCTGCAACTAGGTATCTGACCTTAGTACATGCCTCTGTCCCCTATTACTTAACAGCTGCTCAGTGGCTTCCCACAAGTCCTTTGTCCTTGGAAAGGCAAAATACCCTCTTCCAAATGTGTACTTCCAGCAAGGGGAGTTATCTCTCCCAGTGCCACCCAGGGGGTCCCCTTACTGAGGAGTATTGTGCAAACCTTATGTGTTACTCTCTCTCACGCTTTCCCTTTACCTGATTGCTTGGCAAAAAGGGTTCCCTCCCCCTTTGCAGCACCATGGAGTTTTTTCTCTCCCAGGTCAGGGCTCTGAACCACAAATCTGCAGTGTTTTTTCTCTCCAGTTGTGCAGATTGTTTTCTTAATCCTCAGACCAGTTTCCTTGTTATTCAGAATGATTTGATGTCAATCTAGCTGTGTTCCAGGAATGAGGCAAATTCAGGGTCCGCCTACCACTCCAACAACTTAACTCCTCCCTTTGTCTGGAACTCTACTCTTGATTCTGACCAAATAAGAAAATTAAATTGTGAAAATGAAGTATCAGGCAGGTAGCCATCAGTGGCTTAGCATTTTCTTCTGATAGTCTGTCTTTTACGGACACTAATGAATTGATCTGCTACTTGCAGCATTGAAGGCTTCAAACAAACTGTAATTGACCCAGTTAGTTTAATTGATCTTTTCTCAGTCTCATACTTATTGACAGAGAAGGGTCAGTACTTGTAAATAGCAGTACTTCCTATAAAAAGTAATTCTATAAAGTGGAAGGGTGAAGGGCTACTCTTCCAGAAACATAGGTATTTGAGGTGGCTCTGACTTCAAGTAGTAAGAATATCTGATTCATATGAACATTTGAATGATCTCTTTCTACAAAAAGTCTGTAGAGAGGGCAGACTCCGGGTACACTGTATCGAAACTCTGGTTTTCCTGGTTGTTATGATTTTCTTAGTTTGACCTAATTCCATTGCTTAGCTTTAATGGGAGGTTGCTGGAAATAAATTCAGTTTTAGGAGTTCCAGAAACCACATACAGAAATGTCCATGTCCTAAAAACTTAGAAATCAACTGTTCTTTTTTTCTCTTATACAGAGGTGAGGAACATTTCTAAGGAGCTCTTTTATAGCAAACTTTCCTCATTCCCTGTTAGCTAGGTCTGCGTTATTTGACCTTTCCTAAATTATTCACTATAAAGGGAAATATTTCATTTGGCATTGATGGATATTGAAAATGGAAGCATTGTTACCATTATGGAATATCATCTGTGTAGGGTAACAGCACATGTAGAAAAAAGTATCAAACTTTTTAGAAGTGGTATGATAAATAATAGCTTTGCCTTTTTAAAACTAACATAATTCCTAATGGCTTGCTTCAACTTTCCAGTTTGGGGCTTTAAAAAAGAACTTTTTCACATATAATTTCCTTCAAGTTTTGTCTAATAAAATTTCTATAGCGCTCATAGCCCTTTGCTTTATATTTTACTTATAATTGTATTTATAAACATAAATGTTGATGATTTATCTTTTCCTTTAAATTGGAAAACTGAAAAACTGCTTTGAACATCCAGTATTTTAAAAATAGGGGCACTTGGGTGGCTTAGTCATTTAAGTGTCTGACTCTTGATTTCTGCTCAGGTTCTGATCTCGGGTCATGAGATGGAGTCCCATGTTTGGCTCTGCACTCAGCATGGAATATGCTTGGGATTCTCTCTCTCTCCCTCTCCTCCCCTCCCAGTTCCCGCCCCCCACTCCCTCTACTCCACCCCCTGCTCACATGCACTCACAGTAAATATATATATACAGACATATATACATACATTCATAAAATCTTTTTTTAATTACTTCACAATATTTGAAGAATAAAATGACTTGTTTAGTCAAATTTCTTGGATTATTTTATATATTTTTAAATTATTTAGGATAATTTGTTGTGGTTTAATATGAACAGACTTTTATAATAGAATTTTGAAATTCCACATAATTTTTGAGATATAATTGATGTGCATTATATTAGTTTCAGATTTAACATAATTCAATATTTGTATTATTATGCAGTGATCACCACATTAAGTTTAGTTAACGTCTCCATACATAGGTACAGAATTTTCTTTTCATTTAATGAGAAATTTTAAGAACCTCTTAGCAACTTTCAAATATGCAGCACAGTCTTATTAGCTATAGTCACCATGCTATACATTACATCCCCATGACTTATGTATTTTATAACTGGACATTTGTTCTTTGATTCCATTCACCTGTTTCATCTACCCCAACATCCCTGCCTCTGTCAACCACTGATCTGTCCTCTGTATCTGTGAGCTTTGTTTCATTGCTTGTTTGTTTTATTTTACACATAACTAGTGGGATAAAACAGTATTTGTCTTCTTTCTCTGGCTTATTTCACTTAGCATTATGTTGTACACCTGAAACTAAGATAATGGTCCCTTACCATTCATCTGTTGGCAATATTTCCTTCTTCTTATGGTTTAGTAATATTCCATTGTACATATATCCCCTTATTTTTTAAATTAATTCATATGTCAGTGGGCACTTAAATTTTTTTCATATCTTGGCTATTGTAGATAATGTCACAATAAACATGGGTGTTCATGCATCTTCTCATGTTAGTGGGGTTTTTTCTTCAAATAAATACCCAGAAGTGGAATTGCTGGATCACAAATCCATTTTTGATTTTTTTAGGAAGCTCCACAATGTTTCCATAGTGCCTGCAATAATTTATATTCCCCCCAACTGCACGAAAAGGGTTCTTTTCCTCCACATCATCACCAATACTTGTTATTTATTTTTGATAGGAGCCTTTCTGACAGGTCTGAGGTGGTTTTGATTTGCATTACCCTGATAATTAGTGTTGTTGAGTTTCTTTTCGTATGTCTGCTGGCCATTTTTATGTCTTCTTTGGAAAAATGTCTGTTAAGATCCTGTGTGCATTTTAAAAAAATCCAATTATTTGTTTTTTTGCTATTGAGTTATCTGAGTTCTTTGTATGTTCTGGATATTAACTTTTTATCAGATATATGATTTGAAATATTCTCTTCTATTCAGTAGATTACCATTTCATTTTGTTGATGGTTTTCTTTCCTGTGTTGAAGTGTATAGTTTGATGTAGTCTCACTTGTTTATTTTTGCTTTTGTTGCTTTTCCTTTTGGTGTCAAATCCAAAAAATCATTGCCAGGGACCAGTGTCACCTCGCTTACTGCCTATGTTTTCTTCTAGGAGTTTTATGGTTTTTGGTCCTACATTCAAATCTTAAAGCCATTTTGAATTAGTGGTGCAGTTCCATTCTTTCACATGTGGCTCTCAAATTTTTCCAATATTTATTGAAGAGACAGTTCTTTCCTCATTGTATATTCTTGGAGCCTTTGTGATAAATTAATTAACCATATATGCATGGTTTATTTTTAGGCTCTCTGTTCTATTCCTTGATCTATGTGTCCATTTTTATACAGGTATCACTCTGTTTTGATTACTAAGGTTATATAATATAGTTTGAAATCAGTAAGCACATTCATTCTTCTTTATTAAGATTGCATTTGCTACTTAAGGTCTTTTATAGTCTGAGAAAAATGTTAGAATTTTTTGATCTACATGTGAAAAATGCCATTGAAATTTAGGTAGGGATTGCATTGGCTCTGTAGATTGCTTTTGGTAGTATACACATTTTGGCAATGTTTAATTATTCCAATCTATGAACATAGAATATCTTTCCACTTATTTGTGTCTTCTTCAGTTTCTTTCATTGATGTCTGACAGTTTTAGTGTCCAGATCTTTCACTCCCTTTGTTAAATTTCTTCCTATTGTTTTATTCTTTCAGATGCAATTGTAAATGGAATGTTTTTTTTTTAAATTTCTCTTTCTCACAGTTCTATATATTGATTTTTGTCCTATTGCTCCTGCAAATTTACTAAAACCTTTATTAGTTCTAACAGTTTTTTCTCTATAAAATATTATGCCATCTGGAATGAGTAATGGTCTTACTTCCATCTAAGTTGGATGATATTTATTTATTTATTTGTGCCTACTTCTCTTGGTAGGAATTTTAACACTATGTTAAATAAAAATGGTGAGAGTAGACATTCTTATCCTGTTCCTAATTTTAGAGGAAAAGTTTTCAGCTTTTAAGCATTGACTATAATGTTAGAAGTGTGCTTGACATATATGGTCTCAATTATGTTGAATTACATTCTCTCTATACCCACTTTGTTGACAGTTTTTATCATAAGGGGATATGTAATATTGTCAAATGCTTTTTCTGCATCTATTTAGATGATCATATTATTTTTGTCCTTCATTTTGTTAATAGAGCATATCACATTCTTTGATTTGCAAATGTTGAACCATCCTTGTATCCCTGGAATAAGTCCCATTTGATCATAGTGTATGATCCTTTAAATGCATTGGGGAATTTAATTTGCTAATATTTTGTTGAGAATTTTTGTATCTATGTTCAACAGGGATATTGACCTATAATTTTCTTGTCTTGCATTGTCTTTTTATTTCTTTTCTTGTCTTTGTTTTCTTTTCACTTTCTTTCTTTCTTTTTTCCTTTCCTCTCCTCTCCTCTCCTCTCCTTTCCTTTTTCCTTTCCTTTCCGCCTTTCCTTTCCTTTTTCTTTTCCTTTTTCCTTTCCTTTCTTCTTTGTATGATTTTGGTTTGGAAGTGTTCCCAGATCTTCTCTTTTTTGGAAAGCTTGAGGACTGGTATCAGTTATTCTTTGAATGTTTGGTAGAACTTACCAGGGAAGCTGCCTGGTCTATTATACTAATTATTTTGTTTAGATTTTTTTTTTTTTTTTTAAAGACTTTATTTATTTGACAGAGAGAAACACAGCCAGAGAGGGAACACAAGCAGGGGGAGTGAGAGAGGGAGAAGCAGGCTTCCCGCCGAGCAGGGAGCCCGATGTGGGACTCGATCCCGGGTCTCCGGGATCATGACCTGAGCCGAAGGCAGTTGCTTAACCAACTGAGCCACCCAGGCGTCCCTTGTTTAGATTTTTTAATTTCTTTATGATTCAGCCATGGTTGTTTTTTTCTATGAATTTATCCATTTCTTTTTGGTTGTCCACCTTCTTATTTTATAGTTGTTCTTAATGGTCTGTTTTTGATCCTGTAAATTTCTGTATTATGATTTGTAACGTCTCATCTTTCATTTTTTATTTATTTGAGATCTATTTTGGGGGACGAGGTATGTCTAATTTAGTGTTTGTCAGTTTTTGTGTTTTTTTTTAAGATTTTATTTATTTGACAGAGAGAAACACAGCCAGAGAGGGAACACAAGCAGGGGGAGTGAGAGACGGAGAAGCAGGTCTCCTGCCAAGCAGGGAGCCCGATGTGGGACTCGATCCTAGGTCTCCGGGATCATGACCTGAGCCAAAGGCAGTCGCTTAACCAACTGAGCCACCCAGGCGCCCCTATCAGTTTTGTTGATATTTTCAAAGAATCAGCTCTTGGTTTCATTGCTCTTTTCTGCTCTCTTTCTTAACTCTATTTTTGCTCTAGTCTTTGTTGTTTACATCCTTCTATTCAATTGGGAGTTTTCTGTTCTTTTTCTAGTTCCTTGAGATGTAAAGTTAATTTATTTTAAATTTTTCTAAGCTTCTTGAGGACCTGTCCTGGAGAATGTTCCATGTGCCCTTGAGAAGAATGTGCATTATACTGCCGTTGCATGGAATGTTCTGCATATATCTGTTATGTTCATATGGTTTAATGTCATTTAGGGTTGATGTTTCCTTATTGTTTTTCTCTGGGGTATTAAAGTTCCATACTGTTATTGTATTGCTATTTGTCCCTTTATGCAATCTCACAAAATTTCATAGCACTCTTTCCCATCTTTCTTTTGTACTCTTCCTTTAGAGAGATCACTGGTACTTAGAATGCCGATTTTTCCTGTTGAATAAATCTAAAAGTTGAAGCAGCTTGAACGCTGATTCATTTCTTACATCTAGGAAATAAAAGCTAAGTCATAAAATTGAGTCTTGCCTAAGTTTATAAAAGGTAAGACAGAAAGAGCTTTCCAGTAGTGCTATGCAAATTCTGCGCTATGGATTGAATTTTTATGATCCCACTCTACCCCAAGCATACATATTTATATGCATTAGAGCTTGAAGCTCTAATTCCAAAACGTGTTGGGATCTCAAAGTAGGGCCTTCAGAGTTAATTAGAACTAATGAGGTCATGAGGCAATAAAGGTTTATTGTTTAGGACCCCACCTCCATCTATGCCATTTTGTTATAGCAGCCTGGATTAACACCCCAGTCTACAGACAGTGCTGTATATGTATGTTGTTTGTTACCGGCATGTGATAAAATAAATGCTAAACCTAGAATAAGTATTTGGTTTGCTATATTTATTGAGCGAGTATAGATCTACTGATATTGGAGGCCTCACAGGGCCAATGGACAGTCAAGAGAGCCTCCATAGTGTATGTTTTAAGGCTAGTTTGTGAGTTGTAATTCAAAAGTATATAAAATCCAGAACCTACTGAATTTCAACAAAACATAATTGAAATTTAAATATAATTTTACAGGATAAAGTATTTGAGCTAGCTACTGATGAAGAATTGAAAATGAACTTTAGAGTATAGAATCACTTGCTTTACTTTGGATAAACCATTAAAGATGAATATGCTTAGCTTGCCAAAACAGCTTTAAAATCTTCTACTCTTGTTAGCATACTTTGATGGGATGGCTTTTATGTTCTAAGTATTATTAAAATAACTGAGATATACACTTTATCCCAAATAACCACATTTAATAAGCCAACAATGAAGAGATAAAACCATTTGCCATATTAACAAGTTTATTGATAGATAAAAGTGCCAAGTGTGTTACAGTTATTTAATATGGGGAATCATTATTTCAAGCATAACTTTTTATACAAGAAAGGTTGTGGAATGAAAAAATTATAACATATAGATTTTATAATTCTTTTGTTTTTCCTATATTTTTAATTTTATTATCTGATCTAGTTTATCAAATTTACATCTTTTATTTTGTGTGTTTTTATTTCATTGTTCTAGTTATTCATTTTTGTTGTTAAAAGAATACTGATATATAATAGATTAGGAAGGAAACAACTCTGATCTTTTATCTCAAAATATTTTGATAAGAACTACCCTAAGGAACATGCTGTATCTATTCTAAATATATATGGGTTTGGTATATTTTGAAGATGTAGATACCTATTGAAGAAAATTCAGCTTTAAAGTTAAAAGAATTGAGAAATAGTTATATAGGGTGAATCTGTAAAGATCTCTAGAAAAAAATTATTCATTCCTGACCAGAAAATACTAAATGTGAGCCCAATATCCCCAATTTTTCTTTGTAAATCTGCTGGGTGTGAGGAAGGAGAGGCAAATAAGCACATTATAATAATGACTTATAATAGAGGTGTGGATAAATTTAAGGGCACTGATAGAGAGAATATGCATATAAGGAGAGTAAGCAATCCTGTAGCCAAGGCAGAAAAAAACAAAAGGGAAAACAGAGGGAAAAAATGATGAGTGCCAGGAAACATAATTAACTTTTCCTCTACCCTGTTGAGAAGGGCTTGGCATCCTGTGTGTCTTGGATAGAAAGTAGCCTACAGAAGCAGTAACTACTTCTTAGACTGTGATTTCCCCCAAAGCAGGCAAGTTTTTAAAAACACCTTAAGTGAAGTAGGGAAATGGTGCCAGAAAGAGGAGACAAAAGTGAAGAAAGGGCAAGTGGCAAGAATGCTGGCAGCTTTAGTGGGTCAGGGATGTGAATGAATCCTGAGGAAGACCAATTCTAAGATGCTGAAAATAAGTCAGTTAAGTTACCATTTGGTAGAGATAATACATAATATTTAAGGAAAGCTCACATTTTACCAGACATGTACAAAATTGCTTTATAAAGTTATTTTACTTAATCAACGTACCAGTCCTATGGTGGTGATATTATCATCTCCATTTCATTAATAAAGAAACTGAATCTTGGGGATCTGTGGCACCTAGGTGCTCTTTATTATTCTCCTTCAACAATTATGATATTTCTTTGTATGTTTTTGATTTGAGTTTTTGTTCCATATTTCACAAACCACCACAAGTTTGACAATGTAGGGAAGGAATTTTGCATTAAGATCACAATCACAAGTAATTTCTCTGGGACATTACATAAGCAATTTAATAAATATGAATTTTACACATTTCAAAAGCAAGCAAATGGGTAAAGGTGAAAATAGGGGACAAATGTCAGCTTTGAAAAAGTTAAACATGGGGCGCCTGGGTGGCTCAGTTGGTTAAGAGAATGCCCTCGGCTCAGGTCATGATCCCGGAGACCCAGGATCAAGCCCAGCATCGAGCCCCCTGCTCGGCAGGAAGCCCACTTCTCCCTCTCTCACTCCCCCTGCTTGTGTTCCCTCTCTGGCTGTGTTTCTGTCTGTCAAATAAATAAATAACATCTTTAAAAAAATTAAACATATTGGAATGACTATTGCCAAGCACTGTTTTGAATGTATTTTACCTAACTTCCATTTAAACAAAAGATGTCTTTAAAAATTAATCTATTTCCCAGGAGAAGAAATTGGGAGAAATGGAAATAGATTAATTTCCTTGAGCTGTAACCCTTTAAGTAGAGGACAGTATGTATAGGTATAGTTAACCCTGCACTTCGCTGGACTTCGTCTATTATCCTCTGTTCTGTTCTTGTCATGTATATCATGGATCAGGACCTTCTTTCTTCCTGAGTCCAGACTGTACTTCAAAATCTCAGGAATTGACACACCAGAATGCCCTTACCTGTCAATGGATTATAACTAATCCAAGAGATGATTAGTTTTTGCTATCCACTTGTCAAGAGAAATCCCACACAGGCTTTATTCTTAGTTTGTATATTTTAAGGTTTATTATAAAGTTGGTAAAGAAGTATATAAATTTGGAGCAGAACGTTGTTGTAATAAATAAAAAGTTAGTGGGCATCTGGGTTGCTCAGTCAGTTAGACGGCCAGCTCTTGAGTTCAGCTCTGGTCATGATCTCAGAGTCCTAGGATTGAGCCTTGCATTGGGATCCAGCTCAGTGTGGCATCTGCTCAGGGATTCTCTCTCTCCCTCTGTCTCTACCCAACTCTCTTTAAAATAAATGATCTTTTACATACATACATAAATACATAAATGCAATGTTAGTTGTCTTAAACATTTGTCAAAACTACTCCACCACAGGAAGTCTAAGACCAAAAAAATTATTATTATAACTTCCTCAGTCTTTGAGCATGTTGCTTTCAAATTTTCATAGTCAACTCTGTTTAGCTTTTGTCTCTGACAAGAATAAAGCCTCAAGTGGAGCAGGGAAGAGGAGAAAACTTTAGTTAAACAAAATACAAATAGTGCTGGCCCTTAAGAAAGAAGGGAAAAGAGACTAGGAAAAATAATTTTTTTTCAGTTTTGCCTCATTTGCAAATTATAAATCACTCAGATCATTGATATGGAAATGTCTACATTTTTATTATTTGCCTTGCTGTCTTTTCTGCTTTAGACCCTTAACTACAAGTAAATGTTTATGTCTCATGAAAAATAGAGAATATGGATTACATAACAGTGTCAAATCCTCAGGGGGAACATGCTATATTGCCAATTTCATAAGGTACTACTAAATTGTTGAAAGAAGAAAATGATATTTGGATCAGTGTAGGCTAATGTTGAATGAATAATAATATCTGTAGCTTTAATATATTGGCCGGAGAACATGCATAACTCAGTTGTTGAAGCCCAAAACCCTTTAGTTGGTTTCTTTGGAAAACAAAATCTATTGGACTTGCCATGCTGCTCTGAAGGCTAATGACTAGCTCTACTGGGAGTGGTGTGGAACATTTATAAAACAGGGCAGCTAAAGCGGTCGCTGAAATGTGGTGAGGGAACCAGAACAAGCCCCTTCAGACAGAGCACTCCACCAGCCGGGACTCTCAATTACTCACTTTGTGGATGATCTCAATTGACTGTTTCTCTTTCCTTAAGCTTAAATGCATGGACCCTACCCTGCAGAAGGAAGGCAGTATACCAGATTTTGTTTACTGGGTAGTCTAATGTGGGATTTTATGAGTTTGTAGTTTACAAATGTGGCACCAATAAGACTTCTGGTTATTATGCATTTCTTTTTTTTTTTTTTTTTAAGATTTTATTTATTTGACAGAGAGAAACACAGCCAGAGAGGGAACACAAGCAGGGGGAGTGAGAGAGGGAGAAGCAGGCTTCCTGCTGAGCAGGGAGCCCGATGTGGGACTTGATCCCGAGTCTACAGGATCATGACCTGAGCTGAAGGCAGTCGCTCAACCAACTGAGCCACCCAGGCGCCCCTTATTATGCATTTCTGGTTATTTGTGCAGTCAGTCTCCCTGCCCCGAAGTCGTATGAGATAACTGTACCCTGTTTCTGGTATTTAAAGCAGTATTCTTTGCACATTTTAAATAAAATGTACCGTGAACAAAAACACCACCATCTGTCATGCTTACGTAATTTATATTTCTACGGCCAGTCCTTTATAAAATATGTGCTTATTGCACACATTAAAAAGCTGAAACTGTGAGTCATTCCTTATCTGGGTTGGGGTGAGATTCAAAACCCTTTGTTCCAATTCAAAAGGTCCAGAACATATGCTCTTTACCTTGAGGCCAATTATACTCTCAATCAAAATGAGTTTTGCATATAAACCTCTACCATAGTCAGTGTCAGAGTGGTATTAAATTAACCCTCAATTCAAAAATATATATCACAAGTAATTTTTTTGATCTTATGGCACATACTTTGAATCTATACAGTTTATATTTTGTATGATCTTTAGATTAATTTTTCATCAATTTGGCCATGTTATTATTATTAGGTAATTCTTTTTAGCATTATAATTTGGTTCAATCAAAGCAATTTGATCAGAAACCGGAAATGAACTTCCAATAAAATTTACTACAACCAGCTCTTTTCTGCTGACACTGCTATAAACAATAGGATTGTCAAGCATGGAATAAATTAACTATAGGCATGAGTAAAATTAGGATAGTTGGATGTGATTTAGAGTAGAATTTTCAAAGCAGAACAAACTTGATTGAAGAACAGAATCTTATGTTTTCTTATAAGGGTAAGAAATTTTTGCTATATGTACTGATCAGTGATCCTGGTCTCCTTAAATACTTCTGTCCCTATTGCAATATATTTCAAAAGATATATTCAATTGTTAGTTAAAAAATAGGAATTGAACACCCACTATGTGTTTTTTACTGTTTACATTAGAGATCAAAACAGATAAAAATCTGCTTTCATGGAGTTTTACTCTTGGGGGGACACACAATCAAGTACATATGCAAAATATGTATACCAAAAAGCTAAATGCTAAATGCTAGGAGTTGAAATAAAGTAGGGAAGTAGTGACATTAGGAGGATAGAAGTTGCAGCTATGTGTAGAGTGGCCAGAGAAGGTCTCCCTGAGTTACTTCTGAAAGAAGCTCCAGAGGGAACAGCGAATGTGTCTAGAAGAAGAGCTTCCAGGCAGCAACAAGAAATGAAACAGATGGTTTCATGCCAAGGAGAAGAAAGGTGATCAACCTCTTTGGATGGAGTAGAGGAAATAAGAGAAGATATCAGAGGTCAGTGTCAAAGTTATGCGGTGAGGGCAGAGAAACAACAGAAGGTCTGATCACATAGAGTCTGGACGGTGCCATGGGAATTTTGACTTTTATTCTGAAAGATACAGAAACTCTTGGAAAGGCTCAAACTCTCCAGTGAAGTGATCCTATATTTTTACAGTACCCCTGTCACTGAAAAACCAGTTAGAAAGTTATGGCAGTAATTTTAGGGGAGAAAAGGTAGTATCCTGGAGTAGGATGGTGAGTTGAGGATAACGGGAAATAGTCTGACTCTCGGTATTTTTTTAAATTGAGGTAAAAGTCACATAACATAAAATCAACCATTTTAAAATGGGAAGTTCAAGGTCACTGAGTACATTCACTTCTCCCCAGTTCTAAGGCATTTTTCAGAATTCCAAAAGGAAATCCCATATGCTTAAAAAATCACTTCTCCTAATCTCCTTCCTCTCTGGACCCTAGCACCACTAATCTGCCTTCTGCCTCCATGAATTTCCCTATTCTGGACATTTGTTATAAATAGAGTAATACAATATATGGTTTTTGTTTGTTTTTTGCCTGGCTTCCTTAACATTCTGTCTTGAGATTCACCCATATTGTATTATTTACCAATACATCATTCCTTTTTTTTGAGAGAGAGCAAGAGAGATCTAGAGCAAGAGTGGGGGTGGGGGAAGGATAGATGGAGAGAGAGAATCTTAAGCAGGCACCGTGCTCAGTGAGGAGCCTGATGTGGGTCTTGATCTCACCACACTGAGATCATGGCCTGAGTAAAATCAAGCCAGACGCTTAACCAAATGAGTCACCCAGGCACCCCCTCATTCCTTTTTGTAACTTAATAACACTCCATGATATGGTTAAACCACATTTCATTTAACCATTTATCAATTGATGGACAATGCATTATTTCCAACTTTTAGCTATTGTGTATAGTTCTCTTGAAAAATTTTAAAAATAGAGCAAACAGGACCTGCTAAAAGACTGGATAAATGTCTATAATATTTAAGTAGTTCAAAAGCTCAATTAGTATGTTACAAAGTTCTGGTAAATTTAGTGATAAATATTAAAATACTCTTTTAATGTTTCTTCCTCAAAAGCAAAGAAGTAGAATGTGACTTTAGGAAACATTATTTTTCCTGCTAATATATAATAGAGAACATTATATGATGAAAAGCCAGCATTATAGCAGCAAATGTATTGCTAAATATTTGAAAAAACTAGTACTGGAACAAATCCCACAGACTACATTATTTGCTACTGAACAAAACTGCAGCGTTGCTAACAAGTTTAAATTAATGGGGATTTGGTAGGTTCTGTTTCAGTAATGAAATACACTAAAAGTCTTTTCTTTTTCCCCCTAGGCTGTAAAGCAAAGGTGTTTTGAGGAAAATTTGATTTCAAGAGTAAATAACCGTTAATAAATGAAAACTAAACAATGTGTTAAGCAAAAAAAAACTTATGTACACAAACCAGTCTCATTATAGCTGTTTTGAATAGAATTTTTAAAAAGATATTCTGCAGAGGTAGCACTATAAGTGAATTTCAATCACTTCATCAATCATGAGCAAGAGATTGAAGCAAAGGAGAAGTCAGAAATGCTGTCATATGTCACTACTAGGATAATTTTTTTAAAGCAGTTCTTGAACTTCTAGCAGGATATTCATAACAATTTTAGTCAGCTGGGAATGACCAAAGGTTCACTGTTATTTTTCCTGAAAAGTCCTTACATAGATTTTTAGTACTACTGGATAAAATGTATTTTATTTTTATATATTGACTTTGTACCAAGAAACCTTGTAAAAATTAGTAGGAGATTTTATTTTGCTTTTTTGCCACAGATAACCATATGAAAATAATAAAACATATATTTGATTCTTTCCAGCTGTTACAAAACTGTATTCATTTTTCTTTCCTTGCTGAGCTGACTAGAACATTTAGTATAATGTCAAATAAAATGGGTCATAGCAGTCTGCTTTGTCTCATCCCTTACATTGGAGTGAATGTTATCTTCTTTTCTCTATGAAGTATTTTGTGTTTTTGTTGTTTTGTTTGCCCAAGGTCACTTTTTAAAATAATTTATTATATTTTATTTTTTCAGTGTTCCAAGAACTATGAAGTATTTGTTCCTAACCTTGGGTGAATCTTTTAAGAGAATAATAATTCTTATAATTATTATAAGAAATGTATATTTGAGTTTTAGCCATGTTTTAGTGAGGTATTTAGTTTTACTAGAGATTTTCTTTTATTACAGTTAAATAAATCCAATTTAATAGTTACTAAAATAGCATGATTGTATGATCATATTTTATTTATTTATTTTTTATTATGCTAGTTAGCCAGCATATAGTACATCATAAGTTTTTATTGTAGTGTTCAACAATTCATTAGTTGCCTATAACATCCAGTGTTCATCCCAACACGTGCTCTCCTCAATATCCATCACCCAGTTACCCCCATTCCCCCGCCCCCCTCCCTTCTATAACCCTCAGTTTGTCTCCCAGAGGGAGATGAACCATGAGGGACTCCATATGATCACATTTTTAAAATTGCCTTTTCATTTTCTGATTGATCAGTCCTTCTATTTACATGTATTGTGTCTGAATCAGAATATAGTCCAAGAAATAAAACTCATGTCAGCTAGCCTAGTAGACAGCAAGAATATGGGGGACAATAAGATTCAAAGGTATTTGAAGAACTGAAAGATAAGTAAAGGGCCATTAAAGGAATCCATAGATTAGCAATACCAAGAAGTCAGTAGTACCCTTTGGCTGAGGATGAGAGAAGTGATAATACCTCAGCCCCAAAGCTAGGGTTTCCAGAATGGAGTGTGATTGCTAAATGTACATGAAAGTAACCAAAACCACAAATAGAGGGGTTACCCAGGGAGAGCTGGGGCTATGGAGAAATTCAGCTACTGCCAGAGAAGTAGCTCAAAGCAGGGGGAAAAAATGGGCGGGGGGAGAACTTCCTCACTTCTGCTTCCCTCTCTGTAGAGTTCTGTCAATTCCTCATAATAGCAAAACCTAATCATAACCCAGTGATCAGAATGACAAATATGCATAGTAAGGACAAGGAATCGATAAAAAAAAAACATGCAAGTGGCTGGTACAACTGCACAGAAAGACACTTGGGTTGACAGTTTCCTATTTCTTAAAAATGGTTATTTCTAAATGTTGGACTTTTGGATGATTTTTAATTTTTCTTGTTTTTTATTGTAGTTCAGTTAAAAGAAACTGCTGTATACTAATTCTCGAACTCAGCATCTAAACTTAGATTGGTAAATAAGGAAAAAGACATATTTGAAGAGAAGTTTACCACAGTGGAAAGATAGAATATTTGGAGAAGAGTATCACATTTGATATTGTTACCACATTTTACAGTTTATAAAGTCAGGAGAGTTCAGAGAGTAGATAGTGACACACATGTGGAAAGATATTTTCCTACGAAGAAGTTTGAGCTTTTCAGTTCTAGTTGAACCATTCTAAAAAGTTTCTAAGTTGGAAAGAAACACAATTACAGACATGTTTTAGATCTACAGCCCTGATGGCAGCTAAGAAATATAGTGGAAGAAAACAGCATTTTGCAAAATATTGCCCAAGTTTAAGTTAAAGGTAAAGAATAGAATCCTACAGTGTGTTGACGGCACATATATGATATAGCGATAATGTTTTAAACTTGCTGCTGATGGTTGATAGGTGATCAACTTAGCCTTAGTCCTGGAAAAGACATTGATATTGTGTTTAGGTTAATACTTTCTCTATTTGATCTAGCAGGGATGTCATTGGAATATAGACCAGTGAAAAATTTTAGAAATTTGATTGTACATTACAGTTGGCAAAAATCTCATACATAAATCGTTAAATCAATTAACTGAGGTCTAAAACTAATTAGCCAATGTTTCCTTGTTAACTCTTATAAAATTTAACAGTTCAATTTTCAAATATTGTTTAATACCCGGTATGTACATTTGGTAATAGGAACCGAAAAGAAAACATAATAAAGTATATATGCTTACCTTAATAAGTTTACAATTTAAATAGAAGGTATAACATGCATTTAATATTAATTTTGGTGATAATATTACGTTGTGAAAAATAAAGAGCAAATTTTGAATGGTTGTGTTAGATGTCATAAAAGCTCAAAATAATTGGGAGACCAAGAGAGAATGGAATAATTGAAGAAAACTTTGTGAAGTAAAAGAATCTAGGATCTTACTAAAGTTTTATGTCATTTATTTTTTTTCATAATTATCACTATTTCATTATTTCTAAATGACTGTTTTTAGAATTTCTGCAGCCCATTGATATGGAATTAATCATTAACAAATGAAATGCTCGTGTTTGATTTTCTTTAGTTCACAAAGAGCAGAAATAATTATGATAAAAATGCAATCCAAGTGCCTACATTATTTTTTTGGATTAATTTCTTTCATTTTTCTTTCAATTAAAATATATTCATTAGCACATTGAAGCACTGATACCTAAATTTAGATTTATTAAGCCCACTGGGTATTCATATCCTTGAAATATTTCAAAGCCATTGAAACTGTTAATTGCTGAAATACCATATCTGTGTCATGGAAGATAATAATTTGTTTTTCAAAGAAACTCTTTAGCATAGTAGATGACCTTTTTGTTCATTTATTAGAATATGAGGAGAAAGGTCTCAAGAATATAAAGTAATGGTCCCAGAATACCATAAAGCATTTAAGCATTCTGCTTTGAGGTATTAAAGAGAAGAAAATAGGATTCAGTGTGTTGGTTTTGCCCAAAATGTAATGACATGTTACAGTCAGTTTTAATTTAAGAAACTTAATCTTAAAATGTAAAAACAAAAAACAAAAAACAGTATTCTCTAGTTTTGTCAGGGTGATTGATGAAAATTACATATGCATTTCTTCTTTTTTGGTTGATCCTCTTATGGTGCTCATTTACCTTTTTATCTACTAGTTAAAAACCAACCTTCTTTAGGGTACTCTTCCTCCCCTAGTTCAACTATAAAGTTATGCTGGACTATAAATTAATGCACCCTGCCACACCTCCCACATTTGGGCACATGATGAAGACCTCGTCCCCATTCCATGACTAAGAAGAGTGATCTAGGAGTTAACATGTGAATTCAGCAAACTAATTGAGCATTTTACCCAGTATATTTCTATATGGAGCTGGCAAAGAAAGTATATATAAGTATCAGAGCTAAGAGCTCCCAAAGGCCCTGTCTCTCTTCATGCAGAAAAGTGTGAGAAAAAGTAGTTAACAATTAGCTCTGGCTGCTTAAATTCCCTGACTGAAATTATATTAGACTGAAACTACTAAAATTTGGAGTATTTATCTATTCCTACATGCAATTGAAGTATTCTCCTATGAATCCCCTTTTCAATTTAAATTAATCTGAACTGTTTCCTTATAATTTGAAACCGAAGAATATCATCTGTTGCATATCTTATTCATGGCAGGATGTGAGAAATAATTATAGGTTCACAGTATTTTACTCTAAATTCTTGGGGCCAGATATAGTTCAGAATTTAGATACATCATGTAAAATTCCAGGAGGGTTAGGCAGCACTCTGGAGACAAACTCATTAAGATTTCAATGATGATATAAATGAATATTCATACTAAATAGGATTAAAAGAGTTATAAATGGCCAGATGTCAGTTCAGGTCAGTTTTATTTCCAAATGAGTTGTGACACCAAACCTAGGAAACAACTTCCTTTTTTTTCTTTTTGGAGGGCTCTTTAGATTTTGGAATTGTAGGAAAGGATTAGGAGCTATGCTGTAATATATACTACTATTGAAAAAATAAATCTCCTAATCTTAAAGATATGATTTACAGAACCGTGTTTGATTAAAATTTATAGTAACTATTTTATACATTGCTTCCAGCCATTCCTGTCCCCCACCTGGAATCTATTCCCAGTGAGGCAGAATGATATGTAGAAATGAAATGGGAAGAAGTGTGGGTATTTGAGGATAAAATGTAACCAATAAATTTTATCCAGCATAAAACATCCTCTGAAATATTTGCAGAAAATCTGTACTATTTTGGATAGGATAGTTTATCTGCTCACTCCTTATGACAAAGATATCATGGGCCCATGTTAATTATGTTTCAAAAAAGACATTTTATTTGCTAGTAACAAATTTAAAAACTTATCTATTGATCCATTTCGTAATTTACTTTTTTCAGGAAATAAAGTTTCAAGCAACCTTAAGAAAAGAGAAAAAAAAAATTCAGGCAGAGCTACATCAAAAACGTGCATTCCAATTATACCAAAGGAATAAAAGGTGTTTTGTTTTGTTTTTTTATTAATAGTAGGCAAGTTTTCATACACTATTTTTTCTCTTTGTTTTTATTTTTCTATTTTCTTTGTTTTATTTAAATTCATGTTAGTTTCAAAGTTAGTTAACATATAATATATTATTAATTTCAGGGTAGTATTTAGTGATTCGTCAGTTGCATATAACACCCAAAGGTCACTACAACAAATGCCCTCCTTAATGCCCATCACCCAATTACCCCATCTTTCCTCCAGCAAACCTTTTTGTTCCCAGTTAAGACTCTTATGGTTTGTTTCCCTCTCTGTTTTTATCTTATTTTATTTTGCATTCTCTTTCCCTATGTTTATCTGTTTTTTTTAAAATTTCATATATGAGTTAAATCATATGGTATTTGTCTTAATCTAACTTATTTTGCTTAGCATAATACATTGTAGTTCCATCCACTTCATTTCAAATGGCAAGATTTTCATTCTTTTGATGGCTGAGTAATATTCCACTGTACATATATACCATATCTTCTTTATCCATTCATCTGTTGATCAGCATCTGGGCTCTTTCCATATTTTGGTTGTTATGGACATTGCTGCTATAAACATTTGGGTGCATGTGCCCTTTGATTTGGATAAATAACTAGTAGTGCAATTGCTAGGTCATAGAGTTGTTCTATTTTAAATTTCTTGAGGAATCTCCATATTGACCTATATGAGGTGGTATTTCATTGTGGTTTTGATTTGTGTTTCCCTGGTGATGAGTGATGTTGAGCATTTTTTCACGTGTCTGTTAGCCACTTCTATGTCTTCTTTGGAGAAATGTCTGTTTATATCTTCTGCTTGTTTCTGGACTGTTTTTTTCTTTATTTTGGGGGTGTTGGGTTAATAAGTTCTTTATAGATTTTGGATACTAACCCTTTATCTGATATGTTATTCGCAAATATCTTTTTGCATTCTGTATTAACTTTTTGTATTAACTGTTTTTTTGCTGTGCAAAGCTTTTTACCCTGATGAAGTTCCAAATCTGTTAATATCTGAAATAGGATTTAACTGAATGAGAAAAAATAATTAAAACAAAACTATGTGCAAAACCCAAAGATAAAAGAATAATTGCCCATTTGAAAAATAGAAAATAATCTTACATGCTACTAGGACAGAGTCTAGGTGTTACAGAATAGGTGAGAAGAGTTGCTGGAGGGATAACAATAATCTGGTTTTTTTAAGTCTATTAAGGAGAATAAATATCATACTGAAGACCATAAAGATCCATTGAAATATTTATACCATACAGAAAAATATTATAATTTACATTTAACTTATCTTTCTGTTGCATTATAAATAATGAATTCTATAAATAAAAGAAGAAATTCATTTAGAATTCTATTTATAATTTGGGTGAGAGTAATATAAAGTAGAAAAAAATTATGTTGGAGGTAAATTTGACAGGATTTTAGAAATACTTAGATTATAGGATCTAAAAGAACTGATGTTTATTGGTTGTATAGGATGTGATAAAAGTTAAGTTCTTTCCTGAGGATTCAATTATGAGTTCCAGTGTAGATGGCATTTACTGAGCTAAAGAACATGTAGTGTGGACAGGGATTGTGATTAGGATAAGGACATTTTTCTACAAGATGACTTTAAACTACCTTTGAGATCCAATGAAGAAATATAATATTTGGATATATGAATGCACAGCACAGGAGAGAGTTTTTGATTAAGGAAACATCAGCATGGGTACAAGTGGGATCAGATCATGTGTACTGTGGTATGCAACTGGAAGAAAAACTCTTGACAACTGAACCTGAAAAACTCTAAAACTCTAAGAGTGGTACACTGAAGCCTCAGAGAAATCAATGGAAGAAAATATTACAAGGAGGATGGCAACAAGAAATTAAAGGTTAATACTTACAGAAGAGTATCTATAGGTAAGAGCAATTTCAGCAGAGATGGAAGGACAGAACCCAGAATTCTGTTGGTCTCCGGGAGAAAGAGAGTTAAGTAAGTCTGGCTGACAAACAATTAAGATGCCACCACCGTGTTGATAGGAATGTCAATGTAAAATGTTACCTTCAAAATAATGGAAATAAATTCTCAAATTCAAATACCTTCTTTTTAGATTTTCTGGTTATAATATTGTGGATAAATTGAGTGGAGTTGTGTTTTATCTTTTATTTTTATAATTTCTTTGAGTGACTAGTGACAGTTTTGGTACCGCAAACATGTAATTGGGAATGAGAAGGACCAGAGAGCAAATGCAAACAATTATCTCAGAGAATGTGATGTGGGAAGGGGAGAAATACCAGGCAAAGTAGAAGGGGCTGCCAAAGGGAAGGGTATTTTTGTTTGTTTGTTCACTGGTTTTATTTTTGTGATAGAAGAGAATTGAACACATTTAGATTTTGTAAGAAGTTATAAGACAGAAGAAGAAATTAAAAACAAAGAAAAGAGAAAGGATGACAAATAGAACAACTGCCTAAACAAGGTAGAAGGGATTGCATCGCAACACGACTGGGCAGGAGGCAACTTGTTTCCTTTTCTGTTTTAACACAAAGAAATGAGGAAATTGTAGATGATGTAGAGATTAAACAGTGAGTGCTTTCTTAATGCATGGCATGACATTTTCATGGCATAAGAGGCTGCTGAAAGTTAAGGAGGGAGGTGCGAGGAGAAGACTTAAGAATTGTTGAAAAAATTGCATTTGTCCTTGCAAAGAATAGTTCAGGTTACTGACAATACTAGAAAGACAAACGATTACCAGGATCACAAGGAGGGTTCAGAGATGTTGAAGAACATGATATTAGGAAGTGTATTAGGGTTCTCCAGAGAGATGAGCATCTCCATCTGTATCTGTATCTGTCTTTATCTCTACCTCTATATCACCTAAATATCTATCTACATATCTAGACAGAGAGATATTTGATTTAAGTAATTGGCTCATGTGATTTGGGAGACTGGTTATTCCAAACTCTGCAGAGCCAACGTCCCAGTTTGAGTCCAAAGGCTGTAAGCTGCTATGGAACCAGAAAAAGCAGGCATCCCATTTGAAAGGCCATCTGTCAGGCAGGAGAATTCTGTCTCTTTCCAAGGTAATGTTAGCCTTTTGTTCTATTTAGGTCTTCAGCTGATGAGATGAGGCCCACCCAATTATGGAGGGCAATCTGTTTTGCTCATTCTACTGATTTAAATGTTAATTTCATTAAAAAAATACTCACTAAAACACCAAGAGTAATGTTTGGCCAAATAGCTGGAGACCCTATGGCCCAGTCATATTGACATCACAGAGTAGTAAAAATATTTCCTTTCTGGGAATGCTTTGTAATATGGTATGTAAGTGATACATATAAGAAAAATCATAATTTTCTTTCCTATTATTTGTTCACTTATTGTTTTCTTCCAAAATGAAAACAGATGGACTCAATCATATGTTACCTTTGAAAAGCACAGACTTTTCTACTATAAATAATTTAAGAATTTATATTTTTCATAATCTTTCATTGCCATTGATTCTTTCCTCTAATCCATTTTTGAGTTCTTAGCATTCCTCTTAAAAGAAAAGCTGAAGGAAATATTGCCTTAGAATTTCCATATATTAATTTTTTTTCTGTAAACACCAGAAGCTGACAGATTGTCATATAAAACATTGACCATATTTTGATCATTAAGGAATTTTGCTGAAAAAAATCCTTTTTTGAGATTTTTTTTTCTTTTACTTACAAATTTGAAGAAAAAACTAATTTAATTTTGTAATTATGTTATCTGGCATTGATTTGATTATATTTATGTCATTATATATTACTCATATAAGGAAATCCACTTCCCAGCCCTATATAATTGAATGTAGCTTTGACCTTAAAATATTTCTTAAGGAATCAGTTACATTGCATTAAAAACAACTCAATGTCCCACAATTCCAATTATTTGGGATTACAATTTTATTACAAGCCATGGAAAAATATTTCTTTCCAAGCCAAAAAAAAAAAGAATACATGCAAATAACATATCTGACATTTTTTCTTCAAGAACAGCAGATTTTTAATTTATAATAAAAAAGTACTAGTTCTAGAAAAAAGATACACTGCTAATTATTTATAGTATTTTTCACTACCAAGAATATGGATTTATTATCAGATAATAATTAGCCAACATCCTCAAAAATAAGCAACAAATTACCAATGGTATCATTTTTTATAAATAAACATTATAAATTCACTATTTAAATAAATAAAAAATTACAGTAGATTTTCCTACTAATTAATTCAACATAAATAGAAGCTTCAAAGATAAATATAATATTTTACTTTGTGTCAGTCATTAAAGATACAAAAATTGTACATGCTTAATATATCAATGTAAACCGTTAGACATTATGTTTCATTCAAAGAGAGGCATCAGTTTGGCTTTCTAGTGTGATCTAGGCCCTGAGGCTTCCTTTGGTTAGTGTTGTTTTTTGTCAGATTGTTGTTTCCTCATCAATTTTAAGGGCAATGTTTCTTGAGGACTATTTCAAACCTTAAAAATCCAGTGCTTTTTAAATAGGGAAATTAGCTTACATTTATTGAAATGGATACGTGTTACCATATATAAATATATACGTAGCATACTACAAAATTTCAGAACAGCATTTGATTTTTTTTTACAATATCTTTTTGCCCTTTACAACATAGAGATAGCTTGAGTTTTAAAATCACCATTGCTATCTATTAAGTAATGCTTTTGAGATTAAGGAATAAAAATATTACCAAGAAAGTTAAAGGCAAAACAATTTAAGTTGCAAAACAGTAAGACAGCAACCAAGCAAATTCTCCCCTGCTGGGAAGCAAGCTGATTAAAGATGATTACCAGATGCAAACAGGAAGAAAAAAAAAATGTATAGATTACATAACGTTTTAGCAGGAATTGAAAGTCAGCATTAAGTCAGTCCAGCTGAGACTTACTTCATGGAAGTGAAGATTGGTGTTTAAAAATCCAGATTGGAATTCGTGGTCCACCTCTCTAGTTCATTAAGTAGTCATACCCCCATGTCTCTCATACATATTAGTTTGGCAAATCCAAACAATGACAATACATTCCAACTACACTGGGTAGACTTTGTTGCAGCCTTTTAGGGATTTGAACACTGTTTTTTTACGTCTGTCTATTTGGTTGTTTCTCAAACATTCCATAAAGTCCAAAATACCTCTAAAAATATCTTAAAAGTTAGGCATGTTCTCAGATTCTAAAAATATAATCTAAGCATAAATTGGTCATATTGAATAGAGCAGAGTAGAAGCTAAAGGAAAGAAAACAGAGAAAACTGACATTAAGCTAAATTTGAATTGAAAGTTTCTTCAATGAGTTTAAAAATAGGCATTTCTCCCTCAATGAAATATAACATGTGTGAATATTTATTTATTGCTATGGAATCTAGTTTGTGTTCTCAAAAATAGCTTAAAAATGGCTAACAGATATAATTTGCACATCAACTTAAAATTTTGTATTTCATGTTCCATTTGAAAATTCAAAGAATTGCAATTATCAGTAATAATGTCAAGGTGAGGAATAATATATACAAAAGTTATAGTTAGTCTAAAAAAGAAGTTTCAAGTCATAATTTGGTTTGAATGGCCTGAGGTATTTTTTCCCAAGAAATGTTACTTCTCTCTGCCAATTAATTATTATGGACCGTCTAATGAGAAGTTAAAGCCAGCCTTGACTGTCTGAGAAATTTATACATCATGATTCTCCCCTACATGTGCTTACAGTTTGCTGGAGAAATGATTTGCACAAATACGTAACATGCGGTACAAGCCAGCATTTAACTGTTCAAGTGTGTGACATCAGCTGTGCAGTTTGCACTGGTTGGAGAATTTTTTTTACAACTAATTTGACAGAAACAAATCATCATTCTTCAGCCTTTTCATCCCCCAGCTTTTTAGATCTGAGCCCATTAGATGCCCTGTTCTGGAAGACTCAGCCACATTCTAGTACGCTATTGATCTGCACACTTTTTGTGTGCATATGTTTTTTTTCTACTTCTTTCCTGGCAAATTCCTACTGAGCATTCTGTCTACTCAGTTAGGATGTCAGCTTCTCCAGGAAGACCCGCTGGACCTTCCAGATTGAGTCCTTGTCTCCCTCTCTGTGTTTCCACAGCCCCTCGCAGTGCTTAAGCTACTGCATTGTAATCACAGATTCATTTGCTGTCCTTCTTCCTTTTTTGGACACAGAGTTATGTCCAAGAACTTAGCACAATACTTGGTTCATGAAAGTAAATGAGGTGAATGAATTCAGTAAATGAAGGAAGTAGAAGGTAGATCTACTGTCTTTCCAACCCCAAGCAGCGGAGTAAGAATTGCATGGCTATCTCTGAGGCTAAGACCGAGTGTTAAATACAGCCTGATGTCAACGTACCTATGACAACATCATTGTCAATGACATGTCAACATGTCAAGCCTGGGACTATTCCTCCCACTACTTTCTCTTCCAGCCATTTCTGGTATTCAGGATATTTTTCTCTCTCACTCCCTCAATCTATTCCTGAGTACAGTACATTGCATTCTGAATGTTTCTCCAATGCATCTCCTTTTCCTATGACTTATACCATTGAAGTTGAAACTACTATCATCTCTTACTTAGACAAAGGAAATATCACCAAAAATAATTTCCCCCACTTTACTTTTACTCCTTTCCAGGCTTTTATCTTCATTGAAACCAAAGTAATAATTTGAAGATACATATCTGGTCAGAGTAATTTGCCTTCAATGATTTCACTGCTCTGAGAAGAAAGACCACAATCTTTAAGATTACATCTAATGTGATGTGTGGCTCTGCCCCACCAGAGCTCCCAGCCTCGAGTCATACCAATATTTCCTCTGCTTCATCCACTGAGCTATGCCTGTGTTCTCTCATTCTTTCATGATCCTAAAGTTGTTGTTGTTGTTGTTGTTGTTGTTTCTAACTCAGGGACTTTCTATCTGCATTTTTTTTATACCTGAACTCCTCTATTTCTCTGCAACACCCCTACTCCCGATATGTGCCTGTCTCACTCCAGTCATTCCTCAGAGAACAGCTCAAATATTCTTCCAGGAGAGATTCCTCTGTCTTCCCAATTAAATCTGGTCTCCCTTCTCTCTCAACACTTGTCTTTTCCTTTAATACTCCTCACTACAACTTGTAACCCTATACTATTATATATGATTATCTAAATCTGTTTCCCCTACCAGATTAAAATGCCATAGAGATTAGGACTATTTTGCTAAACATATCCTTAATGACCTGCTACATTGCAGGTACTCCAAAAATATTTGTTGAACAAATTAATGAATTAAAACTGCAAAAAATAAAAACCAAATTGAAGAATCTTCAATACAACAAACAATAAGAATATGAGCTTTTGGTAATAACAGAGATAGGAGAAACTAGTTACTAAATCATCATGCTGAAAACTGAAACTAAAACATGCCCACCATATGATTTCCTTTTCCTCAAACATCTTTGGAGTGGTCAAAAACAATCTAAATTCAATTAGCCAGCATGTAGTACATCATTAATTTCAGGTATAGAGTTCAGTAATTCATCATTTGTGTATAACACCCAGCACTCGTCACATCACGTGCCCTCCTTCATACCCACCATCCAGTTACCCTATCCCCCCCACCTCCCCTCCATCAATCTTCAGTTTCTTTCCTAGAGTTAAGAGTCTTTCCCTGATTACTTGAAAAGAAACTGTCAAATGAGCAGCAGATGTAACAGGTGTACCATTCGCATTAAAATAAATTGAATACATGTAAGGCTCAGTCTTCTGCTATAAACTTCACTGAGAGAAAAAAAGAAGACAAAACTTGAACATTACCTATGGGCTGACATTGTGTGGATATGCCGAAGGAGGTACCAAAATGGAAGAGCCAAGTAAGAAAATCAAACTGTTCCCCTTCACTAATGCATATTAGTATAAATGAAATAAAGTAAAAGATACTAATCTGAAATGTAAGAAATATCTAAAAATGTGTTTGCTTATGAGGATTTTTGTGTATCAGAAAAAAGCCTGGGCAAATCACGGAAGCTTTCATGATGCACAGTGATCTTGATTATAGAGTGAGGTTCTTCCCTGTGCCAGAAATAATTCGGACAAAGACAGTATAATGGTATTATACAACTTTCCTATTCTTAGAAGCTCAGAGAATTAGAAAATTAGAAACATCTTGGTCACTTCAATTGACAACTGCCACTTAGACCATGACCAGGGCTAACTTAACTGGTTGTTCCAAAGAACACTAGACATTTTAAACTTAGTAATTTCCTTAAAATAGAAAAGTAAGAAATATTGGGTGTGAAGCAGTGAATAAAGGAGAAGGAGATCATTTTGGAAGACTGATTTTTATATGCAGATTTCAAAATCCCATCCCTACAGAATATCCCATACTGAAAGCTTAAATTTTATCTTTCCCATCTTTGGATTAGTTTCACATGGATGATAAATTACAATATTGATTGATTTACTTCTTTTATTTTTCTGATTGCAATCACTATTTGTAATATTTGTTTTAATTTTGGGGTTTTTGTTGTTGTTTTGCAATTGGCTCTTCTACTTAGCAATTCATATATACTGCCAAGACAAAGGGGTTGGTAATTTGAGGCCAAATTCTCCTTATTCTATTCCAAATTAGCAAAAATGAAGCAAAGGCAACATTTGTCAGCTTTCTGGCAGAGATATTTGTGTTGGACAATCGCTTGCATTGTTTTTGGAAAAGGAAGGCTAGAAGACTTACTTTCTCATCCCTACATAAACCAAATTTTGGACTGTATGACAACCCTTAATGCCAATTTCAACATGTCGAATTCCAGCAATTGGATTTATTTTTTTTTTTCTGAAATGACTTCAGTATTCTGTGTGCCTGTGGCTTTATAAAAAAGCACCCATCTCTTTATTGAATACCACAAACATTCTCTAGGTTCTCTGCTCTCTCTTCAAGCCAAATATATTGGTTTTGAAATTGTTAGGATCAGTGTGGCTTGAAAAGACCGATTTTGGGCCTTGGTAGCTGTCTGATAAATGAATTTGTTTCTTTTGTCCCTCTTCCTCTTCTCACCCCCACCAAAGTGCCTTCTGTTTCATTTTTTCCCACCCAACAATCATTCCCTGTGGATATTGATTAGAATTTGGAAAACAGCTCAAAATATACTTTGAATACCCTAAGAAAAGTTTGAAAAGTGATTTGGGCATGATGGTTTTAGTATCTCAACTTTTTTTGGAATTTGACCTTTGAAGTGAAAAGTTAGGATAACTATTGTGTCATCACTTTTACTATGAAATTATTTTTCAGAGGCAGTAAATTCTGGGACTTTATAAAAGTAAGCTCCTGCATTTTCTGTATAACCTTACTTAGCTCCTTTGGTGCTAATAGAATAGAGTCTTAATATGGCACAGAGCATGGATTCCTAGACAAACACAGGTCCAGGGCAAGAACATAGAATTTACTTCTTCCTACACTGCCCTGACCAAACTGCTTTCTCCAGTGGTTTTACCTGCTGTACACTCTACTTGCTTATTTCTAACATTCCAGATTATGAAATGATATTGTTCCATTATATATTATGGAAGAAATTAAAGAAAACACTCAGGAAATACAAGTGTGAATTCATGTTACTTCTAAAGAATAGTCACATTTTAAAATTATGTTTAGTTAAAGAGACAATATTTCTTTCATTTTAATAATTTATTTTATTTTATTTTTTCAGTGTTCCAAGATTTACTGTTTATGCACCATACCCAGTGTTCCATGCAATACATGCCCTCCTTAATACCCACCACCAAGCTCACCCATCTCCCACCCCCCTCCCTTCCCAAACCCTCAGTTTGTTTCTCAGAGTCCAAAGTCTCTCATGCTTCATCTCCCTCTCTGATTTAACCCAGTTCACATTTCCTTTCCTTCTCTTAATGTCCTCCATGTTACTCCTTGTGCTCCACAAATAAGTGAAACCATATGATAATTGACTTTCTCTACTTGGCTTATTTCATTCAGCATAATCTCTTTCAGTCCCATTTATGTTGATACAAAAGTTAGGTATTTATCCTTTGTGATGGAAGCATATTTTCCATTGTATATATGGACCCCATCTTCTTTATCCATTTGTCTATTGAAGGGCATCTTGGCTCTTTGCACAGTTTAGTGATTATGGCCATTGCTGCTATGAACATTGGGGTACATATGGCCCTTCCTTCCACTACATCTGTATCTTTTGGGGTAAATACCCAGGAGTGCAATTGCAGTGTGGAGATTCCTTAAAAAAGAGACACTATTTTATTTTGTATAACTTAAAATGTTGTTTCTGTCTTTTGACTAAACACCATCGAACTTAAGCTTTTTTCTTCACTTGGACAGAAAATATTATTTGGTTTAGGGATTTTTCATTATCTTTGCCAGCAATAATTCTCATTTGGAGATGACATCACAAATATGTTCTGAGGACACAAAGACATGCTCACACTTTCCAAATATGAAAATGTCTTCTTTTTATGTATATTTGGCAAGATAGATTCACATTTCCAAAAGGGTGTGTATAACAAACATCAAAAATGGAAATGTGTCAACAACAAAAATTTTATTAAGTAAATTGATAAGCTATATAATGTGCTTACCACATAATAGAAGTTTAAAATGGAAAATCAGTCAACTATCTTTGTTCTCTAGTCTAGCTAGGAGTTATAGAATAAAATGTGGAGAGGAAATTATGAAGACTCTGTTTCCTCTTCATAAACATTCAAAAAGTAAAGCATTTCCAATTGCCTGCTATGAAATTTTTGGATTTTATAAGTATTCTCATAGGCTGTAGGGGTTATTTTCTTTCTTCCTGTTAGAATATTAATTATTATAAAATATTATATAACTATAGTTATTCTGCAGTATACTTTAAAATATCGTTATGTTGATTATCAATAATTACAATATCCTGATAGAAAGTTAGTTGTAATAGTGACTCTGTACTCTGAGGCAATTTAGATAGAAATTGCTAAGACCTTCTTTTCTGCTCACAGCTGAAATTTTCATAATTTTATTCGAGAGTTCAAAGAAGACTATCATTTTCTTTGTTTCATTTCTATCAAGTTAACATTTTTGTGCTTAAATGGGCGTCAAGCATGTTTATCAAACTCATACAGTCTGCTTCCAGATTGAAGCAGTTTTAAAAGCTGCTTCAGCTAAGTGGCTGAAGTAGAAAGTTTTATCTTTGTTAGGGATAAATCAACAAATCCAATTAGGAAAACGTGTAACTTCAAAACTTTGACAAGACAATATAGTCAGCTTTCAGTTTCACGGGATCAGCAACTTAAGACAGGTACACATAAAACAAGCTCAAATATATTATTCAAGAAATGGGCCATAAAGTTCTTTTGTTCAATCAGCAGCAAGGATTTGTCAAGGGGATAAATGGTATGTGGACCCTGCAGGTTTAATGTAAACCTGAATGTTGGTTTATAAGTGCATATGACAACTTACCTCAATGCCTGAAAGGATAAGCTTCTCAGGGACAAGTGAAAAACCTCTCCCATACAGCGTTGGCTCTACCTACCATTGTCTTTTCATAGAATAATACATAATTAGCTAATGACTTTTTCAGAGTGAATTTTGATTTTACTATTAACAGAATATTTTTTATGAATTTTCTTGAGGTAATATATATTTGTAAAATATAGTGACATAATTCAAGTAATGGAAAAGGTTTGTCTTTCAGAGACACTATAATGGTATTTTATGTAATATTTATTTCAAAATAGATGTAATTTTAGTATTGGAGAATGTTGACTCACAGTCCATGTAAAAAACAAAAATTGCTAATATAAAATATGAGACTCTAAGAAAAGAGTTGACGGATTTCAGGTTTTGACAAAATTTTATTAAATAATAGCTTAACATTCTAAGAGGATCTATGTAAAGAACATTAAAAATATTTAGCCCTGTCAAGGCATTCTACTAAATTAATACATGTTATAATTTTTAATGTGTTGTCTACTATGTAGCTCAAAACCTTTATGAATATTAATTATTTCATAGCAGGATAAGTTTTTAAAGTTTATAACTTAAAATTCACAGAACATGAGTTCTAAAAAGAGAAGGAGGCAGCGACAGAACTGAGGAAGGAAACCCTTTCTCCCTATCTTCTGGTATCGTCTCCCTTTCTTCTGGTATCGTCTCCCTTTCTTCTGGTATTGTCTCCATTCAGTTTATTAGTCCAAGAAAGTGATATCATTTTGAGAATTACATGTAAAGAAATAATTTGATGATGACAGGTTCAGAATTTCATACAGAGATATAATACTTAATTAAGCAGATGACTGATGGGTGGTGGCCCATCTGTCCAGTTGCGTCTGTCCTGTTGGCTATTTGAGAGTTTCCTAGTGCACTTCTTTGGAGATGAAAATGCAAATGTTACCTGAATGTTAAGAATGATATAGGCTAATGGAAATTGATGTAAAGGCAAGTAAATTTATAAGATTATGGTAAGCTTCTTGAGGGTCTAAAATATAGATCGTATGAGAAATAATCAAAAGAGCTGTGATGTAAATGATGTAAAAAATAGAAGAATTTGGAGAGAGGAAGCTATTTTTCTCTCCTAATCTAGGAAAAGCAAGAGAGAATATGGTACACTAATTCTAGGTAGCTTCAAGGGCAGAAATATGAACAATGGCTAGAAATCATCGGGTATCCAAAATGAGTAAGTATTAAAAAGATTTTATAGTTTTGATAGTCCAAAATGGAATGAGCTACCAGAAGAAATAGTGGTGCCTCTGTCAAAAGGCAGTACTTATGCATTAGTTAGGAATCATATACTGAAGATAATGGAGAAAATAAAGTTAACACATTTAATGTTGCATGTGTCAGACCCTGTTTTAAGTGCGTAACATCTTGTCAATGCATTTAATCCTGACCACAATCTAGGAATGGGAATTCTGTGTCACTCTATTTTACAGATAGAGCAACGAGAAGTGTGTAGAATATATCTAAGGTCACACAAGTAGTGAATCTTTAGTTTGTTTTAAATTTATGCAGTTTGGCTTCAACATCCATTCCCTTAACCATGATACTGTATTGACTCCAAGAGTTGTCTGTCTTAACTACTGTTGATATTAATACTATGCCACTATTTTTCAGTTATATGGTGTGATGGAATTGGGAAAGGGATTATATGTATGAATGGGAAAGGAAGTCAAAAAAAGTCAAGAGCATTGATTGTTGTTGCAAAGACCACTCAGAATAATACTCCAAGCAAGATTCAGAAGACTCCCCAAACTTCCCAGCATATTTTATATTGATCATTGTAGATGGGTTTGGAGAATGGAATTTCAGACTTTCTCAGTTATTAGACTGTTGACTAAACCTAACAAAGTAAATTTCAAAGGAACCTACTTTCTTCATGTTTTCTCACTGCCCTTTAGTTTTCTACAACTTTGGTCCCTCATAATCTGACCCCATTCTAACATTTGAACCTTTTGGTAAGACTGATTTTTCTCGCTTTACTTCTTTCATATTCCCATATACATGTTACCTCAGTTTAGTCCCTTTTGTTTTTGTTATCTTATTAATCTAAAATAATGAAATTCTAGCTCACCTACAAATGCATGTTGAGTCCTAAAGGCTTTCCAGAGTACCCACACCAATTGTTTTTTTATTTTAAATTATGATTATAAATGTAGTTGGTGAGTTTAGCATTTTTTTAAAGATTTTATTTATTTATTTGACAGAGAGAAACACAATGAGAGAGGGAACACAAGCAGAGGGACTGAGAGGGAGAAGCAGGCTTCCCGCTGAGGAGGAAGCCCGATGTGGGGCCCGATCCTGGGTCTCCAGGATCATGACCTGAGCCGAAAGCAGTCACTTAACCAACTGAGCCACCCAGGCACCCCGAGTTTAGCAGTTCTTAATTCTCTAGTTTCATCCATGTAGAGCTCTAAATACATTTCTTATCTTTACTTTGAGAACTGTAGTTTAATGTTAGTATTTTTGATAATCATAATTTACTTCTAAATTTCCTTAGTTGTTTGATATAGCAATTTCTAGAAGGTTTAATAGTGATTAGTTTTTATCTTGCAACAAATTTTTCTCTAATATCTTTATAAATTTTATATTTTTAAATAAATCTTACAAGTCCTATAAATCTTATATCTTTAAAATCTTATATCTTTAAAAATCTTGCTAACAAATACAATACCTGGTGTTCAAGTTACTTGTCTGCTGTCTCTTAACTTCACTCCAATTTTTCTTTGTCCTTCTTTGTATGGAAGCTGAAAGTATGCAAAGTCATCTTCTCATGCGCCCTTCCCAGTGGGCTTCCTGTAAGAGTCAACCAATTGAAAGCACTGGCAACTTGGGGAGGTGACTGTGGGCTCCAGGAGCAACTTTGCAGTGACGGGGTCACAAGCATATAAATGTGGGTTTCAACAAACATCAGTGGAACCCATGTTCCTGGATTTTTGCTCAGCAGCAGTCCAAACAACTATTGCATCAATACTTCTACATTATCTAAAGGACTGGCCCCTGTGCTCAGCCCAGGACTAAAGAGAGCCCTAATATCTAAGTAACATTCCTTTTCCCTTTTACTCCGTCAATATTTTGTCCCTCTTGGCTCTGCTTCTTTTGCCTTTCTAACAGTTTTGTAAACAATTCTCTGCTTTAAATCTTCTACTTGAGATATCAGAAGTGGTTCCTGCTTTGGTAACTAGACATGGACTGATATATCTAGACCTGTTGTGCATTTGGTCCCAGGGTCATCTCTACATCCTCTCAAGTAACTATATATTCTTTGTTAAAATTTTTGCATTGAGCTTAGATACATTCAAAACAACATATCCTATTTTTAAATATCCTTCATTCAAAAAAATCCTATTATGTTTACCTAAACTCTGTCTCATTCTATTTTCCCCTCATGGGTTTTAGGCATGCAATAAATATTCATTGTTCCTGTCTAATATCTAAGGCGCTTAGAGTTGACTCAATGATAGAAAAATTGACATGACATTATTTACTTAAATACTGACAAATTCTGTGTGGAATATGGGTATAAATCTTTGACCAAATGGGCATGTAACATTAAATATTGTAATATTAAATATTTGACCCATGGTATGCAATTTATGTAGCACAAGCTTTGTTGTTTATTTAACAAATACTTAGTGAGCTCATTTTATAATCCTGGCAAATTTCTAAATTGAGAGCGTAATACCAGTGAACCAAACAGCCTAGATCCATAAAATGCAGAAGAGGAAATGTTGAGGAGCATGTCTGATTCCTTGTCCTAGCCCACCAAATAGAGGAGTAAGTTCTCCTTCTCAGAGGTGAAGTGAAAAGGGAACATAAAGAGAAACCAAGAACCAGCCAAAGTCAAGTGAGAGTCCCTTCTTGGAAATATAAAGTAGAGAGATTGAGACTCACTTTAGCTTAAATGAGGAGTGGGCTGTATAAAAATTCAAACGTTATGAGAGACAAAACAGATTAAACCTTATCTTTTATTTAGATGTCAGACTGATATTTTCTCTGAATAGCTTTTGAAAAGGGGTATCAGAGATGGCTCTAGGAACACTGAAAACTAGTAACATGCCAAATATTTAACAATATTTAACAGTTGACATAGGTATTGACCAGTTTGAGTGGATACTGGTGGAAACTACCCTCTGGCCACAACAAGGTGTAGTGGCGAATCTTTTCACTGGGCACTGAGGAGCTGAGGGAAGAAGATCAAGGTGGAGGGTGATGAGTAATCTGGAGGCGCTAAAGATGCCTGTTTATACTTACTGACACCTGGCCCAAACATAACTCTGATTCTAATTTCAGGAAATTATATCATCAAGAATCACTTTTACTCTAAAATTTAAAGGATTACCTTCAACTTTCAAATTATTTGGGAACAAGTCATGTTCCCATATATTCTAGAAATAACTTTTTTTATTTGATGATGTATTAAATGTTTACTTAGCTTCTTAAATGATTAGAGTTTTGAACAGATGTCTAGCTGTGCAAGTAATCTTTAGTGTATATGCTTATCCTTATTTTAAATTATTTTTAATTTTTTATATTTTTTATTATTCTTATAATATTTTTATTTGGTATTATCTAAACAGTGTTATAGACATACTCATACAGTTTAAATAATGTCAGTGGATTTGATATCATGATTGCTGGAGGCTTTTAAGTCATTTTAAACTAAGATCCAATTGATTAAAATAAATTTGTAAGGATTCCTGGGTGGCTTGATCAGTTAAGTGTCTGCCTTCAGCTGAGGTTATATTCTCAGGGTCTTGGGATCAGGTCCTGCATCTGGCTCCTTACTCAGTGCAGAGCCTGTTTCTCCCTCTGCCTGCCATCTCCCCTGCTTGTGGGTACTTTCTCTCTCTCTCTGGCAAATACATAAATAAAATTAAAAAGAAAAAACTTTTAAAATAAATTTATATGAAGTCAAATTTTCATTTTATAGCATAAGATATTATAACTATATAAAAGTTTTTTCTGAAATGAATTTTGTATCTTATTTATAATTTTCATTTTTCAAATGCTCCCAAAATATGATCTATGTTCATAATTAGAGGAAAAATTTGCATCATTTAAATCCTTTGTACACCTAATCTTAATACATTGGATTAGCTTTTTTTGTTTGTTTGTTTTTTAGGTCTGGCACATTTTCATTAAAATATAAGTAGAGAATTTGATAGTTAACATGGCTTTATGTGATTGAATTACTTTAAAGAAATAATATAGATAGGGCACCTGGGTGGCTAAGTCTCTTAAGTGGGTGATCTTGATTTCAGCTCAGGTTATGATCTCAGGGTTGTGAAATAGGGTGACATGTTGGGTTCCCTGTTCAGTGCAGAATATGCTTGGATCTGTCCTTCCCTTTTCCATGCCCCTCTCACCAGATGCTCACTCTCTCTCTCTCAAATAACTAAATAAATTTTAAATGCACACTCTCTCTATTACAAAAAAAAAAAAGAAAGAAAAAGAAAAAGAAAGAAAAGAAATAACACAGCTGGGTGCCTGGGTGGCTCAGTGGGTTAAAGCCTCTGCCTTCAGCTTAGGTCATGATCTCAGGATCCTGGGATCTAGGCCTGTCCTTGTCAGGCTCTCTGCTCAGCAGGGAGCCTGCTTCCTCCTCCTCTCTCTCTGCCTGCCTCTCTGCCTATTTGTGATCTCTTTCTCTGTCAAGTAAATAAATAAAATCTTCTAAAAAAATAAATAAAAATAAAAAAAGAAAGAACACAGCTATCGTTCTACTGTTAAATATGTTAAATATTGTTAGATACATTTCAGCACAGTATTTAGATTTATTATGAAGTAAATAACAAAAACACAATTTCTTTCTAAGCCTGTTGCTAACTGGATCTTGCTAGGATGTACTGATCTAGTTCAGTATTATTGTAGTTTCATGACCAGAAATCTCAACAAAGGTAAATAAGATAAATAAAAAGGCAACTGTTAGAATTTTAATTAGAAAAATATACAATAATGACATTATAGCCACAGTATACACATATATATACACATATCAACATATTTCAATTTTATAACCAAGGATGCACAGCTTTGGATTTCATAGCTCATTTAGTATTTATTAATTTGAGTTTCAGTATCTGATGATTAATCATAAAATTTTATACCATGAGTTATGAAATAAAGAGATGTTAATTTTTGTAGCCTATAATTATACTTCAAACTGTGGTTTTTTTGGTATTTAAAAAATTGAATTTCTCAAATTATAAGAACTGTAGCTATAATACAACCATGAAAAAACCTTACTTTTTAGAGATTTTAAAAATGACTTTAAATTATCACCTGATATCAACACAGTCATACTTCCAAGAAGAGAGTTTACAAGGATAACAGTGACCCATAGCCTACCCATTGGTTAATTGTCTACTATGATTTGAGTGGATAAATTCAAGGCACACAGTGTCATAAGATGAAAATTATTGGTTTATATGTAGTGTAAATTAAGATTTCAACCTTTACCATTGAAAAAGTAGTTTATATTTTGGGTTTTCCCATTTTGGACCTCACCAGTCCTACCAGGTATCTCCTGCCATCATGTTCCACTTTTCTTTCATTAAATAAGAAAAGAAGGGAAGTGGGTCAGAAGGACTTTGAAGACTCCTGGTATTTCTGCGGGTATGTGTCCATAGCCTAAAACTCTCTCCCGCCAAAGTTTCCAGAACTCCTATAAAAGATGTCTAGTTATGCAGGAATTTCATTCCTAACTATGGGAACCAATATTCTATACTGTTTAAGAACATAAGCTCTGGTGTCACATGAATTCCAATCCTAGCACCAGCTCTTATAATCTATAGAATCCAAGTAGATTTATTAACTTTCCTCTGTGTCAGTTTTCTTTATTTAAAATAGGAATTTTAATGGTCTCTAACTATAGGTGGTAATATCTATAAAAGCCTGTCACATTAAGTATATGACACTCATTACTATTACTTCTCAAATGTTAGATAACAGAATGTGAAATTCAAAAATCATCATTGTTATGGCTTTATCCATCATTGTAAATGAGCTCAGATTCATTCCAATTTATGTTTGGAGGCTATTTGCATCAAAAGCATATATTGTTCTTCAGTGAATAAGAACCTGTCATATCTTTAAATAAGTAAGAAATTTCTCTTAATCAGTTGGCATGCTAAATATCATCTAAAGGATCTTGATGCAAAATAACAAATGATGATGCTCTCTAACAAGTACTATGTAGCAGTAGATTAACTTAAAGTAAATGACCGTAGATCAAGTGAGCTCCACAATTCTACAAAGGAGTGGAGCTCAGTGTCACTAAATTCTTTACTCACTGAGGTGAGGGTCAGATTCAGAAGCATCTGACCAAGACTAAAAAATTCTTTCTCTGTCTCATGTAGGTAGATAGATAGATAATAGGTGGATAGATAGAGAGATATATGATAGGCAGATAGATAGATAAATAGCGATAATTTCTGTATTTAGAAGGGCAGGTTCTTAACTTATTCTTCTACATGGAAAAGGAAAGCTAATTGTATACAAAAGTTTATATTTTTATTATTCAACTATTGATTGATATATAGCTGTAGTATATTAGATATTACAAAAACTAATGTATATCCACTTTGATATAGAGGCACTCAAATAAACCAAGAGTTTAAATTATATTCTAGGGGATTCCTTGTTGTCTCAGTTGGTAGAGCATGCAGCTCTTGATCTCAGGGTCATGAGTTCAAGCCCCATATTGGGCATGGAGCTTACTCTAAAAAATAATGAAATTAGATAAAATTAAATAAATAAATTACATCCTTTATCATTATGGAAAGTAAGGATTAGCAAAAGGCATGCAACGCATTCTCTCTTTGTAGAGATATCCCAGGAAAGAAAAAGAAAAATGCAACATGGTCAAATTACCTGGCAACATTCTTTTACTTTTTTTAAATTATTTTATTTTTTCAAAATTCCAAGATTCATTGTTTATGTCCCACACCCAGTGCTCCATGCAATACATGTCCTCAGTACCCACCACCAGGCTATCCCATCCCCCTACCCCCTTCCCTCCAAGACGCTCAGTTTGTTTCTGAGTCCAGACTCTCTCATATTTTGTTTCTCTCTGAATTACTCTACTTCCCATTTCCTTTTCTTCTCCTACTGTCCTCTATATTACCCCTTATGCACCACAAGTAAGTGAAACCATGTGATACTTGATTTTCTCTGCTTGGCTTATTTCACTCAGCATAATCTCTTCCAATCCGGTCCATGTTGCTACAAAAGTTGGATATTCATCCTTTCTGATGCAGTGTAGTATTCCAAGGTATATATGTACCACTTCTTCTTTATCCATTCATCTGCTGAAGGGCACCTTGGCTCTTTCCACAGATTGGCGATTGTGGCCATTGCTGCTATGAACATTGGGGTACATATGGCCCTTCTTTTCACTACCTCTGTATCTTTGGGGTAAACACCCAATAGTGCAATTGCAGGGTCATAGGGCAGTTCTATTTTTAATTTTTTAAGGAATCTCCACACTGTTTTCCAAAGCGGCTGCACCAACTTGCATTCCTACCAACAGTGTAAAAGGGTTCCCCTTTCTCCACAGCCTCTCCAACACTTGTTGTTTCCTGACTTGTTAATTTTGGTCATTCTGACTGGTGTAAGGTGGTATCTCAGTGTGGTTTTGATTTGAATTTCCCTGATAGCTAGTGATGCTGAACATTTTTTCATGTGTCTGTTAGCCGTTTGTATATCTTCTATGGAGAAGTGCCTCTTCATGTCTTCTGCCCAATTTTTGATGTGTTCATCTTCTTTTTGGATGTTGAGTTTGAGTAGTTCTTTATAGATCTTGGATATCAGCCTTTTGTCTATAGTGTCATTTGCAAATATCCTCTCCCATTTCGTGGGTTGCCTCTATGTTTTGTTGACTGTTTCCTTTGCTGTACAGAAGCTTTTTATTTTGATGAAGTCCCAAAAGTTCATTTTCGCTTTTGTCTCCTTTGCCTCTTTGGAGACATGTCTTGAAAGAAGTTGCTGTGGCCGATGTCAAAGAGGTTACTGCCCATGTTCTGTTCCAGGATTTTGATGGATTCCTGCCTCACATTGAGGTCTTTCATCCATTTTGAGTTTGCATTTGTGTGTGGTGTAAGAGAATGGTCTAGTTTAATTCTTCTATGTGCAGCTGTCCAATTTTCACAGCACCATTTATTGAAGAGACTGTATGTTCCCCTGGATATTTTTTCCTGCTTTGTTGAACATGATTTGACCATAGATTTGTGGGTCCATATCTGGACTCACCACTCTGTTCCATTGGTCTATTTGTCTGTTTTTGTGCCAGTACTATGCTGGTGATCATAGCTTTGTAATAAAGCCTGAAGTCAGGTAACATGATGCCCCCAGCTTTGTTTTTCTTCCTCAACAGTTCCTTAACGATTCAGGGTCTTTTTTTATTCCATATAAATTTTAGGATTGTTTGTTACAATGCTTTGAAGAATGTTGGTGGAGTTTTGATCAGGATGGTATTGAAAGTATAGACATTTTAACAATGTTTATTCTTCCAATCCATGAGCATGCAATGCCCTTCCATCTATTTATGTCTTCTTCACTTTCTTTTATGAGTGTTCTGTAGTTCCTCGAGTACAGATCCTTAACTTCTTTTGTTAGGTTTATTCCTAAGTATCTTATGGTTTTTGGTGCTATAGTAAACAGAATCGATTCTCTGATTTCCTTTTCTATGTTTTCATTGTTAGTGTATAAGAACACAACTGATTTCTGTGCATTGGTTTTGTATCCTGCCACATCACCAAATTGTTGTATGAGTTCTAGTGGTTTGGGGGTAGAGTCTTTTGGGTTTTCCACATAGCGTATCATGTCATCTGCAAAGAGAGAGAGTTTGACTTCTTCTTTGCCAAGCTGAATACCTTTTATTTCTTTCTGTTGTCTGATTGCTGTTGCTAGGACTTCTAACACTATGTTGAACAGTAGTGGTGAGAGTGGGCATCCTTGTCTTGTTCCTGATCTCAGAGGGAAGGCTGTCAGTTTTTCCCCATTGAGAATGATATTCACTGTGGGTTTTTCATAGATAGATTTTATGAGGTTGAGAAATCCAAGAAGAACTGAAACACTCATGGAAACCAATGAGAATGGACATACATCAATCCAAAACCTATGGGATATAGCAAAGGCAGTCCTAAGGGGGAAATACATAGCCATCCAAGCCTCACTCAAAAAATTTAAAAATCCTGAATACAAACACCTTATTGTAACAAACACCTTAAAGAATTAGAAAATCAACAAAAAATTAACCCCCCACACACAAAACAGGAAATAATTAAGATTAGAGCAGAGATCAATGAATCAGAACCTAGAGATAGAGTAGAACACATCAACAAAACTAGAAGTTGGTTCTTTGAAAGAATTAATAAGATTGATAAACCATTGGCCAAACTAACCTAAAAGGAAAGGGAGAAGACCCAAATTAATAAAATTATGAATGAAAGGGGACAGATCATGACTAACACCAAGGAAATAGAAACAATCAATACAAATTACTATCAACAATTATATGCCAATAAGTTTAACAACCTAGAAGATATGGATACATTCCTGGAAACCTATAAACTTCCAAAAATGAAACAGGAAGAAATTGACAATCTGAATAGACCTATTTCTAGTAATGAGATTGAAGCAGTGATCAAAAACCTCCCAAAAAACAAGAGCCCAGGACTATGCAGATTCCCTGGGGAATTCTACCAAACATTCAAAGAAGAAATAACACCTTTCTCCTGAAGCTTTTTCTAAAAATAGAAGCAGAAGGAAAATTTTCAGACTCTTTCTGTGAAGCCAGCATTACTCTAATCCCCAAACCAGACAAAGACCCCATCAAAAAGGAGAACTTCAGACCAATATCTCTGATGAATATGGATGCCAAGATTCTTAACAAGATCCTTGCTAACAGGATCCAACAATACATTAAAAAGAGTATCCAACATGACTAGGTGGGATTTATCCCAGGGAAGCAGGGGTGGTTCAACACTCTCAAATCAATCAAAGTGATAGAACAAATCAATAAGAGAAGAGAGAAGAACCACATGGTACTCTCAATTGATACAGAAAAGGCATTTGACAAAATACAACATCCATTCCTGATCAAAACTCTTCAAAGTATAGGGATAGAGGGAACATATCTGGCAACATTCTAATGGTGTGTGATAATGGAGAAGTCACTAACTTTGAAATGATATTACCAGAATGTATTTGGTCTGTTACATTTGCTGTGGTAAACAAACTTCAGATCTGTGCATTTATTTAATGCATTATCTGTTATGTTATTATCAGAGCATAAAATGAAGATGGTTCATGTAGACAGAATAGTGCTCCTCCAACAAGATATCCACATGGTAGTCCCTCACTGGAACCATGAATATGTTGCCTTAAATGGCAATAGAGGAATTAGGGGTTCTGGATAGCATTCAAGTTCCTAATCAGCTGGTCCCGAAATACGGAGATTATCCTGGATTATTTGTGTGTACCCAATGTAATCACAAGGAATGATAATCCTAAGAGAACATGGAAGAGAGAGGCAGAAAAGGGAGAGGGAGACAATGTGAGGACTCAGCTGTTGTAGCATTTGAACACGGTAGAAGGAGGTTACATGTCAAAAACAAGCTACTGACTTCTAGAACCTGGAAAAAGCAAGGACAGGATTTTTCCTTAGAGCCTCTAGAAAGGAATGCAGTCCTGCCAACACCTTGGTTTTAACCCAGTTAGACCCACATTGGATTTGTAATGTACAGAAATGTAAGATAGTAAAGTGGGGCTTTTTTAAACCACAAATTCTTTGGTGACTTGTTATAGCAGCCATAGAAAGGAGTATAATATTTCTTGATCAAAATAGCTTACTTTGTATAAGTGATAATATATATGTTCCTTAAAGAATTCGTTTGCTGGGGGACCTGATCTCAGCCACTGCCTTCAGCTCTGGTCATGATCCTGGAGTCCTTGGATCGAGTTCCTCATAGGGCAACTCCCAGCTTTGCAGGGAAGTCTGCTTCTCCCTCTGACCTTCTCCCCTCTTATGCCCTCTCTCACTCACTCACCCTCTCTCAATAAAAAAAAAAAAGAAAAAGAAAAAGAAGAATTCATTTGGTAAATCAAATTTAGCCTGGCTATGTCATGATGCAGCTGAGGGCTACCTAGAGAGCCCTATTGGTGATCCAATACTTTTTTGCTTCATCTCTGTCTTATGGTGACTTCTGTGTTTGAATCAGTAGTAAAATGTGATACTGTGTAAACTCTTTTATTTCTTTGTGTCTTTCTTTATTTCTTTGACATAACAGTTCTTTGTATTTTCCCCTTACCTATTTTTTCTAAATAAGAACCATTAATGATATATTATTATCCAATTCATGAAGTGTTTGTTTCAGAGATGCCATGTCCCTACAGAATTAAATTGTATGTAAATGTGTTACAGATGAATGAAATGATTACTATATCAAGGAACTTATAATCTCTGGGAGTCATTTCAATTACAACCACACAGATATCAGAATATCATTTGAATAAGCTTGTTTTCCCTCTGTATAAGAGTTAAAAGTATCTTTGTTGATCTCAAGGAAATCTAACAAAAATTTCCATATCTATACAACAATGTTGGGAAACTTTGAATCCTGTTACTGAAAAAGTGACCAAAACAGGAAAAAAATTGCTAAGATAATGGTTGCTTTGCTCTTCTGTGAACCTGTGAGAGAATTTTATATACAGTAGCCTTCAAGACCTACTTCAATAACTACAAGAACTTTTTGTTGAGAGTAATTGAGTCATCACTGAAGCCAGATAGATAAAAAAAATTAAGTCTGATTCATTTTACTCTGCTTCTATCCTCTCTCTCAGTGTAGCAAGAATAAAGTCAACTCAACAAGGATTTTGGATTTGTCAATCCAAAATTACCTGGTCAAGAATAAATAAATAAATACAAGCTCTAAATCATTACTCTAACAGTGGGAAAAAAAATCACAAAATCTCATTTAGACATTGATGTTATACTTTAATATGTAACTATAGCTTTGATTTTGAGAAAAAGACTTTTTTGTGTAACTACAAACATAATCAATATAAAAATTTAGATTGAAATAGCAAGGAGAACAAATGTAAAAATTAAAATCTCCAAATTGAGGAAGTTGAACTTATCTAAGAGCACTGACAAGGGATCACAAGATCCCTAAGAGCACAAGATCAGGGATTAATGTCTGATTAAATTTTATAGACTAGAACTGAAAACAAATAATTAACAGATTATTGATAGGTGTAGATAATATAATGATTACTTAATGTAAGTAAAGATTACCTAAAAGTAAAAGTATTTCAGGAATGTGCCAAATTGTATTATATCAACTCAGAGCTCCGTTATTTTAATGTCTATTGTTCTTATTGTTACAGTTTCACTTGAAAAATAAAAGAAATCCTTTGGTGTAAATGCCTCTTCTAAAAGGCACTTTGATGTGAGAATGTTAATAATAATATAAGAGCTAATATTTGTGAAGTGCTTACTATATGTCAGGCACTAATGCTTTATGACTGTATGCATTATGTCAATCACACTTCTCAACAATCTGATGAGGTCAGTCTTTTATAGCCCTTATTTAATATATGAGGAAATTAAAGTAAGAAGAAATTAGGTGCTTGCCTTGATAATATATGCAGTACCTAGGAAACCTCAAATTGCCTCGCCTATGCTTTGCCTATGACATAATGCATGCTTTTAACAACAACCGAGATAGCTTCTCACTTTTACTTCCTCCCCTGTTTACCTGTTCTGTCCATCTAGAAAATGCCAGTTCACTTAAGACTCAGAGCAAGGGTCATTACCTATTAGAATGTTTCTCTGACTATTCCAGGCATAATACAGTGCATCATCCTTCTGTTGATCTGTAGAGGACATTTTTAAAAAACTGTATAAAATCTAAGATTTCTATAGCTAAAAGCATTATTTTATAGAAGAAGGTCATTCACGAATAAGTATAGGATTACTGATAATATGCAATTTATAACCGGAATTGGAATAGCCAAACATTATAAATGAAAGAACATTGAACACTTTTAATAATTTTAAGGAATTATTTCCAAGCACCAAAATGGATGTAGAAATACATGAATACAATGAATGTCCAGATACTTAGGTTTAATTTCTGTACTTGCTCATTGTTCCAACTCTTTTGAGAGTGCCACACTTTACACATCCCTTATTCTTTGTCACTTTCAATATGCTAACTCTAAGAGTTGCCTCACTCTCACGCCCTCCTTTTTCCTATCTCTCCCACCCCTCCCCATCTCTGTTTCTCTTTCTCTCTTCATGCCTCTCCCTGTCCCAGAAGTTCACTAACAATTTGCCTTCCTAAGCAAATTGTTAAAAGATTAAATTTGTCTTCAGCATATTCTTGTCCCATAATCCACACTAAATAATATATTGTCCTTGTGGTTTACCAGCTACTAATGAAATGTCAAGGTTGAAAGTATAAACTCATTAATGTATTTAACTTACAGATATCCTACGAGTACTAAGAAATCACTTTCATTACAATTGATGATTCCCAGTGATGGCCAGCAGGGAGCACCTCTAGCAAGTCTTGGTAAGTATGTCTGGCTGGAAGATCAATTGTACACAGGAAGTTTTAAGCATGTGAAGTTATATGAATATGTGAAATGACACAATGCTGATTCAGATAAAATGAAAATATATTGCATGTCCTGGGGTATTCTTATGGATAAGTAGGAAGATGGCATGTCATCCCTGAAGGACCGTACTTTCTTGACACATGGTTATTTTAATGCATACCCTGGTATCTTTAGGACATGGACTATATCTGGTTGCTACTTTCACATCGAAACTGAATGATTAGACCCAGAGAAGTCCACAAAAGTGAAAATCAGATGAATTAGGTCCATTTATCAGACTCTTCTGGACCATTTTCTATGAAAGGCAGTGTTTTGTTTTTTTATAATGACTGTGGCTACTGACAAGTGATAGCCTTTTACACAGAAGTATAACCAGTTCCTAGCGTGCCTGGGTGGCTCAGTCGGTTAAGCCTCTGCCTTATACTGAAGTCATAATCTCAGGGTCCTGGGATGGAGTCCCATGTCAGGCTTCTCCCTCCCACACTCTCCCTGCTTGTGTTCTCTCTCGCTCGCTCTCTCTGTCAAATAAATAAATAAAATCTTAAAAAAAAAAAAAAAAGAAGTATAACCAGTTCCTAACGTACTTTAAGCATTTCTGGCCAGAATGTTTATTATCATCGGAGGTATGCTCAAATACTTCAGTATCTCTTTTGATAACTTGTTCTCTGCCTCCTGTATGGTAGTGATATTGTGACCATGGGAAATCTTCATTTTCCTGTAGATTACAATGCGGTGGCAAAGGCAGAATGCAGTATCCTCAGGAGGATATCTGAAACATTTGAAATAACTAACACTATGTGATATTTCAGTACATTACTGAGAATCTAAGTAATGCCTGAGAAGTGTCTTTAACAAGTTAGTCATCATTATTAAAAATTATGAATAACTTTCCTAACCTGGATTCTTTTAAATTAAATCATCCTAATTTCTTCCCTCAAAACCCTTTAACCTAATTATCAGGGCCATTAACACACCCACTCAGAAAGTTGTCATATTAGTATAACTGAAAATCAGAGCAGAGTTTGAGGGTAAGATATGCCTTTTATTAATGTTATGCTATAACTGTGTTATCCAACGTAGTAACTGCAGGAAAATTGTTGCTTAGAACTGGAATGAATGCTCAGTCACCTTGTTGGAATTTAGCTCCCTAAACGCAGACTGAAATTTGCAGATGCTTAAAGTGACTTTAGATCTAACTCGTTTCAGAGTTGTCCTTAGGCAAAATTGGATACTTCAGTGTAACAGAATGTTTTTTATAATGACTTATAATGACGTGTAGAATAATATAAAATAGTAATAATGTGGCAACTGTGGTTTTGGAATCCAATCCTATAGAAACATACAAAATAGATTCTCATATAACTGAACTTGTGGTCAAGAAAATATTAAAAAAATGACAAAAAATATTTTTAAAAGTATTGGGTTATATATTCATTTCCTAGAGCTGCAATAAGAAAGAACCACAGAGTGGCTTACAACAACAGAAATTTATTGCCTCATAGTTCTGGAGCTAAAAGCTTGAAATCAAGCTGTCAGCAGACCTGTGCTTGGTCTGAAATCTGGAGCAGAATGATCCTTCCCTAGGTCTTCCAGTTGCTGCTGGCCTTTGGGGTCCCTCAGCTCGTGGCAGTGAACCTCCTATCATCCTATGACATTCTCCCTACGTCTCTTCACATCATCTCCCCTTCATGCATGTCTGTCTCAGTGTCCCAATTTCTGCTTTTTATAAGGACACCAGTCATTGGATTAGGATGCTCTTTAATTACCTCATTTTAATTTCATTATCTCTGTAAAGACCCTATTTCCAAATAAGGTTATGTTCTCAGGGACTGGGAATTACGACTTCAACATTATCTATTTTTAGAAGGGATACAATTCAACCTATAACAGATTATAAATATTTTTATTTCAATTTGGAAAATTTCCAGGATCTCCCCTTTTTTAAAAGCTTCTATATTTTATGTTTTTGTGACATGAAGTATTATTGGGTTCCATTGATAAGTTTTTCTGCTTTTGGTGAATTTTTGGAATTCCTTCTGATCGTAGGTAAAAGATTTATTATATCTAGCTTTGTTCCATAGATGATATTTGGGGAAAAATAGAATTATATAATAACGATTTATTAGAACTAAATCGTGATACTTGTTTTATTAAGTCCCTGTGAAAAGGAGGCAAATAAATTACTTTCGCCTAAGAATTTTGCTCAGCATAAATTGCTATTTTCCACATTACATTGTTTTTCAAGTACTTTCACAAACCAATGTTTTCCTTTCACTTCCAATCTCTACGATGCTATTCTAGCTATACTTCTGGATAACTGTAAAGATTCCAAGGAACAAGAATAGCATATTTAACATACCAATGTTTAGCTGCTTGTGACAAATTATCATTGCACTTTCTTTGCCAGTGAAGTGTACTACTGAGAATGGGGATTAGCACTTTTCCAGGTGTCATTTCTAAGCACTAATATAGGATCACTAAGCAGGACACTTCCATATTGGGAATTTCAAAATAGCAATTTGACCTTTAAATTGCAGTGAATTCAGCATGGAGCTCTTACTGAGAGATAAATGAGAAAGGTTTTTTTTGTTTGTTTTGTTTTATTTTTGTTTTTAGTGTTTTCTGAGTTTTCTCATGAAAGATAATGTCACAGTTTAGGTTCCTGGGAAACTGACTCTATCATGGCATTATGCACACCATGCAGTATGATTATTAAGGAGTCCACTTGGATCAGCACCTGACAAAAATGGGAGAGAAGTTAGGACTGGGCAAAGGAAGTGCTTGAACTGTGATCAGATCCAAGATAATCTTAGTTAACCTTATGAAAAGGTAGAATAGCTCTTCATTGTTGCTCCTAGCTGGGCTACACTGACCAGACCATTATGATCTCTAAGAGCAGTCACTGGATGTGAGCCATCAGGAGAAAGTGTGCCATCTTGGGGATTTGGCCTTCTCTCACTGAGGTGATTGTAAAGGAGATAATATTGGACAGCTCTCTGCCTAGAGCTCACTCAACAACTGGAGTGACAAGTCTTTCCTTCTTTGCTGGAACTTCCAGATAACACACTACAATGTGTACCACAGGGAAAAGAATCATAATAATTTTAAAATGTACTTTCAACCATGCTTTTGCTGGCTATGCCCCAATAATGTATACATCTAGGAAACTATTAAAGTTATATTCATTACATTAAAATTAAAAAAAAAAGCCTAAGTTTATATATTCATTTCCACTTCACTTGTTCATCTTTTTGGGATACCATATAACTAAACATTCCTTCTCCTCTGTTAAAACTTGAATTAAAGAATATGAACATGGAGGTATTTCAACTCAAAATTGCTAAATCTTGTAAATGTTGTCATCATCCCGATCTAATGTCTTTTAATGTGAATAAATGTGTGTGTGCGTATGAGAGAGAAACAGAGAGACAGAGGGACATGTATGTGGTCCCATTTCCATGGGGACATGAACAAAACCCCTAGAATAACATTATGTTACCCAACACTTTACATTTGTCTTTGCAATTGCCAGGGAAAACATGAGAGACAAATGTAGGAGCTGTTCTCATGTTCTTAAGTGTCCTTGAATTCCCCATAAACAAACAATGTCTTGGGGTCAGAAAGTCCATATGCATTGTATTTGTTGAGATTTCCATCTTGAGCATGCATAATACCTTTTTAAAAAAATGAATAGAGACATAGTAAACTTCCACCTTTTGTCAGCAGAATCATTCTGAATCGTGGTGGAATAAGAGATGAGAAGAACACGCTTGTGTTCCAATGACAAGGGAAATGATTTTTAATGGAGACTAGATGCTTTTAACTTAGGAATCAACAGCCTTGATAGGAGAGTTTTCACGAGAGAGCAAAAATGTAATCCTGTTGCCATCTATCATTTTCCCTGTCATAATTGTTTCTAAATGCCTCAGAGTAAATCTGGTCATTCCTAACTACGTACTGCTAAATGTATGATGTCTGCTTAGTACTGATCTTTTTCTACTCTGAGTTTCAGTTAAATTAACTTTATAGCATCTCCTGAAATATTACAAAATTTTCCATTCCAATCAAGTTAATTAAATTGCCTGTTTGGATTACTGAAATAGTTTTCGATCTGGTTTCCCTTTACCTCTCCCACTCAAAATCAAAACAGTCAGTTTAATTTTCCAAACATGCAGCTGTGTTTGAATCATATATCTGCTCAAAAACCTCTATGTACCCCAGTGTGTATAAAATTAAGTGGAACTTCATCTTGAATTCAAAGTCATTCATAAGATAGTTCCAGTCCATATTTATGTTCTGAATTTACACTACTCTTACTGACTTCCCCTAATAACTCCCACCTGAATGAGCAAAGTTAAATGAAACATAATTGAACTCCAGGATCTTAATTAGAAGTCCATATGATATCTTCCTCCCCTCTCCCATGCTGACAGATAATTGACTAACTTTTAATATTTCCCTTTACCCCAGTGTTCTAAAATTTTTACAGAAATAATTACTTATATTTATTGAGCCTCTCTAGGCATACATTTTCTTCTTTCCTCCCTTCCTTTTACACCTTTTTTTTTTTCTTATACATCTCGGGATTTTGAGGAGTTCTTTCAAGTTCACAAATTTATCCTCAGAATGTGGAGAACAATATTTAATAGCGTATTCCAAGATAAATTTGACTTGTAAATACCACAATTATAAGATGACTTTATGCATTCAATATGCTCATCACTTGTCTATAAATTATTTTGCTTACTTTGAAAAATGATGCAGTAACTTTCTGAATTGGTATTCAAATACACACATATATTTATTTCATAATTTAAATTTTAGGTTTAAAAATATCTTATTCAGTATGCCAGTCTGGCAGTAATCACTCTGTTTCACCATTCTATCATGTGAGCAGACCATTTGAACTTTTATATAAATATGATCTTCCTGTCTGCTTAAGTTTGAAAATTCTATTCTATTCTTTAAAATTCTTTGTTTCCAACAAAGACCTTAATTGATGTTTTAGACAACTGAACTGATAATTAGGGCAATTTTTTTTTGCTAAATTTCTCATAGTGCAACATAAAACATACATGAGAATAATTAAGAAATTTATTTTGAATAATTAGAAAATTGAGATTCAATGTAATTGTAAGGAAGGATATAGAGCAAATGTAACAGAAACAGCTGTCAAATCTAAAAATGTATAAAACTTTCCTCAGATAAACACTAAAAAGTAGGATAAGAAACAGGCTACAAGTACTCAGGGAAGAAAGAGTAAGTTATCTGCAAAAGAGACAAAATTAAGCTAGCTCAGACTTCTCAGCAACTCTCAGTGTTAGAAGGCAGCAGAGAAATATATGAAAATTTTGAAAGAAAAATGTTATGGAGAATTTTTTATGTATCCAAGCTTTCTTGGGTAAAGACAATAGAAAGACATTTTTAGTTATACAGGAATTTTAAAAATATGCATAATTCTTCTTTGAAAAGTACTTAAGTTTGATGACCAATAAACTGGGATATTGAATAAAATTAAGAATCCAAGAGCACAAAAATTATGCATACACTAGTCATACTCTGACTACAAGCACCCAATCCAAATAAGCATAATATAGATACCTATGCTATTATTGCTTATTTAGTTACAAAAGTTGAATGCCAATGTTAAAAATCAATCATTTAATCATAAAAATCTAATTTTAAAAGTAGACCTATTGGGAAGTAGATAGTCAAGAGAAATGAGTAAGATAAGTATAAATAGTATCAAAATATGGTGCCAAAATGGCAGGAGAAAGGGAACACCCAAAACTCTGTGGCCAGCCCAAAAGAATGTAACTCTTATAACCCAAGCCTATGACTCCCCACAAAAACTTCAGTTAGAGAAGGCCTTAATAAAAATACAAAGTCACATAAATAAAGGTTGTTGAGTGAACTGATAAACAAGAGATTACTAGCAAAAGAGAAATTTCTGAGCAAAGGAGCAGATTGAGACCAGGGTTCACATTATTAATGATCAAATAAATAACTTATATTAAATGAAAATGGAATAGTTTTTTTTGACGTTGCTGAAAAATGAACCATAAGCACAATAAAAATGCATGAAAGAGATGGAAGCTGGAGACGTGAAGTTAAAATAGTAATAGCAAAGCTATTAGACATGAGGGACAGAAAGAATGCATCTGTCATAAAAAATAAATATTTATCCCTAAAGTATAATCTAAGACATGGAACAAAAATATTGTCATATAAATTAAGGATACAAAAACTTGAAGGAACTTTTTCTACAGAATGAGAGGATATTTTATACTAGAAGAACCATACATGCAGGGCACTGTAGTAAAATTTGACACTAAGAGACTTTTGTTTTATTACTGATATGCAAAGGTAAAGAATCCCTCGAGTTACTAGGCCGAAATAGAAAAGTCATACACAAAAGAGAAAAAAGTTAAGCTTACTTGATTTTCCATAGTAACTTGCTAGTGGACAAGTAATATCTAGAAATTCGGAGAGAAAGATTACTACTGAAAGCTATAAGCAGTTCTTTTCTATTTCAGTTTAAAAGTATTAAGACAAGTTTTCAAACATTTCTTCTTCTCCAGCTCCTTTCTTCCTTTTTTCCCTCTTTTTTTCTTTACCAATGTTTATTCACATCTATTGTATGTCATGAACCATTCTAATGACTAAAGATTAAATGATGAACAGATAAAAGATTGTCTTCCTGAAAAAATTCATTTCTATGTGAGAGACATACAATAAACAAGTATCTAATTTCATACAAACTTGTGAAGAAAATAAAGCCAAGTATAGGACCAAGGACTGATGGCTTGATGCTATTTTCAATTGAGTGGTTCAGACAGGCTGTTTTGAAAAAGTGACATGTAAATAGAGTTTTAAATGTAAGGCAGTTTTGCAAAGATCTAGCAAAAGTGAAGTTCAGGAAGAAATACCAATAAATATATTGTCCATTGATGGATATGAGCTTGAGCGTTGAAAGAATATTAGGGAGCCAGGATAACTGTGGCATGGTGTGGAAAAATCCATTGTGGGAGAAGATGAGTGTTGTTGAGGAAACCATCTACCAACTGCTCAAGCCAATGACACTTTTAATGGCTTCTAGCATAGAAGATAGAAAATAGCCTAACCATCCCTGCCACCAGGAATAGCAAATGAGGAAGTCAATGCACTCCATGGTTCTGGGTCTCTGAGAAAGACATGACTCACACAGGCACTAGATGGAATGAATTTTACTCATACTGTGAAGAGACAGTAAGATCAGCTTCAATATAGGTCAGTGAACCCCCCCATGGTCATTGGGTCTCATCTCATGGCATACACAGGCAATGATCTGCATGCACCTCCTTTGTGCTGAAGACAATGGACCCCATTCCTAACCATCTGGAATGGATCTAGTAGTGGGGCTGGCCAGATGGCATATGACACGCAAGCTTAAACAGAACAAAGGAGCACATACTGAGTCCAGCACAAAGAAAGATATTCCTACACAAGGTAGATCAGGCCAACAGACTGCAAGAGCTCCTTACTCTCTTTCTGAGGAAGGACTCCAGGCCCCAAGCCCATTCTTGTACTGGGTTCTGCCCATTTTTTGGTTGATTATTTGTTTCTTGATTGTTGAGTTGTATCACTTCTTTATATATTTTGGATACTAACACTTTATTGGAAATGTCAGTTGCAAATATCCTCTCCTATTACAGAGATTGCCTTTTTGGTTTTGTTAATTGTTTCCTTTGCTGTGCAGAAGTTTTTTATTTTGATGTAGTCCTGACAGTTTATTTTTGCTTTGTTCTCATTGCCTCAAGAAAACTATCTAGAAAAAAGTTGCTATGGGCAATATAAGAGAACTTACTGCCTGTACTCTATACTAGGATTTTTAAGATGTCAGATCTCACATTTAGATCTTTAATCCATTTTGAATTTATTTTTGTGTATGGTGTAAGAAAGTGGTCCTGTTTCATTCTTTTGCATGCAGCTCTTCGTTTTCCCAACACCATTTGTTAAAGAGACTCTTTTTTCTTTTTTCCTTTTTTTAAGATTTTATTTATTTATTTGACAGAGAGATAGATCACAGGTAGGCAGAGAGGCAAGCAGAAAGGGAGGGGGAAGCAGGCTCCCCACCAAGCAGAGAACCCTATGTGGGTTTGATCCCAGGACCCTGAGATCATGACCTTAGCCAAAGGCAGAGCAACCCAGGCACCACTGAGTGACCTAGGCACCCCGAGTCTCTCTTTTTTTCTCAATGCAGGTTCTTTTCTGCTTCATCAAAGATTACTGACCATGTGATTGTGGCTTTAAATTTCTGGATTTTCTATTATGTTCTCTTGATCAATGTGTCTATTTTTTTTTTCTTGCTGGTACCATACTGTTTTTTTAGCAGAGTTTTGTAATATGACTTGTAATATAGAATATAAAATGTGATGCCTCCAGCTTTGCTCTTATTTTTCAAGATTGCTTTGATTATTCTGGGTATTTTATGCTTCCATACAAATTTTAGGATTGTATATTCTGCTTCTATGAAAAATGCTATTGGTATTTTTATAGGGATTGGATTAAAGGTGTACATTGCTTTGGGTAATATAGACATCTTAACAATGTTTGTTCTTCAAATCCATGACCATGAAATATCTTTCCATTTCTTTGTGTTGCTTTCAATTTCTTTCATTAGTTATTTATAATTTTCAGAATAAAGATATTTCACCTCTTTGGTAAGGTTCATTCCTAGGTATCTTGCTACTTTTGGAACAATTATAAATGGAATTGTTTTCTTAATTTTGCTGCTTCATCATTCTTGGTATACAGAAATGCAACAGTTTTCTGTACATTGATTTCATATCCTGGACTTTACTGAATTTGTTTATCTGTAATGTTGGTTTTTTGGTTGTCTTTAGGATTTTCTATATAGGGTATCATGTCTTCTGCAAATAGTAAAAGTTTTACTTCTTCCTTACTGATTTGGAAGACTTTATTTCTTTTTGTTTTCTGTTTCATGTGTCTAGGACTGCGAGTACTATGTTAGTGGTAGTGAGAGTAGGCATCCTTGTCCTGTTCCTTCCCTTAGGAGAAAAACTCAGTTTTTCCCCACTGTGGATGATGTTAGCTATGGGTTTTTCACATATGGCCTTTATTATGTTGAGCTATGTTCTCCCTTTTATTGAGGGCTATTATCATGAATGGATATTGTACTTTGTCGAATGCTTTCTCTGTGTCTTTTGAAATGGTCATATGGTTTTTATCCTTTCTGCCATTGAAGTGATATATTGATTGACTTGTGAATATTGAACCACACTTGGAACCCAGGAATAAACCCCACTTGATCATGGTGAATGTTTTTTTTAATGTATTGTTGGGTTCAGTTTGTTAATATTTTATTTAGAATTTTTGCATCTGTGTACATCAGCGATATTGGCTTTATTTATGATGCCTTTATCTGGTTTTAGTATCAGGTTGATGCTGACCCCAAAGAATGAATTTGGAAGTTTTCTTTCCTCATCTGTTTTTTGGAATAGTTTGAGAAGAATAGGTGTTAAATCTTCTTTAAATTTTGTTAGAATTCACCTTTGAAGCCATCTGGTCTTGGACTTTTGTTTGTTGTAAGTTTTTTGATTATTGATTCAATTTCTTTGCTTATAATCAATCTTTTTGAATTTTCTATTTTTTTCCTGTTTCTTTTTGGTAAGTTATGTTTATGGGGAAGTTATCCATTTCTTCTAGGTTGTCCAATTTGTTGCTACATAATTTTTCATAATATTCTCTTATTATCCTTTGTTTTTCTGTGGTGTTGGTTGTTCCTTTATCATTTGTGATTTTATTTATTTGGGGTTTTTTTCTCTTTTTTTCTTCATCTGGCTAGAGTTTTATCAATTTTCTTGATTTGATTTTTTTTTCAAAGAACCAGCTCCTGGTTTTATTGATCAACATTTTTTGTTTTGTTTTGGTTTATTTTTGTTTTGTTTTTGTTTTTATTTCTATATCATTTATTTCTGTTTAGTCTTTATTTTCTTCCTCTACTGGGTTTAGGTTTGTTTGTTGTTTTTTCTTTAGCTCCTTTAAGTGTATGTTTTGGTCATTTATTTGAAATTTTTTCTTGCTTCTTGAGGTAGGCTTGCTTTGTTATAAACTTCCCTTTTAGAACCACTTTTGCTGTATCCCAGTGGTTTTGGACCATTGCTTTTTAATTTTCATTTGTTTCCATGAACTTTTTAATTTCTTCTTTGATTTCTTGTGACCCATTAATTGTTAATAGTATGTTATTTAACCTCCATGTGTTTGTGGTTTTTTCAGTTTTTCTCTGTGGTTGACTTCTAGTTTAATAGTATCATGTCAAGAGATGCATGGTATGACTTTGGTCTTCTAGATTTTATTGTGACTTGTTTATGTACTAATATATTATCCATTCTGGATAATGTTCCATGTGCTCTTGAAAAAAATGTGCATTTTATTGTTTTAGGATGGAATGCTCTGAATATATCTATTAACCCCCTCTGGTCCAATGTGTTACTCAAAACATTTGTTTCTTTATTATTTTATTTTGTTTTGTTTTGTTTAGATGATCTATCCATTGATATAAGTGGAGTGTTAAATTCCCCTACTATTATTGTATTTTTATCTATTAGTTCCTTTATGTTTGTTATTAACTATTTCATGTACTTGGGTACTCCCATGTTGGGTGCATAAATATTAAAATTGTTTTAATTTCTTTTCAGACTGTGCCCTTCATTTTTATATAGTGCCCTTTTTCTTTCATTACAATCTGTTTTAATATCTATTTTGTCTGATACAAGTATTGCTTTTTTTTTCACATCCATTTTCATGATAGGCGGCTTTTTTTTCACATCCATTTTCATGATAGGTGTTCCTCCATGCCCTCTCTTTCAATCTGCAGGTGTCTTTAGGTCTAAAGTTAGCTTCTTGTAGGCAACATACAGATGGGTCTTGTTTTTTTCTAATCTATTCTGTCACCCTATGTATTTTGATTAGAACATTTAGTCCATTTGCATTCAAACTAATGAATGATAGATAAGTATTTATTGCTATTTTATTACTTAATTTCTTGTTTCTGAAGATTTTTTCTGATCTTTTCTTGTCTTTCTTTCTTTCATCATTTGCTGGTTTCCTTTGGTGATATATGTGGATTTCCTTCTCCTATTCTGTGCATATTTGTTTGCAGTTTTTGATTGTAGTTACTATTAGATTTATATTTAACATTTTCTGCATATAGCAGTCTATATTAAATTGATAATCATTTAAGATTCTTTACTCCTTTAGGTATATGGTGTCATATTTTATATCCTTTTATTTTATGAGTTCCACAAATACTCATTTTTACTGCTTTTGTGTTTCCTAATGTTATTTTTGTTCTTTCCACTCAAAGAGCCCCTTATATTATTTCTTGCAAAACTGGATTAATGGTCATGAGCTACTTTGGTTTTTATTTGTTTGGGAAATTCTTTATCTGTCTTTCTATTCTGAATGATAGTCTTGCTATCATTCATTTTCCCATTCAGCACATTGAGTATATCTTGCCCCTCCTTTTTAGCTTGGAAAATTTTTGCTGAAAAATCTGCCGATTGTCTTATGGGTTTTCTTTTGTAAGTAACTGTCCTTTTTTTGTCTTACTGTTTTTAGTATCTTTTTCTTTATCACTTTATTTTACTATTTTAATTACAATAAGTCTTGGTATGGATTTGTTCTTGTTGATTTTTTTGGAGGTTCTCTGAGCCTCCTGAATGTGGATATATATTTCTTTCCCCAGATTAGGGAAGTTTTTAACTATTATTTCTTCAGTACTCTGCCTCTTTTTCTCTCCTTCTCTTCTAGGCCCCCTATAATTCAAATGATAATATGTTTAAGCAAGCCACTGAGTAAGTCTATTCTCATTTTGTATAGTTCTTTTTTCTCTCTTTTGTTCAACTTGATTACTTTCCATTACTCTGTCTTATAGGTCATTTATTTGACCCTCTGCTTCTTCTAATCTGCTATTCATTGCATCATGCATGTTTCTAATCTCATTTGTTGCACTTTTCATCTCTGATTGGTTCTTTTTTTTTTATCTCTCTGTTAATAATCTCAATAATCTCTTCCACTCTTTTCTTAACTCCAGTGAGTATCCTTATGATCATTGCTTAAATACTCCATCAGGTTTATCTGTTTCCCTTATTCTCTGGCCATGTCCTTTTCCTATTCTTTCATTTGGGACAGACTTCTCTGTCTTCTCACTTTGACTCTTTGTACATGTTTCTCTGTGTTAGGAAAGTCAGCTATGTTTTCTGTTCTTGAGAGTAATGACATGTCTTCAATGTGTGCTACATGAACTCTGCTTTTGTATCCTGGCTGCTTTATCCTTCAGGCCAGTTATCTGCAGAGGTTCTCATTGTCTGTTGTGGGTATCGTTTAGTCTCTGGCCTAAAGGCGGTGATTTGTAACCAGATCTTTTTGTAAAATGAGACCTATTGCCACTGCTTACAGAACCAAGATTCTACAAAATTCCCAGATTGGGAGATGCAGTGTTCCAGAGGTTTGAGCCAGTTTTCTGGAGGAAAGGGTCCACTGCACTCAGATTGAGGCAAACATGGCTTGGGGGAAGGGTGGAGGTTGGTGTAAGCAAGTTAGGCAGTGAATGTTGGCACTGCACTGGTTCCCATAGGTGGTTCTGTGTTTACTGAGGGGTAGCAGAGGATAATGGCACTTGCTAGTTCCTTTGTTCCCATAAGGCTCTTTCCATGAATGCTGCCTCTCTAGGACATGCTCCAAAATGAGCAAATAACCTCCCCACTGCGTGCCCCAGACACTCTTCAGATTGATGTTTCTATGCTGTATATCTACACAGTGTTTGCCCTACCTTCTCTCTAAGAGCAACCCAAGTGCCATCTGGGCTCTATCCAAGCCAGGTTTGCTGGTCCTTAAAACTCCAGGTGTTAAGCTCTGTTTGTTGCAAGAACTCACAAAATTCATCCCCTCTTGTTTTTCAAGCCATTGCTATGGGGATTCATTTTCGCTATGGGTTTCCCTGTGTGATAGTCTGTCTCTTGCCCTTTTCCACAACTGTGACTCCCTCCCCACTGCAGCAGCCAAGATCCATTTCTCTTTCAAATTGTGTCTCTGCACTTCCTACCTTCTTCTATATGGCCTCTTCTCTACCTTTATTTGTAGAGTTTGTTCTGCAAGTATTCAGGTCAATTTCTGTTGTATTTAGGATGATTTTATAGTTATCTAGTTGTATTAATGGGATAAGGCAAGGGTAGGGTCTTTCTACTCCGCCACCATCTTCTGTCCATCATCAGAATATTCTGAATTAGAAATTCTCTATACCTTTGCTAAGGTATTAACTGTCCAATATCAAACTAAGTCTAAAAATTCAGAATAACCAATTTCACCATGACTCTCACCAGAAGCTCCAGACCTATGCTCTTGATAATATTCTGTGTCACCCATGTACCAGATCACTGAGAAACTCCCACCTCTCCTCCTCAGCAGCTTCCCCACCATCAGTCTTTTTGCCTATCAATAATTTGCTCTTATAGATAGCAAACCTTTCATGAAAATCTCACTAGTTGTTTTTCAAACAACTACTATTACTCTGTTAACATAAAGTCTGTGGTTATAGTGTCTATAAAATTTTTGTCAGGTATTTAAATGACGTTTAAATAACTAAATACTAAACAGTTTCATCAACTGCAGATTAGTTAAGATTCCTAGTCACAAGCAGAATATTTTTAAAGAAGCACTATATTTCCAGTCTTCATTCTTTGAGTTACAAACTAGAAAATTTCTAATAAACTGAAAATTACTTGTAGAATTAAATGGTCATAAATTAAGCTTTCTTATTTTATCTTGCATGATAATCAAGTTTATTTTCTGATTGGGGAGGCTAGTTAAAAACTATTTTGTAGCCTTTGCAACAATAGAAAGGACAATTGCAACAAAAGTCTTCTAATTAAATAAGATTCTTGGGGAAAAAATTGCTGAGTCAGAAGCCTGCTTTTCTCAGCTCTGCTTATTCTTTTGAAAATTACACATTTAAAGCATAAAATAAAATAACAGCAGTATTTTACTGTGAAAGAAAAATGCTATTTGATGAATATAAGTATACAATGATACATATGTAAATAGAGGATTTCATGTTTTACATGAAATATGCAGTTCCTTATAGAACCAAGTTCCAATATTGCTGAAATATATGTCATCATTTTTTGTATATTGTCAGATTGAGGTATTTTGCACATTATCACATTGAATCAATTCAATTCTTCAAATGTTATTTTTTATTGTTCTTTTTCTTAATATTTCCTAAGTGGTAAAATAAGCAATAAATCTCATCTGTAACAGTGACTTGATATTTAATGATACCAGGAAAGCTGCACATGGACAAAATTCTGACCAGTGGTTTCTAAAAGGTATATATTTTATATAACATTATTCTACAGTGTGGTAGCATCTAGCTAGCTGCCTGTTAAATTTAAATTCTTTTTCCCTGCATTGGAAAATATAATTTTAAATATTGTATTGTTCTTAGAAAAAAGTTCAAAATATTTTATAGAAACATGGGTTTTCCTAAGATTATCAGAAAGAAATATGGAATATTGAAAAATAATATGCCCGAGATTTTTTTTAATTAAGTGGAGATTGTTTAAGTAGCACAGATATAAGTAACATATCACATGATTGTTTATTCCTAATGATTATAATTTTAAATATTGTATTTTTCTTAGAAAAATGTTCAAAATATTTTACAGAAACATTGGTTTTCCTAAGATTATCAGAAAGAAAGATGGAATATTGAAAAACAATATGCCTGAGAATTTTTCTTAATTAAGTGGAGATTGATTAAATAGCACAGTTATAAATAACATATCACATGATTGTTTATTCCTAATGATTTCCAAATCCATTGTGCTAAAAGTTTTTTTATCTTAAAAATGTGACAATATCTAATTATACATTCTGCCTCTAATAATATTATACATTCACAAAAGAACAATACTCATACTCTAATGTGCAAAATAAGCCAAATAAACTATAAAATCATTGGGTTTTTGTCTATCTGTTTGTTTGTTTTACCATGAAGACCTGAAGACTCAATAAAAGTTAATCAGCTAAATTTCAGATAGTGACAGTGCTTTACAGGAAATAAGAGAACCGTGGCAGATCTCATTGCTTCACCTCTGGTGAGTAGTGATAGGACTAGAAATTTACCATAGAAAAAGTGAAGAGAAAGAGAAAGTATTATAAATTGTAATTAACCTTTATCAATACATGTGGACTATTATAACAAATTAGGAGGCTGAGGATCCACAGCTCCCAATTATTTCTCACAGGTTCTCACTGTGTGCATGGGGGTGCTCTCTAAAAGACTGAGGTCAAGACATCATAAATTAACTAACGTCACTTCAAACATTCTGCAACTGAAGGTTGGGATTGGTACAACAGAACTGAGAAAATTTTTCTAAGACATGCTTGGCTTTCAACTCCAGAAAGGTAAAGGTAGAAAACGTGAGAGGCATTCCTCTAACTATCCGCAGTGTTCACAAAATGTAAATCATCTGTACTCCCAAGACTAGAATCAGGGTACGAGGACACAGCCAAGAGTAAGATAAGAGCAGGACTAGAAAACAAAGAGAATTCTCTATTAACCCAAAAGCCTGAAAGCCTGTGTATGAAGCAAAGGTATCTTAAGATTCCTAAAAATTGGGCTTGACGTAAAGAGTGCTCAGATACCAAATTCTACTGAAGGAAAATTTCTGATTCTGCATTAAAATAATAAAAAGCTAATGAAGAGCTGAATCAAATAAAATTTGCAACAAATCCAAGGCTTATTTTCACTAATGATCTTATCAATTTATCTTATGACTCCAGCAGTTTAGCAGTATGAGCAAGTATTTTTGGCAAGTTTTGTTTTTAACATCATAACATAATAGTTTCTATTGTTACTTTATACAAAATATTTAATACACAAAAATATAATAAAAATAAAAAAGAACATGTGACTGATAAGAAGATAGTCAATATAAAAAGATATAGAGGTAGCCCAAGAACTAGAAATGTCATAAAGAGTCTTTAAAATATTATGATATGAATGCTGAAGTATCTGGTAAGAAAGGTGGCTAACATGTGCAAAGAGATGAAAGATTTAAAAAAGAAACTATAGAAGAAGAGGATCAAATGGACATAACTGGAAATCAAATATAAAATAGAAAAAAAATCATTTGATGAGCTTTATAGCAGAGTAGAAGCAATAAACGTTAGTGAACATGAAGAGAGATCAAGAAAAAGTATCCAAATTAAAAGAAAAACAAAACAAAAAGAGAATGAGGAAAACTAAAGAAAACAACAGTCAAAGTCTGTGGCAAAATATAAAATTACACAATAACACATGTATAATTGAGGACAAAGAAGGATAATGAGAATGGAGCAGATGAAATATTTAGAAATAATGTCTGAGAGCTTTCCAAAATGATTGAATATAATTAAGGCATATATCTAAGAAATGGAGCAAATTTTAAGGAGGATAAATAAAAATAAAACCACAACTAGACATATCATAGTCAAACTGCTGAAAAGAATCAAAGATGAATATTAAATCTTAAAGCAGCCAGAGGGGAGACTCATTACATACAAAAGAATAAAAACAATAATGACTGAATGTTCATTAGAAACAACACTAAAATGCCATTTTCAAAATGCTGAAAAAATTATCTAGGATTCTATTGCCAATGAAAATATTCTTCATTAATGAAAGGAGGAAAATGACAGTTTTAGATGGGCCAAAGCTAAGATAATTTATCTGTAGCAGAGATACAATGCAGGATAGACTAAATAAATACTTAAGGATGGAGCATAGAGATATGAGATGGAATCTTAAATCTAAAGGAGAAAATGAATGACTTTCCTTTAGAACATGTATGTTTTGCACATGCATCTATCTGTATGTAATATGTATATATACTATACATGCATGTATACATTGTTTAGGACAATAACAACAAACATTAACAATGGATTTTGGAATTTTGTGCACAAGTAGAGTTAGTTAAAATTATAATAAAAAAGCATAAAGAATGTGAAAGGGATAGATGAAATGATAATGTCAATTTTTTACATTGTAAGACAGTGAACTGCTATTCGAAGATATTGTAATAATATAATGGCTAAGATAATACCCAGAGCAATCTCTAAAAAACTAACACAGAATATATCTTAAAAAGGCAAAAGAAGAAAAATTGGAGTTCCAAAAGTATTCAATTCACTTAAAAGGAGAGAGTAAAATGCAAGTAGAAGAACAAGTTAAAGTAGGAAAAATAGAAAATAAGTAAACTAAAACCTAATCATATCAATATATAACTACATGTAAGTTAACTAAAAACCCCAATTAAAAGCCCAAGATTATCAGAGCGAGTGAAAAAGCCAGAGCCAAATATGTTTTGAAAAAAAAATAATTATATTTAAATATAAAGAAATAGTTTTTTAAAAGTTAAGCTGTGGGAAAAGATTCCAGGTAAACATTAAACAATGGCTGTATTAATGTCAGACAAAGGAGACTTCAAGGAAACATATTACTGGAGATTAAGAGAGATAAGATTTATTTTCAAGTTTATTTGTTTAAGCAATCTCTGCACTCCACATGGAGTTCAAACTCATGAATGACCCATGCTCTACTAACTGAGGCAGCCAGGCACACCTAAAATAGATGTTTAATAATAATAAAAGAATGAATACTTCAAAGAGGCATAGAAATGCAAAATATGCATGCTCTTAATAATAAAACTTCAAGGTACATGATGAAAAATTGTACAGAACAAAAGAAAGATACAGATAAATTCAAACATCAATGCAGATTTCAAAGCCCCTGCCTCAGTAATTGGTAAAACAAATAGACAAAAAAATTTAGTAAATTCATATAAGCTTTTAACACTATAAACCAAGCTGAACTAACTGATAGAGAATATTACATAAAACTACTAGGTGTACACATTATTTTCAAGGGCATGTGAGACATTTAATGATTAACAATAAATATAAATGAATTTAGATCATAAGGAATATTTGTGTGGCTATTGTGGAAATATATTCAGAATCAATTATAAAATGGTATCTTGAAAACACAAATACTTGAAAATTAAGTTAAAGAAGGAATTGCAAAGAAAATAAGAGAAAAAAGATTTCAAATGATAATAAGAAATTTGTTTCTCACTAAGACTTGGAAAGGAATTTATAGTGCCATGCAATTATTTTAAAAAGAAAAAACTAAAGTCAAGGGGCTAATTGCCAATTTAAGAATGTAAAAAAGAGAAATTAAACCAGAAGTAAATATGAACAAGAGAAATTATAAAGTGTAAACAACTGAAATAGCAATAGACAAAGAAATTCTTGTGGAAATTAAGTCAAAGAGGAAATGATAATGAAAGCCAGAAAAATTTATTTATTTATTTATTTATTTTATTATTTTTTTTTTTTAAAGATTTTATTTATTTGACAGAGAGAAACACAGCCAGAGAGGGAACACAAGCAGGGGGAGTGAGAGAGGGAGAAGCAGGCTTCCCGCAGAGCAGGGAGCCCGATGTGGGACTCTATCCCGGATCTCCGGGATCATGCCCTGAGCTGAAGGCAGTCGCTTAACCAACTGAGCCACCCAGGCGTCCTTAGAAAAATTTATTTTTGAATAAAAATGAAATTTTTCATTGATGCTAACTAGGACTTAGAAAGTCATAGTTCTATGCCTATGTTTAAAAAGAAGAAAATAGGGCGCCTGGGTGGCTCAGTGGGTTAAAGCCTTCGCCTTCAGCTCAGGTCATGATCTCAGGATTCTGGGATTGAGGACCGCATCAAGCTCTCTGCTTGGCAGGGAGCCTGCTTCCTCCTCCCTCTCTTCCTACTTGTGATCTCTCTCTCTCTGTCAAATAAATAAATAAAATCTTAAAAAAAAAAGAAGAAGAAAATAGTAAAATTATTGATCTAAACTGTAAAACCTCTAAAAAATATAAAAAGAAGAGGAAGCTAACAGAAGTAGGAAAGGGAATAATTTAAAAAGTATAACTAATTAGCAGAAATAAGCAATAACCTATGGTAGGTGTGTGTTGACCTCAAAATTCCATGAAGTATCTTCCCAGCATAATGGAATTGCTCTGTTTTCTTTTGTGTGGTTATTACCTGAGCATATATAATTGACAAAAATTATGCATTTAATCATTGAGATTGCAGATTATAGATCTTAATTGTTGAGATCTGTAAACTTTATTACATATAAATTATATCTCAAAATATATCCAATTACAATTTTTTAAATTATAAAATATTTTTAACTTTTATTTCTTAAATACAATGAATCTGTTTAAAAACATTTGATTCATTGTCCTGTGTTGGTTCCAAATTTTTAATCTAAACGCTTATCTAGTTGCGGGGATAGATTTTACCTTACATGGTAATTGTGTTTTGAAACTGATAGCTCCTTTATGCCATAGCACTAAAGGTATATAGGCTCTAGAAGCTGTTCACCCACTTAAGGTTAATAAACTCTTCCAAAGTTTTAGAGTTACATTTGCAGAACTAACTTAATTAAATTATATATATTTTATCTTTATGTTCATTTGCACAAATATGAATTTGAAGTTAATTTTAATAATGCTTTACAAGGAACAACAACTGAATATTTAAATGCCTATGAAAGTGGTACAACCCTGACATTCATTTCAATTTTGATGTGTTTATAATTTGAGAGTGAGAAATGTAGGACTGAGTTAAAAGAGATCCATGAGGGTGCCTGGGTGGCTCAGTTGGTTAGGCGACTACCTTTAGCTCAGGTCATGATCCCGGAGACTCGGGATCGAATCCCACATTGGGCTCCCTGCTTGACGGGAAGCCTGCTTCTCCCTCTATCACTCCCCCTTGCTTGTGTTCCCTCTCTAGCTATTTATATCTGTCAAATAAATAAAAATCTTAAAAAAAAAAAAAAAGAGATCCATGACATGTGATGGAAGTGAGATAAGAGGACAAAATTAATTTCACAAAAGACAATGTCTGTAATACCTTCATATACTTCAGAGAACTCTTGTTCACATCACTGACCTTTAAAAATAACTATTCATACAATACAATACAAAAAATAAATGATAAACAAAAAGCACCTACCATGTGGTTTTATCTTTGTGTTCTCTTATTGTTATAAAGACGTTCAACAAAATTAGTATCTACTAGCTTAGTAATGGTTAACCAATCTTAACTTTCTGAACTTCAGTTTTCCCATATATAAGATAAGAATAATTTAATTACCTAATATACATCATTTTGCAGGATAAATAAGATAATAAGATATAATAAATATACCTATTCCATAGTAGTTACATAATTTATGCATTTTGATCTTTCTCTGTCTATTCTTTTTTAAACTTAATTGCTTTTCACTTTGTTGGTAGTTAATATTCCAACAGCGTTTGCTGTTTTATCACTTATTTAAAGGATTTTTATTAATAATAAAGACAGTGTTTGTATGCTTATACTTAAGGCAACATGAATTTTTGATTTTTTTTGCTGAGATTTGATCTTTTGATCATGGAAAACAGGTGATTTTTCTGACATATTTACATATTGATTAAGAGGTGTTGCTAGAACTTTAAATGTTATCCTCAAAACAAAACATTATTTTAAACATTATTTTTTTCTTCTTAATTTATTCTGGGTAATATTGAAACTGAAACAAGAGCAGGATTCAGAAGAACCTATCTTTTAAAAATTTAATATAGTCATTTTAATATTTAGGAAGTACACTGATGATTGATCATTTAAAGTAGCAAATATGCAAATACATGCTATGTTTATTCTCATATTGAACTCAATTTTAAAAGAATAGGGTTTTTTTCTCCCTCAGAATGAATGGTGACACACAATGTTTGAAAGATCACCCAATATCAGCCAAATGAGAGATTATCAAAGAAATTTTTAATCAAGTTTATCTTCAGCTGTGAAAGTTTGGAAATTGGTTAAGAGTAGAAAAAGTTCAGATAATTTATGTGTATAGAGTAAAAGGGGCTGCACTGACTTAGAATGTGGTGACAATGAGTAAACTAAGATTGGCTATGAAATTGAATGAATTATTTAAGACCCAGACAAAATATAATCTCCTTTAGAGATTAATCAATTTCTAAACATTGGACAAGATAAATAACGCAAAGTAGATGAAGCAAAAAGATCTTGTCTGCCTTGGAGAGCCTGAAAGAGAATAAGAAATATTCTAAACTGATGTAAGCTAATTGAGGAATGTGGGATCACAGCTGGCAATTTATCAAGTCTGTGTATAATATATGTTACAAAATTTCTTCACTAACTATAAAAATATTTTTCCTCCTAAAATAAATAGCTATTTTACTGAACATTTTCCAGTGATTCCTAGCCATTTTCCAGTGTATTATAAGAGAAATAATTTTCAGGGTTCATACCCATTTATGTTCTCCCAGTCCCTCTTGTATATTTGTAGATCTTTTGGAATGACCTGTCTTTCTACAGCAGGAAAAGAACTTCCCAGTCATGCCAAGTTCTAGATCTTAGAACTTAGAAGCAATAAAGAAAGATATGGGGAGATCTTAAGGAAGGCAAACATAAGGTCCATCAGCCTAAGGCCAGGCATTTCCTTGGTCTTTAGGAAGACCATTGCTCTAAGAAGGGAAATGGGGCCACTTCTGTTGGTCCAGAGGACCTAAGACAATTTTGTACCCAACTTTATCAAAGTATCCTTGTCAGATCTGCTAATGTGGCTTTCTTTGGAACTCTTTTGGTCCAACAGTTCAATTTTCAGCGTAATCTGTTCCCTGCTCCTGGAAATAAAAGGCCCTTTAGATAATGATGTGGAGAACTTCTGGCTTTCATACCATGCCCTGAATTAATAATTGATTAATGTGAGCCAACCATTTCCTTCCTTAAAGATTTCAGTGGGATGGGTGCCTGGGCGGCTCAGTGGTTAAGCCTCTGCCATCAGCTCCAGTCATGATCCCGGAGTCCTGGGAGAGAGCCCCGCATAGGGCTGCCTGCTCGGTGGAAAGCCTGCTTCTCCCTCTCTCACTCCCACTGCTTGTGTTCCCTCCCTGGCTGTGTTTCTCTATCAAATAAATAAAATATAAAAAAAAAAAGAGAGAGATTTCAGAGGCAGTTAACAACAAAAGCTGATTTCATAATTCTTACATATTTACCATTTGCACATATTTTTTGTGACTGATGTGTTGTATGAATCAGTCCACCCTTTTTACCAATGCTTATCCCAATTCACCTCAGATTATTGGGCAGATAGGCATCCTTGTCATTCTTAATCACACCCCTAGCCACAGGGCCTCTGTTGCCATCTGGTATGCAAGTAAACCAATTCTAAAATTCTTTCCTGAGGGGTCTGCTTCCTAGGACCACTTCTGGTACCAGCCTTTGGATTTGAGTTCCCTCAAACCCATCTTTGGGATGCATGTTTGAGTATGTTTATTTGGAAATAGAGGTCAGAAAACAATGGTAGGGAAGTGGGGAAGGGAGAGAGGAAAGACATGAAAGCTAGTTAAATGGTGTCAAGTCAGGTATCCCTTGGAAACCCGGGAAGGAGCAGAACATGCCTCAGAATCTCTGAAAGGTGAAAGACGGCTTCCATTAGTCAATGTTGGAGCAATGCTCCTGAAGTGCACCAGTTCTCAAACCCTTTGGACTGACTTTCAGTAACCCAGAGAAAGTGTTCAGGCAGAGCTGGGGAGGAGGAAGTGCTAAACTGATACAGGCAGGGCAAGGACAGCATGTACAGTAAGAAAAAACAAAGGTAAATATCTAACAGTTCTTGTACTATCAAGAAGGGTCAAATTTTTGATTAACATATGCCTTTCATAATTAAGTATCCATGTTTTAATTTCTGGGTATCCTATTAAAAATAATCTTCAGGATAAATATGGAATGGTCAAAATTTCCTTTTGTCTCTTTATAAAGATCCCTTAATGGGTCATACTTATACTTTGGTCTTTTCTCTTTTGCAACAAATTTTCCAAATGCATTCAGACTCCGGAAGTTCTTTGCATTATTTTCCAGAAATGCTATTTTTTTAATATTTCCAAAAATATTAAAAAAAAGTCTCACTCAGAATTAACCTGAAACACTTCACCATATTAAGATATTAGAATACATTTTTCAGATACAAGAAATTCAAAAAACATTCAGCCAAGTATACATTTTGAAAAGAAAATTAGAAAATGTACTACAGTATATATATTTTCTTTAAAGATTTTTTTTATTTATTTCACAGAGAGAAACACAGCCAGAGAGGGAACACAAGCAGGGGAAGTGAGAGAGGGAGAAGCAGGCTTCCCGCCGAGCAGGGAGCCTGATGTGGGGCTCGATTCTGGGTCTCCAGGATCATGACCTGAGCCGAAGGCAGTCGCTTAACCAACTGAGCCACCCAGGCGCCCCTACAGTATATATTTTTATACCCAGGTTCATGCTACATATAAACAAAAAATGAGATTATTGTCAGATTTTTAGATGCTAATCTTTAATGTTATTAAAAGGTGAACCATATTTAATGATATTCAATGAAAGAAATTCTGAGCCAAGGGTTTTATACTTAGTTAGCTTTCTTTTCTTTCAAATCAAAAGCCTGCAGAGAAATACTTTTGAACACACAAGAACCTAGGAAATATTGACTTCCTGATTATTATTCTACTGGGGGACGTCCATCATTCCAACAACTGATGAATGTGGAAACCATACCAGATAGAAACAGTTGATGGTGAGTATTGGATATTTTTATTATAAAATTATGAACAAAGGAAAACTGAGAAGACAAAATATTATGTGTTATATTCTCTGATAATGATGAAACAGCCCAACTAACAAAAATTGGAAGAGTTCTTACAAAATGAGCCCATTTATTTCCTCATAGATAATAACTTAAAGAAAAAACATATTATTAACATTGACAAATTAAGAAGTAAAATCTTAAGCATATTTATGAACACAGATATATGCCAAGAAAGATAACATCATGACTAAGCAGGCTAATGGGGGAAAGAAGGGAAGAAGGACCAGAATTTTTATTTTTATTCATAAAGGAAATAAGGAAAGAGGAGACTAAAGATATTAATAAAGAAGTCAGAGCAATGAAGGTATGTACATTTTTCAAAATAATAAAATGATGATAGCAATAAAAAGGATAAAGAAACACAGCATATATTGGAAGAATGGACATGTGTGTGAATATATATAAATGAATAATATTTATGTATGATGAAATTTGGAAAGAGTGTATATATACATAAATATACATAAATGTATACACACATGCATATCTGTGTATATACATGTACGCAGAACACCCTTAGGCTTTTCCTTAACATTTTTAAAATACTTTATCTCCAATTATCTAGATTGGCAGGTACATAGCTACAGATGGAGAAATAGTTTATATGATATGAAGTACCAAGTCAGTTTCATTGCTTAAAATCTATTTCAGATTTTTCTCCAGCAAATGTCTTTTCTGGGAAGGTGTCCAAGTTTACATGGATTTTATTTCTTTGACCAATAATTTCATCCTTTTATGATGCAAAGTCTAAATATGGTTTTCAGTGACATTTCAAAAACTTTTATATGCAGCTTAGCCTTTGGAAATTTGACATATTCCCTTACAATCTCTCTCTGCCCAGAAGAGGGCATTAGATAGAAGCTTATTTTATCTTCAGAACTTCACAATATTAAACTGAAGCTTTAGGGTGTGTTATAAAACCTGAAATTGAAATCATCATCTTACCCTTACCTGTTCCAGACCAACTGTGATTTCTGGTATACTTTTTAAGCTGATGGTAAAATGCATTTCCAAGTGCATCAAATTCAAAACTGTGGAACTTCCTATTATTGCATACAATTGTACTACTTGCCTGAATCATTTTATTTTCACAATGCTTCCTCAGATTTCTTATCTCCAGACTCACTGCCAGCTTATTTTCACAACAGCAGGAGCCACCTAATTGGCAGTGTCTCTCTAACCCTCCGTGTGCACTGCTGCAAATTAAGCAATTCAAAACCTTGCTCTTATCATATCACTTCCATGCTTGGAGAATTTCAAATAATCTCAATTAAATCCAGACTCTGTGACCTAGCACCTAATACCACACAAACGCTAATTTTTCCCCTCATGAATGATTATTTATTTATTAGAATTGGTCTTATTAATTTTTATTGATGTATAATTAATGTGCATAATATTGGTTTCAGGTGTACAACAGAATGATTCAGTATTTTTATCTACTGTGAAATCATAACCGTGATACATCTAGTTAACATCCAACACCACACAGTCACCAAATTTTTCTTGGGATGAAACTTTTAAGATTTGCTCTCTTAAGTAACTTTGAGATCTATAATACAGTATTATTAGCAGTAGTCACCATGCACATTATACCCCTGTGGCTTGTATATTTTATAACTGGAAGTGTGTATCTTTCGATTTCTTTCACCCATTTTGCTCATCTTCTACCTTCGCTTCTGGCCACCATCAATCTTTTCTCTGTATCTATGAGCTTGGCTTTTTTTTTTTTTTTTTTACATTCCACGTGGTGAGATCATATGGTGTTTGTCTTTTTCTGTGTGACTTATTTCACTCAACACAATACACTCAAAGTCCATTCATGTTATCACAAATGGCAAGATTTTATTCTTTTTTATCAATATATAATCTTTCATTGTATATATTCACGATTTCTTTATTCATTCATCCAGTGTTAGATACTTAGGTTGCTTTCATATCTTGGCTATTGTAAATAATGGGGCAATAAACATGGAGTGCATATATTTTTCAAATTAATGTTTTTGTTTTCTCTGGATAAGTACCCAGAAGTGGAATTGCTGGATCTTAGGGTAGTTCTAATTTCTTTTTTTCTTTTTTTTTCTTTTTTTTTTTTTTTTTGCAGCGACTTCATACTATTTTCCACATTGTCTATACCAATTTACATTCCCACCAACAGTGCACAGGGTTTCCTTTTTCTCTGCATCTTTGACAACACTTGCTGTCTTTTTGTCAATAACACTGTATCTCATTGTGGCTTTGAATGAAATTCCCTGATGATGAATAATGCTGAACATCTTTTCATGTATCTGTTGACCATCCTTATGTCTTCCTTGGAAAAATGCCTACTTAGGTCCAATGCCCATTTTTGATTAGATTATTTGTTTGGTTGTATGTGTTTTTTATATATTTTAGATATTAAACCCTTATCAGATACATGACTTTTAAATATTTTCTCTTTCAGTAGGTTTCCTTTTCATTTTGTTGGTGGTTTCTTTTGCTGTGCAGAATTTTTTTTTTTTTTAGTTTGATGTATCCCAATTGTTTACTGTTACTTTTGTTGCCTTTGATTTGGTGTCAAATCCAAAAAGCACCAAAACCAATGTCAAGGAACTTACTATACTAGATGTGCTTTCTTCTAGAAGTGTGATGATGAACCTTATATTCAAGTCTTTAGTACCTTTGAAGTTAATTTTGTGTGTGTCCTGTAAGGTAGTGTTTCAGTGTCATTCTTGGCAGGTAGCTGTCCAGTTTCTTCAGCATCATTTATTGAAGAGAGTGTCCTCTCCCCGTTGTATCTTCTTAGCAACTCTGTGATAAATTAATTGGCTATATATGTGTGGGTTTATTTGGGGACTCTATTCTGGTTCATTGATCTACTGTGTTAGTTACTACAGCTTTGTAATATAGCTTGCATCCAAGGGGCATATGCCTCCAACTTTCTTTCTTCTTTCTCAAGACTGCATTGGCTCACCAAGGTCTTCTGTGGTTCTGTAGAATGTTGAGAATTTTTCTTCTACCTATATGAAAAACGCCACTGGGATTTGGATAGGTATTACATCAAATCTGTAGATTTCTTAGAATGTTATGAACAACAATATTAATTCTTCCAATCAAAAAGCATGGGATATCTTTACATTTATCTGTGTCTTCTTCAGTTTCTTTCATCATTGTCCTATGGTTCTCAGTGTACAGGTTTCACTTCCTTGGATAAATGTATTCCTAGTTTCTATTCTTTTTGATACAGTTGTAAATTGGATTGATTTCTAACTGCTTTGGCTAAGACTTCCAAAACTCTGTTGAATAAAATTTACAGAAGTGAATAAAAGTTACAGAAGTGAACATTTCTCTCTGTGGTCTTAGAGAAAAACATTTCAGCTTTTCATCACTGAGTATGGTACTAGCTATGAAGTTATCCTAATAGCCTTTAGTATGCTGAGGTATGTGCCTCTTTACTCACTTTGTTAAGAGTTTTATCATAAATGGATGTTCAGTTTTATCAAATGCTTTTCCTGATCTATTGAGATAATCATATCCTTTTATTCTACATTTTATTAATGTGGTATGTCACATTAATTGATTCATAGATGTTGAACTATTCTTGTATCCCTAGAATAAATCTCATTTCCCATGGGCAGAAGTTGCAAAAAAATTCAAGCCGATGAATGTGCACAGTCCTTTCTTGGACATAGTGATAGGCTGTAATGACACAGAAACAGATCTCAGAGATGGTGTCCTCCAGCCTACATTCCCTGAGAACAGCTTTGTCACTTGTAGATGTGTGCCAGACCTGGCCTACGACCTAAGACTAGAGGTCCAGGACTAACAAATAGGCCTCTTTCATAGGCTTGGAGTGTGTTTCAGTCTTCAGTTTGTTGAGTGCCCTGGGGCCAGAGCCTGCCAAGAACTGTATCTCTGATCATTGTGGGACCCAGGAATATAAGTCCTACTGTCCCGCAGGGACAGGCAATCAAAGGATGTCCTTTGGATGACAGCTACAAAAAGCAGTGTGCCAGATATAAAAACTGGGGTGCCAGACCCGTATAAGATATCACTCTCAGAGATGCTGGCACAAGGCAGTGCTCAGAAGGAGAGCACAAAGATATCTGCCTTCTGAGCTATCAGAAAAGGTTAGCAGTCAGCCCTTAGATATGTGTTTAATCAGAATCCTGCCCCACTGGCTCTTGCTATAATGATAATCTAATAAGCCTGTTTTTCAGAAATCCTGAGCTCCTGGGATTGTTGTCTCTGCCATGCCCTGGGGTTGGTAGCTGTTGAAGAGCTCTCTTTGTGGGTTATTGTCCTGGAGGATCTATGAGTCAAGCCCTGCCAGAGCCAGGTATGGTGGGCTTGGAGTTTGACAGCAGCCATGAAAACATGGAGTGAGGGAAGGGTGAAAAACTCCTTTCTGTAAGATACCAATGGGCTGGAGCCAGGCAAAGGGAGAGTGCAATGATTGCATTCACCAGTTTCCACTCCCTATGAGCATCTCCTTACCTTCCTATAAGTGTTACAGTCCAGAAGCCTGCCTCAAGCTAAAGCTTCTGAATTACATGGGCCTCTTTCTCAGAAACACTGGGAATGTGTTCCAGTCTGCTGTCTGTGCAGAAGCCTGGTAGTGGTAGTCTTCCAAGAATGTTCTCTCTGATTGTTACAGTCTCATGAGACCCAAGGTCACAAGCCCCTCTACCTTCAGATCCAAGTGTCCAAGAGGCATCCCCACAGTGGCAGCCATGAAACCGGGGTGCCAGACACGCATAGACCACTCTCCTCTGGGAGATAGTGGCATTCTGGACCACAGCAGAAGGAGAGCAGGAAGATGGTGCTCACTGCTGGAGTGAGACCAAGGGGAGTGCAAAGATGACACTTGCCTAATAGAGACGGGGAGAAAAAGTAAAATAAAATAAGAAAGAAAAATGAAAAAGGAAAAACAAAAAGAAGCAAGACAAGATGGCACCCATAGACTTTAGAAAGGCAGAAGGAGAGTATGGAAGATGGTGCCCACCAGCTGGAGCATAAAGATGAGACCCAGGAGGAAAGAGAAAAATAGAACGATAGCTCTTGCAAGCTTTAGTGAGACAAGGGAGAGTGGGAAGATGACACCCACCAGTCTCTACCCCCAGGAAGGATACCAGCAGGCCCCTGCCCTTAGACCAATGCTTTAAAATTAGGAAATAAATCTCTTTCCATAAAGTCTGGGAGCTTTTCAAAGGGCTGCTTTTGTGTTGGGCCCTGGGGAAACGGAGTCTGCTTATGGGGCCTTCAAGAGCTCTTCCTCAGTTTGCCACAGCTCCATGGGTCTCATGAGTGTGAGCCCCATTTGTCTTCAGTCAGATGGTTTGTGGGCTCATCTCTTAGGTACACATATTGAAAGTTACAGTGGGGCAGATCTTTTGCTCCTAGAAATCAGCTTTTGATTTCCTTCTTAATTGTGGGTCACTGATACAGAAGGTGCGATTTAGGGCACAATTGTGTCTCGGCCTTTCCTACCTTCTTCAGTGTGGTTTTCCTCTTGTTTGCTTGATGTGAAGGTGCTGCTTTGCCAGTTTTTAGGTTTTGTTTTGTTTTGTTTTCCCAGAGGATATTGTTCCATAGACATCTGTAGATTTGATGTACCTGCGGGAGGAGGTGAGTTCAGATCTTCCTTCATGGCCATTTGAACCAGAAGGTTCAAATACTAATTCTCATCACCCTCTCATATTTTCTTGAAGTTCAGTCAAACTAACCCACCAGTTGCTTCCCAAACTACACAACATATGTTGGGAGGGTATAGAGTCTTAAAAATTTAGCATAGTGGGCGCCTGGGTGGCTCAGTAGGTTAAAGCCTCTGCCTTCGGCTCAGGTCATGATCTCAGGGTCCTGGGATCGAGTCCCACATCGGGCTCTCTGCTCAGCAGGAAGCCTCCTCTCTCTCTGCCTGCATCTCTGCCTGCTTGTGATCTCTCTGTGTATCAAATGAATAAATAAAATCTTAAAAAAAAAATTAGCATAGACTCTGGAACTAGAATTCCTGGCTTCTTATCCTAGCTCTGCTACTTGGTAGCTGGGTAAGCTCGAGCTTCTGTGCTTGGTGTAAGTGACACGGTGGTAATGCTTATCTCTTTGAGCTTTGAGACTTTAAGGAACAAGTAAATGTCTAGCATTTAAAATGTTGCCTGATGTGAGGTGTCGATCAAATGTTATAAGGCATTTCTTGAAGTTCCTTATTTTTGTATTTAACCTGTTTTTACATTGCCTCATTAATTTTTCTTTAGTCACCTTCTGAATAAACACATTTTTTTTAAGAAACACATTTTAACTGAATAATTTTGAGTTGGTGTAAATGATGACAGAAATCAGAAATTACTTAAAACATACTGGTAGGTTTTTTTCTTTGTTTGTTTGTTTTTTTGCACAGGCAGTTAGGGGGAGAATCCGGCTCCCAATGGGCAAGGAGCCCAATGCAGGACTTGATCCCAGAATCCTAGGATCATGAAATGAGCAGAAGGTAGACACTTGACCAACTGAGCCACCCAGGTGTCCCACTGCTAGGCATTCTTAACAGGTCTTATTTATTTCAGCTAAATACGTCCATTACTTAAAGATGGGCTCAGGAGCTATTTGGTTGGCTTTAGGTTTTATGACATAAAAGGCCATTATTCCTTTGCTTTATATATGAGTTTATGATTGCCAATACTGATTTCCATAATTACATATTTCTATGAAAACTAGCTAGAATTGTGATAGTTTTATAATTGAATCATTTGAAAATTTGAAAATACTTTCAAACATCAACAATATATAACATTCTTTTTACAACCTGATTAAACCTTTCTTTAAAAGATTTATCAGGTAAACACTATTTTAACTTATGACTTAAGAAAAAGTAGAATTCATATAGGATTCAGAGATTCTAGTTTAGGAGGACTAAAACGATAGCTTCATCCAGTTTTTTTCTCAGAGGAAATTTGGCTTGCGCAGGATCACAGAGTTCAAGTATCAAATCCGATATGAAAACCCAAATACGATGCAAAAGCCAAGTCTCTTGCCAATTCTCATATGCATACGAATTTGTAGATTTCACAACATAAATTCAGACTTTCAGGATTTCCATTTATTATTCAGCATCTTAAATATTGCATTTGCATATTTTCAATGTTAGTTCAATATATTTTGTGCTATTTTTAAGCATTAGTAGAATAACATTAGTTCAAAATGTTAGGCCTCTCTTTTGTTAAACATTGTATTATTTTAAGGATTTGCGTTAGAATTTGGGAGGTGTCTACCAAACATTCAAAGAAGAAATAACACCTATTCTCCTGAAGCTCTTTCAAAAAATAGAAACGGAAGGAAAACTTCCAGACTCTTTCTATGAAGCCAGCATCACTCTAATCCCCAAACCAGGCAAAGACCCCATCAAAAAAGAGAACTTCAGACCAATATCGCTGATGAATACGGACGCCAAGATTCTCAACAAGAT
>PITA01001681.1:139923-184923 GCA_004023965.1 Spilogale gracilis | reverse complement strand
ATTGTCCACAAAAGAAGGGAGAAGGAAGAACGACCCAGCAAAATGGAGGAGGGGCTAGCGTTTGAGAAGATAGCCAGCAAGATGTTCCAGGCAGTGGGGAAAGGCCAAGAGAAATTTATAGACTCACAAATCTAATTAATGATTCAAGTGTCCGTGTGGACTATGTTGTGACCCCTCATCGGTAAAAGGCTACCGCATCAGCCGTCCTGCACTGGGGATGCTTATGGCACATTTAGATACACATGGGGTAAAATGGAAAAAACCACCACAGGAGGGGAACCGAGGTCAAGCTCAAGAATTATTCAGTGACAACCATAAACCGGAAGGAAAGAGGAGGAAGGGATCGTAAGCCTCCGGGTGTTATGAAAATATTAAGATTGGAACTGGGCTCCCACTGTACGTGAGGCCAGGAGTGGAAGCCTTTTGTTTGTTTGTTTTTAAATATTAAAAGACAGGATGACCCCACAGGTCCTCAGAATCCCCACAGGTGGATTCCTAGATAGCTTCTACTTGAATTATTTATGTAACCCAGATATCACTGCAGCTCCTTGTTCCTTGGTGATCAGGCTGAACTTGGCTTGAACCCCAACGCCGTGGCTTGAAAATTCAAGAAGCACCGCACCAGCTTTCTGACTCCGCGGCCCCCTTTCCTTCCTCGTCCACCAGCCTTCTCCATTCTCCGCCCTGGTGATTCCACTCAGACAAAGCACTGTGGAATCACATCCTTTTATGGCATCACCATCTGCCCACAGGGGCTCCTCCCCACCAGCACAGCCCTTGGATTTGGGGCCCACCCACTCCTCACCCGGGAACAGCCCCCAAACCCGCCCCACTTCCCCTCTCCAGCAGTCACCCCCTCAACGCTCTGGACTACAGTGCTTTAGGTAAAGCATGCCTCAGCAGTTCTAAGCAAACATTTAAGATTTAGGGGACACTCTATATAAAACTGTGTCTTAAGAGTACAGTATTATTTGGACTTTTCTTTTCTTGACAAATTGAATCAGTAGTAAAAAAATGCTCAGAGGAAGTGGGGTAATGAGAATGGCCCCTTTGACTCCAAACTTACTCTCCCAAGCGTATATGAGACTTGCCATGGTCTGCTTATATCTCTCTCTGCCTCTGTCACTGCTGCTGTCTGTCAGCCTCTCTCTCTCTCTCTCTCTCTCTCTCTCTCTCTCTCTCTCTCACACACACACACACACACACACACGCCCACTGTCCTGAACCACAGGACAGCCAGGTCCCAGCTGTGCAGCTGAGATGTATCACCAACGGTGCCAGGCCAATCTCTCCAGGGACGTGGTCAGCAGAGGCGACATGCAAGCAGGGCAAGGCAATGGAAGCAGAAGGAGCCTTGGGAACGGGTCCACATCTGCCTCTCTCTACTCCAGCTCATCTCCATCCTCCGATGTCCAAGAGGACTGCTGCGTCTGAGGCCAGCCCTTGCGCTGGCGTCATTCCCAGGTTCTTCTGTCCCCTGGAGAGTGAGTAGGGCTTGACGGGAACTCAGAGCCCTTGGGTCCCTCTACTCTCAAGCTAACAGAAGCTGTCATCTGCCTCTGCTTCTTCCTGGCCAAGCGGTCTTGGGTAAGACTCATCTTCTGAGTGTTTTCTCATCAATAAAAGCTGGGAGTGGGTGGGAGACACATGAGCTTCCTCCTGCTTTAACTTCCTAGGACCATGACTTCAATGTTTATGGACCAAAAAATGCCAACATCTTTGCCCCGAGGAAGCACTTCTGATGTGATTGCAGTTACTACTTCGTCTAGAAAGTTCTCAAATAGAGGAGACATTAAATTCTTCTTTTATCAGACATTCCCAGTGCAGGTGCATGCATACACATCCTTCCTCTTGGGAACCTGGTTTTACATTTAAAATGTGTACACTTGAAGTTCTCGGGGGTGACGGCAGCACCTACGGAGGGGGCACTCTCTGTGTGTCTGCAGCTACCCTCCTAAGTGCTTTCCACGCATCAGCTCAATACTGTCCACAACAGACTGTGAGGAAGGCATCTCTCAAAATGGACTCTGACAGAAGGCTTGATAGACAACCATGGTGGACACAGACACTCTCAACCATGCTGCAGAGAGTCCCTATCTCTTGTTCTACCCTATCTTTTGTTTTCTCTTGAAAAGGAAGGTAGGGAGGGAAGCCAGAGCTCTGCCTTCTCGAAACCCACCACTCCCCTCTCTGCATTCCTTATGTTCCCCAAACCAACACCAGGCTGCCTATCCTTCCTATGCAATTGTACCAGTACCTTCCTCTGGGTACCTATAATTCAGTTACAAAGGTTGAGACTGGGCTCAGGTGATTGTACACAGAAAGCAGGACCTCATGGTCATTCTAGAAAAAACACATGTGCTTCACTACTGAGAAGCAATGCAATAGTTCTGTCCACTTCTCTTTTTTTTATAAGCTTATTAAATTTGACGTTTCCACTGCCTTAAATCCTTTCTTCTCTTCTAGTCTATCTTCCAGACTTTTCTCACCGGAAGCAGAGTGTCATCATTGTTTTTCTTAGAATAAATAAATTCTTCCCATCCAGGTGACTCATTCACATCATTGCTAGAAGAATTTCTCAAGTACTTAGTCATTTGTCCCCAAGGTTAAGAGAATTCTAGAGCCCAGACTGCTGCCTCCTGCAACCTGCTGGCAGGTAGTTACACATGTGTGTGCATGTGTGACCGTATGTGTGTTCCTATCAATTCGTTAGAATGACACAATGATGCCCATTGCAGAGAAAAGAAGAAACCACCTCCTCTGGGTTTTTTTCTCAAACTTCTCTCCCATTTCCCACAAAGACTTATTCCTCTCTTGTACATGCCCTCATCATTTTATGGCAAAAGTTTGTTTGCCTGTCTGTCTCCCCTCTAGCTAGAGTTCCCGGTAGCATGGTGCTTATCCTGCTGATGCTAAAATCATCAGCTACATGTCTAGTATAGCTTTAGAGATGGTTTGAGGCTGTGCTTTCCTCCAGTAGCCCTGCTGCCATGCAAGCCCACCCAGACACCAAAAACTCCTCCAACTGAGTTGGAACCATCATAAGAATTTCCACTATAAGAGCCAGAGGGTCACTCTCATTGTTTGGATGGTGTGGCCAGAGGTCACCTGCTAGCATGGATTAAAGGCACAGATTGGTTTGTAGACCCTTGGCAAACGGAACCACTGTGGGCAACTGGTGAATCTCCGAAGAGCCTTGCATGGGAAGAACAATGGCAGGGATAGAGCCCCCATCTTGGAAGCGACCCTGGCCTAGGAGCATTTGTCAGCTCGCAGGTCTCGCAAAATCATACCTTGCTGAACAGTTTGTGCCACCTGCAAAACTAGAATTTTACCATATCCTTGTTCCTCGTTTGTTCATAAACCCAACCTGGAACAATTCTCTGCTGGATTCATTTAAAAGTCATCCAGATCTCTGTTGTTCTTTCTGCCTATTGTAATGAGCAAGATTTCTTTAGTACGTTTGTTATCAAGGAAAGCTTCTGGCTTTGTGTTTCCACAGTGAAGCAAATCTCACCAAAACAACATTCAGTGAAGGTCGATCTATGCTCATTAGAGGGAGAAGGTAGGGATGCAAAAGTGAGCCCTTTTGTTTACCCTCTGTGCTCCTTCTTTTGTCCCAGTCCCATCCCCCTTTTTATCATTTCCACGTTGGCTCAGATTTTTCATATTTTCTTCCCAGGGTTCCTTTATTTGCCTCCAGAGTTTGGAATCGAACCTGCCTGTCGCACAAGAAGGACACAGCTCCCCCACACTCTGAGGCATACGGCAAAGCCCCCATCACAGTCACTTCAGGGAGGGTCTGCCAGCCTTCCCTGAATAGTGCACAGAATCCTCCCATGTTAGCCACAATCATTTCAACTGGAAGCCGAAACAGTGCCTAAAAATCAAACTGATTTCACATCACAAAAAGCAGCCTTCCTTTTATCAGAAACAAGCTAGAGATTACCAGATGTCCCAGTATAAAATACCCAACTCAAGACCTTTCTCTGCTTTCAGAAGCAGCCTCATGTGAGCCAAGTCACCTCCTATCGCGGGTCATGCTCCCTCCCGTGCAGAGTCCCCCATCGAGCCAGTTCCCTTCACAGAAGATGGACATATTGTATTCATCTTGCCACGCACAAAAGACATCCCCCTGTAGTCTTAATGAATTGACATACATATTTCCCCAAATGCCCGAAAGGTAAATACTATTCCCATTTTACAGATGAAAAAATTAAGGCTTTGATACCTGCCCACACAGACACAAAGTCCTACGGGTCAGGTGGTCAGGGGGAGACCAAGTCTTAAATGCAGGCTTTGCCACCAGCCTCGGTGTTCTTTCCCCTGCTCCTTACCCAGAGGTTTCGATCCAGGACTTTGCCTGAAGATCATGACTTGTTTCTTTTGTTGGCAAACTATCTCCTTAGCACCAGGTGACACTGTCAGAAACTAGGAGGACAGGTCACTCTTGACACGTGCTACTTCCTAAGGAACACCAAGCCTCCAGAATCCAGCTATCTATTAAGGGCTTACAAAGGGCTAGGTATTTTCCCAGGCCCTGGGTTTTGAGCAGAGAGAAAGACAAATTCCCTCCTTTAATGGAGCTCCCATTCTAGGCACAAGGAAGAAAGCAATCCTTTCTCTGATGGTTGTCATAGAAGTGAAGGTTCATAATATCAGGACTCAACAGCATACCCATAATAGTTCATTTATTTCACATGAACTAGCTCATCTAGAAATTTCTATGTGATTCATGTTATTATGAGAACTTCACAAATAATCCATTTAATTATCATAACGACTCCATGAAGCAGATATTGTCATCTTCATTATAGACACGAGGTGACAGAGGTACAGAGCCGTGAAGTGGGGACTTGTCCTACATGGCACGGCTCGAAGGAACAGGACAGGCTTCTAACCCAGGCAGCCTGGAGTCTGAAGCCACACTCAACTGCTCTGCAATGCTGCCTTGACAACTTGGGGTTGACCAGAAAGCATTCTGCACAGCATGGCCTCAGAGAGCAATCCCTCACAACCATCACTGAGACCTTCATCATCTGATGTGAATGGGAACTCACTGCCAGGAGTGATGTCACCCAAGTTTGTGGCCAAAAGCTCATCTCCCTTAGCACTTGATGAAAGTCAGGTACTATGCGAAGAGCTCTTCAAGGAAACCCCAATTTCATATTTACAAGTACCACCCTATAAAGTAGACTAGCATTACGCCTATTTGAAAGAGGGGGAAACCGGGATTTAGGGAGCTCAGCAAAGACTGCTAGCTGCCCTCCCATCCCCCTACCTGACACACACACATCCAAACAGTTTTCTTCTTCTCTAGGAATTTGTTTGGCTGGATGCATGGACTCCGTTGCAGTGCTCACTACCATGTGAGTACATTCTAGACGATGACGTGTGAGCACAGGCGATGGGTGTGACTTCCAGGTAATGAAATAAAGGAAGCTCCCCTTCCCTTCTACCTGTGGCTGAAATATGAACATGGTGGCTGGCCATCTTTGACCATGCCAATGCAGGTTGGGTTGGCAGAGGAATAAGATGGCAGGAGCTTATTCTCCAGGATTGCCAAGCTGCCATACCCAGACCACAACCTGAGGGACAATTATAAAGCCCACCTTGTATAAGCCACACTATCTGGGACCTCTGGTCTCAGCAGCCTAGCCTGTGCTTCCAAAACCATGCCCAAGTTCACTCCACTGGGAGCAGCAGAGCTAGGACTCAGATGGAAGCTGATCATATTTACCTTGACATAGAAAACTTTCTGTCCCTTCCAGCTACATCATATTGGCCAGCTAGGGACACTGACAGGGTCAAAGTTACAGTAACGGCATGACTCACAGCTCAGAGAGGAAGGGCGCACAGATCACGTGGTGTGGCACCTTCCTCGCCAGCCCAATACACACCTTCCTGTCCACCATTGGCTCTCTCTTGCCATGACCTTTCTATCTGCTGTGCTGAGAATGGGATGGTTCCCTAAGCCAAGCTGTAGCTAGCTAAAGATCTCTGCATTTGTGAAAGGTTCAGAACCTCTGGCAGGCTTGATTTCGGACACCATCACTACAAGCGTTAGAGGCTCCTCAAGGACCTGAAATAGCCCAAACTTGGGGTGGGTGAGACTTTTCACATTGGCTCACATGGAAATTTGAAAGTTTTAGTTCTGAGTTTGAACATCCTTTGTCTCATTAATATGCTAGCAGTATAAAACACAAATAATAGTATGCATATGGCCACCACAAAATAATATTCAAATGTTAAAAACAGAAAATCAAAGACTGATTCCTGAGTGATAAAAATGCTTGCTATGTAATGTGGAGGAACAAAGGGAGCATGTAGCAATGGCAAGAGAATCCAGAAAGCCAAGTTCACGTTGGAAGCGATTTCGTTTTAGCTAACCAACATCACTGGACATAGTAAATACAAACAAAACTGCAAACTCAACAAAATTCAAATAAAATAAGATGCAGTTGTTTAATGTGTAAATGGAATGGGATTTTACAGTTGCCTAGGAGCTATAAAGGGGTTTACAGGGAGTTTAATGTTTTCATATACTTAAGTAACTTTGCAATAAAAATACTAGAGTCAGCATTGGAGGTTTCCAAGACTGAGAACAGTATTATTTCAGGTAAACCACAAAATACAGCAGCTGTGAACAATTCCAAAAAGAGGTTTGAGCCCATTCTCATTGTTGCCTTGGAAAGGTCTCGATTATATGGTCTGATCTTCTCCTTTAAACAACAATATCCTACTCTCCATTAGGCGGATATACATCTGCCTTATTGTGAAATGGAAGTATTCAAGTTACCGCTATTCGACCACACATGGCCAGTGCCCATCTGTGGATTTCCCAGATTTCTCTTTCCAAGTAATCTGACATGAGAATCAACATCTCGTTTCATCCTTTTCAGTTAGGTATGAAATCATTTCCTCTGGTAATTAATATGCGGAACATAAAAGGAAATTAACTGATGGCTCTAAAACATCGATTCATCGTATTAGATCAATCCTCCTACCAGAGAGCAAGCCATTGCCATTAGCTTGTGGTTCTTTTTTGCTGGTGCTCAGTTACTATGCTTGAATGGATTAGGCCAATTAAATGGATTCAAGGACACAATCCACAAATCCAAGCCTACAAATCTATGGTAATCAAATTTAAGTCACAGATTGGTTTCTGTGGCCTGAAATGAATAAGAAATGGGGTGGAGCAAGCACTAAAAATGATACAGAAGTGTCTAGAATCTCAGATGAGTCCGAAAGAGATACTCCAACTTCCTTCTTAGGGGGCTTTCTCATCTGTACACCCTCAAAACACAACTTTACTTTCCGAATCGTCTTCACCTAATAGATACTGCCACACTTAACCTCCTCTTCTCATCCCTCCCCAGTATCCCCACCTCCTTTCATGGTATTGCCCATGAAGCCTGATTCCAGTAAACCTTCCCAATCCTAGCATCTTCCCTCTGAGGCCACCTGGCCACATCGCTGGTTACTACAGATATCAGTCAATTTTATATTCTCTATAGGTCTCTGTAGGTCAATTTTAATATTCTCCCCAAACCCCCATCCCTCCCAGCCTGCACTAAATTGTGTAGCCCATGGAGAACTGGACTCTGTCTAGTTCACCACTGCGTATCAGCACAATAGGTGCACCTTAGACCTTAGCTGAAGTATTGTGCATTTCCCCCATCTTGGAAGCCCCTCAGCCCTAAGCGCCCCCTTGGGGCAGGATAGGGCATTGTCTCATGTCTATCTGAAGACAAAGTTTATCCTGCCAGTTATATATGTGAGGATTTTTTTTAATGGAAAAACAGTTTTAAATGATATTAAATTGGAGAGTGCTACGTTTTGATAATATTACGCATTTACATATTTTTGTGAGCTATACCTGGGATCTAACTACGCTTTATAGCATTCATTCTACAAAGAAATGTATTCCAAAAGGTGATCAGGTACATGTACTCGTTTCCCAGAACAGCTAAAACAAAGTATCACATACTAAGTAGCTTTAAGACAAAAATTTATTTTCTCACAATTCTGGACGCCAGAGTTCTGAAATAGAAGTGTCAGCATGACCACCCTCCCTCAAGGAGCTCTAAGGAAAATCCCTTCCGGCCTCTTCCGGTTCTCGGTGGCTCCTGGCATTCCGTGGCTTACGACAACATACATCTGATACCTGCGTCAGTCTTCATTCAAAAGACCTTTCTTCTCTGTCTCCGTGTCCATATCTGCCTCTCCTTTCTTTTATAAAGACACCAGCAGGTCTAGGGCCCAGCTTAATCCAGTATGACCACACCTTACCTTGATTACACGGGAAAAGCTCTTTCCCATATAAGGTCACATTCACAGGTACCAGAGTTTAGGGATTTGAATATATTTGAGGGACATGAGGGAAACACAGTTCAACCCACTACACTAATAGTATCCAAATCCTAATATGACTGCATTGCATTCAATCAACTGTTTTGGGCTAACCTAGGAACCTAACCACTATTCATAATATCGAAACTTGGGACATGTCTTACCATTACAATAAACTTACCACCCGACTTTTCAACTGTAACATGTCAGATAATTAAGGATGTATACTCAGATATTCAACAGAGCAACACTGGCGATAGTAAGAAATTGGGAAAAATTCAAATACCCAATGATATAGGCTTCATTGAGTTATGTTATAGCTATTGGACTGTATAGCTATGTATATATACTGTTATATATATTATCATTATATATTGTATAGTTATGCTATTGATTACCATGCAACCAATAAAATGATAAAGTAAAGTATATTCAGTATAAAAAATATGGTCATGATATATTGCCATAAAAAGCATACATATACATATATATAACTATATGTAGATTTGATTTTATTTTTTAAAAAGATTTTATTTATTTATTTGACAGAGAGAAACACAGCGAGAGAGGGAACACAAGCAAGGGGAGTGAGAGAGGGAGAAGCAGGCTTCCCGTCAAGCTGAGCCACCCAGGCGCCCTTATATGTGGGTTTTAAAACATGCATGTATACAGATAAATACATCGCTACATAATGTTTATATAGCGATGTGTGTGTGTACAGACACACATGTATTATGCCTTTACTACAATTCTACTATAGACAGTACTCAATTTGTAAGCTGGTTTCAATGTATTTTCTGGTTGGGGCACCTGGGTGGCTCAGTCATTATGCATCTGCCTTCAGCTCAGGTCATGATCCCGGAGTCCCAGGATGGAGCCCCGCATCGGGCTCCCTGCTCGGCGGGAGGCCTGCTTCTCCCTCTCTCACTCCCCCTGCTTGTGTTCCCTCTCTAACTGTGTTTCTCTCTGTCAAATAAATAAAATCTTGAAAAAAGAAAAAATATATATATTCTGGTTTATGTGTGACACATATATATAATGCCCTTATAATTCTACTATAGATAGTACTCAATTTGTAAGCTGTTCTCAATATAGCTTCTGAAAAGTTTTATATAAAAGCAAACCGCTTGTTTTAAAAACAATATAAATTCGTTACAAAAAACAAGCAAAAACAGATAAGCATAATATTAATTTTTTTAAGTACTCTTGATTTTAACTATACAGAGCAAACAGCTGCGAGCACTGTAGGGCGTAAAATCACAGAGAATGAGGAAATGGTCTGGGTAAATATACCCCAAACTAGGGGACACTTCGGAGTATCTGCTGGTAGAGGAGGACTTGGCTTAGCCACAGAGTTACATCACAGAGCCGGTCATACCCAAGGACCCAGGAGTGAGAGACACTCAGTAATTTAACCTAAAGTATGATGCTTAAATTGAAACAAATGTAGGTTTATAATAAAAAGTTGCATTTGTTCCTAAGGGAACAAATTCATTCAGTAAAAATGAGAAGTTTGAGAAGCACCGTACTGTCTTAACGTGTGGAAATTATGGATATTTTATAGTTTCTTCTTTGTGTTTGTTGGCTTTTTTCCCTGAAAAAATGAGCCAGTACCACATTTATAGAGAAAATAATAAAATAAGAACTCTATCAGATAAACAAAATCAATGGTCCTTCCCCCTCCTCCCCCCACCACTTGTTTGCAAATTAGGATCTGCTCATATCGAGGACAGCAGGCAGCCAGGATTCATCATGGACCTGACCCCTGCTTCCCACAGCCCATCTGCTGGTCCCAGGCAGGCACCTGTGGGTCTCTCTGCACCAGGAATTTGGCAGGGTGAGGGCCACTTGTCCACCCAAATGCCACCAGTCTTGACCCATAGGATCCCATCAGACTACATTGGACATGTAATAAAAAGACACATAGTGTTCACCACAAATCCCACAGTCATCACTGAATTTTGGTTCCGAGACTGGTCATGCCCCTGAAAAAGGAAAGACATTAATGGAATGTGTACTATGTGTTGTACTTCCTCACTTCATTCCCACAACCTTGGAGGACTTAAGTGTTCCACTGCTCAGATGAGGAAGTAGCTCAGAGAGGTTAAGAAACTTGCCCACAGTCACACAGTTGAGGTATGGCAGGGCTAAGATTCACATCCAGGTATGTCTAACAGTGCTACCCCACTGGAGAGCTGTTCTGGAGATAAATATCTATTTCCCCACCTGTCTTCTCTCTCTCCTTTTTTTTTCCTATTCATTCCAAAAAGTGGCTTGTCCTTGTCTTTCTTTCTAAAATGTTTTGTGCCAACATTTTTTAGGCAAGTGTGGCTGTTAGAAAAGACTTCCTATGTCAGTGAAGTCAGGAGGCAACTTTGCTGACTTCCAATAAATACTTCCCATCTATTCAAGATAAGGCAAAAAGAAGAGACACTCATATATGGCATTAAAAACTTAGTAGTTCAGCCCAGGATATCACATCACCGCTGGGGGCCTTCCTACCCAACAATGACAAATTAACTTGCCTTTTAATTTTTAAATCCCATTCTATTTCTGTTCATTATTTCTTCTTTGCCTCCTTCTGTTTTCAGAATTTGTCTCCCGCCCATTTAATTGCTTTTTAAAAAATGTTCATTTTTTATCTGCCCTGTAACTGTCCTCTGAAGATAGCAACCAATAATTGTACTCTTTAGTCACATGAAATATGCTATGTAAAATCAGCTCCTGATCGGACAGGGTCCTCAACACATTATGACTAATCTACAGCAAAGATGGTGAGGCTCTTGTTTCTAAATGCTATTTCATTAAAAGGATTCATATCTTGAGCCCATAATATGCCCAGCTCTACTTCACAGACTGAACAAATAAAATTCTAAATTATGTTCAGGAAAGGAGAAGCTTTGACAATTAGAGTCTATGAAAATAGGAGGCCCTCATCAGGCAGCTCCACAATCCTGGTGCATGATATTTCCCTTCTGAACACAATTCAGAAGGCATGGGTTTGCACTATTAGGAAAAGCCCAGAGGACATTTATTTTTCCCTGCCGGAAAAATTAAATCAACCTTTTCTTCCTAACTTGATGCATTGTGGGAATAGTAGACAAAAATCAATAACAAGCCTGAAAAAAAAATATCCTGTATAAACAGAAAACAGGATTTTTGTTTTGGTTCTTTCTTAAATAAATAGAGATTTAAATATATATGCATATGTGAGTGTGTGTGTGTATAAAACATATACCTACATACATACATATATATGTGTTTATATGTGCATGTGTGTATTTATATATATAAGAAAGAAAAGGAGAAATGTCCAGAAATCAGCCTACATTTCTTTTTTCTAAGATTTCATTTATTTATTTGAGAGACAGAATGAGAGAGAGAGCACGAGCAGGGGTGAAGGGCAGAGGGAGAAGCAGACTCCCCACTGAGCAGGGAACCCGACACGGAATCAACTCAGGACCCTGGGATCATGACTTAAGCCAAAGATAGCATCTTAACCAAATGAGCCACCCAGGCACTCCTATAGTGCAAAGGTAGAAAAAGTGAACTGCAGGGTTAGGAGAAATCATCCATGCTCATAGTGGCCCCATCACCTGGAATCACCTGGAGCCTTCATAGTCTTCCCTCCAGCTCCACGAGGGGGCTGATGACTCCACCAGTGACCCTTTTCAGGCAGTGCTGAAGCCGGGACATGTGGCAGCCTCCTCACACTGGCTCTTAAGAACCTACTGCTGACCTTTTAAGGAGTTTGGGAAATTGGTTAACATTGCATCGGTTGCTTGACATCAGCCATGGTGGGAGTATTTACCAAACAAGCAGTAAATGCAACAAATCAGAACAGAGAGCCCGTTGTTAAACATTCACCAGCACACTACTGTTTCTTTCTCCTTCTTCTCATGGTCTTTAGTTGGGAGATCTCCAGGCCCGCTGAGCATCACCAACGCACCTTCCAGAAGCATCCACTAATAGAGATACGAGGCTATGTAAACATCAGGGCCACATCTAACTGTTTTCTGGGGGGTCAAGATAAAGCAGACTGACCCACGCAGCAAACTAGTCCCTGGGGAGTTTTTTAGCTTGCTAGCCCTCGCCCCTTCTCACTTTGCCTTGAAACACAGCACGCTGGCTGTGAACAGAGGCTGTGTGTCCTGAGGCCACAACACATCGCCATCACTCACCCCTGTGTTTCTCACAGGCCTCATGCCCCAGAGACTTTCCTGCCGAGTCTGATTCTTCTCTGTCCCTCCTGCAAACCAGACTCTGGCCTCACAGGCCACCAGCCCCCTCAGGCCCACCCTGATGCACCTAACGGAACGGCCCCGACTAGACCTGGTGTTGTTACTAACAAAAGCAGAGACCAACGGAGCATTTATTGAGCGCCTACTATGAGCTAACCAGCATGCTAAATTACAAACTGAATTCTCACGGGAGGCCTATGAGACAGGTTTTCACACTCATTTTATGGATGACAAAAGTGAGTCACAAGAAGGCCAAAGCAGGCAGCCAGTGAGTGGCAGAATTGGAATTCCACCAGACTAGCTCATTCATGTGAAGTGAAGTGAAGTGAAGACTACGTTTTCTTTGGACTAACCACTATAGAGAAGGCAAGTGCTCAGCTCCCAGGCTCACTTGCCCCAGGCCTACTCTGAAACCCACCAATAAACTGAGCTATTTCTACAATACAGAACAAAGAGCTTTGAGAGCCACATCCTGCCTCTACCCTCTCTTCTGCGGTTGCTAATTTGGAGTTCTCTTCTTTCCATGTCGTTTTTAATATATTCTTCTGTCTTGCTAATGATAGGAAACTAACTGGTGCATGGTTCCATAAAACATTATCTCATTATCTCATTTTGCCTCTCACTGTAAAGTACTCTGTAGCATGGAAAGTGGTGTATGAAAAATATTAATTTCATTAAATTAATGGAGAGTGTCATGATTGCTCAGTTATGACTCAGAAGCATTTGTAGAAGGAGTTGTATGCATCAAAGCTCGTCCTTTATTTTGCCTTTTCCCCCCAAATTCCACTCATAAATAGTATGCTTTTAAGAAATATTGTTGCCTCCAGCAACCTGGAAAATCCCAGATGTAAAAATATGACTTCATAGGGCCAATCAGAAAAGCCACAGAGCCAATCCTCTTATGGGTACTTTCTTCCTACAAGATACAAATGCTAAGTTGGAAACGTCATGTTGTAATTCATAGAAGTATAGGACAGGACCCCTGTGAACAACCTTATGAGAAGGTGGTAGTCCTTCTCTTAGTCCTTCAGTTTATATGGGGATTTTTTTTAAGCAAAAAAAAAAAAAAAAAAAAAGAATTTTTCAAAGGTCCATTTCCCCTTTCCCTACAAGTCTACTCATTCTTCCAGGTCTTTCTCAAATGCCACCTTTTACAAGAAGTTTTCCCTAGTGATTCAAGCCATAACACTCTCCTCTTTAATTTCATTTAGTTACTGGTTCACTGGATATTTATTGATTAGTGAGTTGTGCACAGCACGGTTCTAGACACTGGAGATACTGTGGAGAAAAAGAGAGGCTGGTCCTTCCCCTCCTGGAATGTATTGCATCTGTACTACACTATTGACCACCCAACTAATGGAGCCCTGAACCCTCCCCCAAAAACTGGAATCTCTCCTGAAAAAGATGCTACTACTCAGTGTGTTTAGCACAGTCTAAAACTTCTAATGCCCATCTTACTTTAGCTTCTATGAATGAAATCAATATTCCTACCCTGGCCCCCCATAAGGCTGTCCTAGATATCTGCACTCCATTCTGCAAGTCTGCCAGATGACCTCCTGTTTGCTCATTCAGTTAGTTCTTGGTCTTGGGTTTCCTGGATCCCATAATTCCCTGCTTTGTCTTCAAAACTCAACTCCAAATCAGATAAAATACTTATTTTTTTTTTGAGACAGAGAGAGAGAGGAAGACCGAGAGTGGTAAAGAGGCAGAAAGAGAGAGAGAATCTTAAGCAGGCTCTATGCCGAGGACACAACCCGATGTGGGGCTCAATCTCATGACCCTGAGGTCATAAACTGAGTGGAAATCAAGTCAGGTCTCTTAACTGAGTGAGCCACCCAGGTGCCCCTTCGGTCAAATATTCTTTGAGTACTTCCTGTGTATAAGGCATTGTGCTTAATGTTCTCCATGCACAGTATCTACTTTGCACAACAACTTACAAAGGTAACAATACTATCTCTATTTTACAGAGGAAGAAACTGAGGCTCATCAAATAAAGGAACTTATGCCCAAGTCAACTTACACATAAGGGCAGCACTGGGACCTGAACCCATGTGTGTGGTGGTGGCAGTTTATTATTCCAAATGACCTCAATCTCTGCCTACTTCTTCACATGCAAAATAAGAAAAATAATCCATACTACCACCTTCTCATAAGGTTGTTATAATTATCAAGAGATTGCTGAACATAAGGGGTGCTAATAATGCCTCTCATACCTTCTGAATTCTAACTGGTAAATATCCAGAGCCAAATGGAGATCATTGGATCAGCTTTGTTAACCATCATCTCGTAACAAGGCTCCCCTAGTAAGAGGCATTGCAGAATGTTACTTAAACCCAAGGCCAAAACAAGGGAACAATGCCCCTCCCCAAGTCTAAGGCTAGGTATCTTCCTTTGTAAAGTAAACTCTGCAAATATTCTCTAAGTACATGTCAATGACTGATCAGCCAACCTCTAAAACCCAGATGCCAGCAGAACGAGAACCTGAGAGAATCAGAGATGAACTTTTGTTACCTTTTCAATGCATTGACTATGTACTCGAAGTGGGGAAATGTGACCCAACCAAGCTCCTTACAATCAGTTGGACACTCACTCTCCTTTAAGGAAAGTGAGTAGGAGCTGGAGAAAAAAAGTCTCCTCCAGCATTTTCCTGTCTTTGGGAAGGAAGCAGAATCCCCCTCCAGTAGAATCACCAGGAAAGGAAAGCGGAGTTACTCATAAGATGGAAAGCGCCATACCAACGTCTACATTGTTTTCCTATCACTTGTTCATTACTGTTCCTGTTGAGCTCCTCATGCCTTTACATGATATTGCCAGGTAGTTATTTTTCATCTGATTCTCCTATCAGACCAAATTCCTTCACAGAAAAAAAAAATCTTTCTTTTAAAATGTCACCTGAAATCCCCATGTGCCACACCACATCTATCTCATAGTTGGCATGAAATATTTATTCAATCAAAAAATGAATGAGTTCAATTGATGTATATACACCAAGACTCTCCAGAATGGATGGTTTTCCAACTACAAAGCATATTTACATAGAGGCATCATTTTGTATTTGTTAATCTTCTCTGTCTACCTCTCTGCTAACAGGTTAAACTAGGTCCATAACTGTCTCTTTAAATCATGTTATAATTCTCCATCGATGTAATAGGCTCATACAGACTAGACTCATACATTTGATTTAACTATGCCCTTACCAAAAAAAAAAAAAAAAAAAAAAAAAAAAAAAAAAAAAAAAAAAAAAAAAAAAAAAAAAAAAAAGGAGAACACACCATATAGGAAAACAAAAATCCATTAAAAACTAAGTAAGGAAAATGAAACAAGGCCACCAAGAAATTTTCACCTTTCCTTATAATGTTCTCATTGGGAATATTCATCTGCCTCCCTTAGGATCAAGGTGGCCTGCAAACAGCTTTTCAAGAACATTTCCTTATGTACAAACAGCCCAATAACTTCCCAAAATATGCTCAATGTTGACAGAGGCTGGTAGTAGGTGAGGTAACATGACCCAGCCTCAGTAGCTATTAGCCAGTCTAGCAGACTTCACAAGGATTCTCTGAAGACAACAGACAGAGATGTACTTAAAAATAAATCGACTTTTAGTCTGAAAGTGTTAAAAAAAAAATGAGGAGGGGCCAAAAGTCAAGACTGTTGTGGTTCAATAAAGCACTGTTCCGTTGAAGGTATCTCTTCTGTGGAGAGGCACTCCCTAGCCCAACCTCCCACTGAAGAGCGCTTCTCTAGGAAGCTATTACTGGGCTCAGAGAATCTGTGTTCTTTTGTTTATAGGCCAGAACTATAACTCATGATGATGCCACTTAGATCACATCCCAATAGGCAATCCTAGCGGAGAAATCTGGAAATAGCAGAGAAGCCAGAGAAGGCATTTGACTCCAAGAGAGGCCTGAGAACGTATATGGGTCTTGTTTGCCACAGATGGCTTTCACAGTGAGTGAAGACGGGTAAAAAGAATCAAATCAAATGGGATCTTTTTACCTTTTTTTTTTAATACTCCTAAGTTGACTGATGATATGCTGTCGTTGGGACATAGAAAAGGCTAAGGAAAATTTTAGAATCTGCTTGCTTAGGCCAGTCTTTTTTAGAAAATAAGAGCAGAATATCCAATTGCAGCCAGGACAACGAAGTCAACACTTCAGAGCCCTGACCTTGAACTCCCTTTTGAAACCCTGAATACTACATTTCTGTTCAAGGGAGTAAGACTCTTGTCTTTTTGTCACAGGACACTCTGCCTTACCCAATCGCAATATTTCTTTACAGTGATCAGACAGCATCAAAAGCAGATGTCCATTCAAATAATTAGATCAATGGCCTTAACCAAAACAGATAACCAAAGCACTGTGATGGAAAATACGTTGAATCTGGAGCCATAAGTCTTGGGTTCCCATCTACTTACTAATATCATAACTCTTGGCAGCTCACTTAATTTCTTAGAGTTTAGTTTCCCCACCTTTTAAATCAATTAAACATTTCTACCTACCTCCAAAAACATTGAGAAGATTGAACGAAATTGTGTATGGCAATGGGGGCTCCTTAGTTCTGCAGGGGACACCCGGCAATATCTGGAGACATTTTTGGCAGTCCCACCTGGTACTTGGAGGCCAGGGATGCTCATAAACATCTTACAGTGCACAGAACAGCCCCAAACGCAAAGAGTAATCCAGACTCAATATGTCAATAAGTCACGCTTGAAAAACCTTGATGCATGTCAGGGGCTATAAAGGCAGAATGATTTTATCAGTTAGGAATGCATTGAGCAGAAAGTAATAGAAGTGGATTAAATAGCTGGTGGTTTGTTTTTATCCCATAGTAAGTAGATAGGATGCAAGCAGGCTAAGACCCATGCAACTGCTCAAGAGAGTCATCTAGACTCCTGCTCTGCCACCTTAGCATCTGGCTCTTGTCCACCTGGTTGCAAGTTGGCTATTACACTTCAAGTCATTGCATCCACATTCAAGATAGGAATATGAGTAAGGAAGTTGCCAGAAGGATCTGTGTGTACACTGGGAAACCAGCAAGAACCTTCAGCTTATGTCTATTGGGCAGAACCCTATAACATGACCACCCTTGGGTGTAAGGAGTCTAGATAACTCTTTTAGTTGAGTAAATGTCCTACTCAGACAAGATCCACTCGTAAAGAAGACAGCAAGCTATTGAGTAGGCAACTAAAAATGTCCACCACAGAAATTATAATCTCCATCATCATCATCATCATCATCATCATCATCATCACAATGGAGAAGCAGGATAAGGAAGAAGTTAAAAGAAAAAGAATACAACCTGATTAGAGAGATGTAGGTTCATAGCCATCATTGCACCATTTCCTCAGTGTACTACTGAGTCAATTACTTTCCAAGGCCCAGTTGCCTCACTTGGAAAGAAAAGGTAATGCAAATATATACATGACGGAGTGTTTTGAAGATGTAATGGATAATGTAAAATGTTTTCAATCATTGAATGCTGGGAATTTGGTAAATGCCATATATCATCATCACTATTTAAGCACAGTGATTGGCTAATTCTGAGGCACCAAATCACTGTCTAATTTCCAATGCCTCCCTATACTCGATCACTCCATTTTCCTCTCATTAATGTCTTTCTTCCCTAACCTCTCATAGCACCAGTAGCTGCAATATATGATTTAGCACTCGATGACCTGCCGATTTGTAGGGCTGTCCAATTGTTTTGGCACATGTGTTTTATCTGCAACTGGACTGTGAAGTCTTCAAGGCCAGGGCCCAGGTAGCCCATGTCATTGCTAGGCCCAGAGGGAGGAGCATGGTCTGCATTGTAGGTACTCAAATACTTCCTCCTCCAGGGATAACCTAGGAAATCAAATCAACAAATACTGACTTTGCATCTGCTGGAGGCCAAGCACTCCTCCCTGTTTCAGCCTCCTTGTTTACATAAAGGCATCACAGGAGAAAATCCAAATGAGCCTGAGATTAGAAAGACCCGGCCAGTATTAATGCTCATGAATATTTAACAGGGATTGCTTATTACCTGGGTTTAGCGAGGTCTCCCCTACAATCAGGAAATTCTAATAGCTGTTGGCATCTAATTGTGCTCATCCAATAGTAACTAAGCTGCAGGCTTTTGTGAGCTTTTGTGTGCAGTATGGTGGAGAGGAATGGCTTTAAAACCCGAGCCTCCTGCAAATCTTGGGTCCTCCGATCCAGAAGGTGCCTGAGGGACAAAGGGGAGACCAGCAGGTGGTGACCTGATCCTCCATCACCAGTTTGCCCAGGGGGGCTTTCTTCTGACAGGCTTATATATTGAGCTTCACTTGAGAAAACGGTGCAGTAACAAAGAAAATGTCTTAGAGAAAAGAAAAACCACTGTAAACAAAAGACTGCTTGAAATCAGAGGACAAGATATTTTGCAGGATCCATCAATTATCACCAATGGGAAACTTAAGATCGTTCTGAACCTTCAGGTGTAAGTATGACACTAAACACTCTGAGCCTTCATCTCTAGGTATGGCTTACACTAAATACACTGGTTTGGGCCTAAGGGAGACAACATGTACAAAAGTCCAAGGCACACAGTAGGCACTTAAAGCATGTTGCATCGAGGAAGTCCAACCTCATCTTCATCCAGGGTGTAGACATTAGCTGAAACGCTGGTCTTCAGGGCTATCTAGACCAGGCGGGTCATAAGAGCTCCCAAAGACCCCACTCAGAGCAGGACACACCGAGGAGCTCTCCCAGCCTCCAAACCCCCTGAGCCTGAAACCCCCCCGCCACTGTCAGATCTCCAGGTTACATTTCATGGCAATTGTGTCCTTTTCCTTCAGTGTGTGTAAACAGCCATCAATCATTCGTGTAACTGTTTGTTTAATGTCTCTCTCTCTTCCTAGATTGTGGCCTCATGTCCATCGTGTTCAGGGTCAGAGCCCGGAGTCCTGCCCTTATCTTGCACTGAATATCCCTGAATATGCCTTGTTGGATAAATGACTGAATAATTTAATTTAAGTCAGGACCTCTCCAGACCGAGCACTGGGAACCTAAAAATGAATAAAATAAAATTCCCTGACATTAACGGACCTTCAGGCCCTGAGAATGACACGGATGGAGGCCGACATATCGTTGTGGTCTCGTTCACCCAAAGAAATAAAATTAGATTTCTATATCCACCTGTTATTAAATCAGATGAGAAACTACTGGACTGATTACCCACAAAATTGGAGGACGTGTTTGGAATGGTCTGACTTAAAACACAGGTTACACCTCTAGAGGAAATCCATTCTGAATTTCACAGCTGAAACTGGGATGCAGGAAAAGAACTGTTCATCCAGAAACACAAGCCATAAGAAGTACATGGCTTAGAAAGGGGACCTAAATAAAGGTTGCATGGGTAGATAACCCAAATCGCAGGTAGTAATTAAGCTGCTTTGCATATAATTGGGTATGCCCCAGATTGACAATAATAGAGCTGCATTTCACAAGGGCGAGTCTGTATGCTAAGTCATGCTGACTCCTATCAGAATTGGTTATTTTGTGATGGTTAATGCTTTTCAAGGAAGACCAGATAGCGGTAGTTATGTTTCTTACTCATAGCAATAATTGAGTACCACCTATCCTGAATTCTCTGCACACACCTTCAAGCCCAGGTTTATCATGTCTATTATACAAACGAGTTAAATCAGGCTCTGAGAGGCTAATTTCCCCAATGACAACTCAGGAAGTAGTTCATCTGGGATTTGAACTCTAAACTCTTTGACTCCAAATACCAGGCTCTTGGACTGTGGTCATCCTTGTTTCTAGGAGAGGAAAGAACTAGAACCTCAGACTTGACACCCTCACACCAGACATGTCCCAGGCACTGGAGCATCACCAAAGAGATCTAGAGCTATCGGCCTAAGTATCCAGACTGGGGCTTTGAAAACTTATGTGAAACAAGATTGGGAAAAAGAAAAAAAAAAACAAAAACAAAAAACAAAAAACAAACAGAAAGACTTCCTGGGAAACATCAATAGCTAATCCATAGATGTACTGAAGGAAATCAGGTCAATAGCTCCTCGGGGAGTAAAGGTTTGTGGGGGAGGGAGCCAAAACGTCTCTTATAGAGTCCAACCTGTTTGCTCCTTGCCCCTCTCTCTCCCCCTTCCTTCTCCTCTCCCTCCCCAGAAGGAACTGCTACTCTGAGTTGCATGTGAATCATTCCACAGCTTTTCAAGCTGTATCACTTATATTTGCCGAGAACATCACTCTGAGAGATCACAGCCTTGCCAGAGTTTATACAAAAGGAAAAGTATGGCCCAGAAAAAAAGGTTGAAAAAGAGTAGCCAGGATTGTCACAGTAAAAACATATATAAAATAATCACCCAGCTGATTTCTGGTCGCACCAAGAAGGAAGATGGGGGAGGCAAGGCAGGGGAAAAGCATGCCTCACTTCTTGGACCTCTTCTAGCAAGTTCCTTCTGATCTCTTACTGCCTCACATATTTCTCCTTCTAGGGAAATGCAAAGACAGGATACCTATGTCCCAGAGTTATTTGTTTATATTTTATATTTAGAAGATATTTCCATGTTTACATATTCATAATTCTTTCCCTAACAAACCAGAAACATTTCTACAAATTAAATATTCTTCATGTCTCCATTCATTGCAGACACAACAGAACTTAGGAGTGTATTCTTTACCCTCTCTTCCCTTCTCACGATGCCTTGGTGCCTTGGACTCTACTCTTCTGCCAAGTCTTTACCCCCGCAATCCTGGCTGATTTTCTAGGCTGTTTTCCTTTATTCCCATCCTTGGTTGGTCTACTAGTTCAAATCTTGGTCAATAGCCTTTCTGTTTTTGGTGGTGGTGCTGCTGGTACACTGGAGTCAAAATCAAATAATTCCTTTCCTTCTATTTAAATAGTTCCCTGCCTCCTCCTGTCCTGAAATAGTTTATAATATTTTACCCAGAATTTTGACTCCTGTAAAACATCTCCATGTCCCCTCTTCCGTTTTCCTCTTTCTGCCGTCTTGATTATTTTTTCAAATAGCCACATTGCTTGACCCATAACACTTAATGGTATAGGTCTACATCTCTTTTGACATTTTGTAATTTCTCATGGTCATTGGAGACACTGGCTCAACTTCCAAATGCAAATAGAAACAAACATGTTCCACGATAAATCACAATTTACACAAACAGCAGATCAAAGGGTAGCAGATCAAAGTCTGTCTGTGAGGAGGTTTTATACCAGTATTTTCTAAACACCCAGTCAAGTGCCTTCAGCAGCCACTAGAGTCCAACACAAGTAGGTGATTTTCAAACTAGGGAAGCCTCATCATACACACACACACCCTAATAATTTCTCATAATGCTGTTCATTTTCCTTCACAACTAGTAATAAAGAAAATAAGAATAACTCAACTTAATCAAGAGCTTACAGAGTTTTGCTCACTGTGTTAAGCCCCTTCCATGCATGATCTCATTCAATCCTCACCTTGCACTTGAGACCAGAGAGGTTTCCTAACGTGAATGTAATCATACAGCTGGCAGGTAAAATTCCAGAGTGTGATTATTTTATGGACCTTTATCTTCCCCACTAGACAGTAACCTCTATGGAGAAAGGGCAGTGTCTGCTGAACTCATTCTTGTGTGAATCCATACATTGAACTATGGGCCTCTTTACTGGCACACCACAGGTGCTCAATAAAACATGTTCAGTGGGTGAAATCAAAAATTGTTTTGTGGGTGACAATGCTGATGATGCTTCCACTAATATCCTTTAAAATAGGATTCACATAGTTACAACATGACCTGGGCAATCCTTAGGAGCACCAGAAGTAAATAAAACAGTCCTGAATGAAGTTGAAAGACTTGAAATGAGAACTCTTCCCCTAATGTATATGCGCCCTTAGGCAAATGCCTTCCTCTTTCTGGGGCTGTATTCTCAGGGATAAATGACGGCAAGGCTTTCTCTTAATGTGGTAGACCAACCACACACATTCACCTGGAATTTCTTTTTAAAATTCCTCTAAGCTTTCAGTAAATGAATTTAAATAACCCAATAAGACAAAGAGAAGGACGAGATGATAGCAACAAAATCTGAAAAAGAAAAAGAAATAGAATTATGGTAATAAATGTGTAGACAGCAGAAAACCCTGAAAGCCAGCTAGAAGTGGGAGGGAGTCAAAAGGATATCTATTTATTCTGTAGAACGTCAGGAAGCCTCAGCAATTAGAGGCACAAAGTACTTCTGAACATGAGGGCATGAATGATGCTAGCTAGGCTAAATGTCTAAGGAATGATTAGATTCAGAGGTCTCCCACTCTCCCTGGTCCACACTGGCAAGCAAACATCCCTACTCGACTCTAGCAGGAGACTGGAGAATTCAGTGGTTAGAACCAAAAGGACTCTGAACTCAGGGACTCCTAGTGTCCTCTGTGATCAAAAGTATAATACTGGAAACAGAGCCCTAATAAGAAAGTCTAGGTACATAATACATGGTGATGGGTTTAAGCCCCTTTTCCCACTTTATTCCATAAAGCTCAGTCAGGTTTAGATGCCCCAGGCAGAAAGCCTGAATAATTTTTTCTGGGAAAGATTAAAAGCCCAAGAAAATGACTCATGGAGATTCAAACTGCTGGAAGCTCCCACTTAAACGGCCTTCCACAGTCACCAAAGGGAAGCCCACACTGGCAAGTCCTACCAATGTTCCCTGCTCCCAATCACTCTTGTCTGCTTCAGTTAAAAACAAACAACAATAACAACAAAACTGAGCAGGGAGCCAAGGATCCTCAAACATTTAAGAAAAGTGTCTACTGAAGGATAAAAAGCAACATAACAGAAGAAACTCGGAGAAAATTGAGTATGTAGGGAACAGAAAGAAAAATCCAAAGAAAGTTATAATTAATATTCTCAGAGTGATAAAAATGATATCGTAACCATGAAATAAGAACACGATGTTATTTTTTCAAAGAAAACATGAAGATGTGAAAAATTATTGAAAAATTTAAAATATGATAGCAGAAATGAAAAATTCAGTGACAATCTGACAATGAAATTGAGGAAATCTCTTATAAAGTAAAACCAAAAAAAAGGTGGGAAATGAGAGGGGAAGAAAAGATAAGAAAATTACAGTGTCTGAGTGGCTCAGTCAGTTAAGCATCTGCCTCCAGCCCAGGTCATGATCCCAGGGTCTTGGGATCAAGTCCTGTGTGGTACTCCTTGCTCAGCCTGCGTCCCTCTCTGCCTCTGCCTGCCACTCCCCTTGCTGGTGTGCACTCACTCTCGCTCTCTCTCTGTCACATAAATAAATAAAATCAAAGAAAAAAAAAAGATAAGAAAATCAGCATGTAGATCTAGGAAAACCATTTCATAGGAGCTTAAAGAAGAAAAAGCAGAAACACAGGAAGAAAGGAAATTAACAAAAAATTAATTAAAGGAAATGACCCTGAACCAGAGGATTTGAGTTCTGGGTTAAAAAGACATAGCAAATATTTTTCAAAGAAAGAAAAATGACTCAAGTGACTCACACCAAGACCCCTCATCATCATGTTTTACAACATCGTGAATCAAGTGTAGACCCCGCACTTCCAGAGAGAAAAAGCAGGTAACCACAGGATTTGGAAGGAGAATTAAACTGCATTTCTCAATGATGACAATGAAGGGATAAGGTAATGTCTTTAAAATCATGAGCTTAGTTATTTATTACCAATGTAGTGCCTACCAGCTATCAGAATTTCATACCAAAACAATTGATCAAATGTGAAGACAGAATTATACATTTTCATATATGCTTTCAAAGGTAGAGTTACCATGTATCCTTTCTCAGGAAGCTACACAAGAACAATCCTCACCCAACTAAAACCAAACAGGTGGAAAGCCATGATTAACAGGCAGTGGGGGATCCAATATGGAAGACCGCTAAAATGGCAGAGAGAAACTCCTGAATGACGGGACACATACACACACACGCATATATGGCTTATCAGTTGCATATATTCACAATAAGGTGAATTTGAATTAACCAAAAAAGTTGACTACTGACTACTGAATGAGTAGAGGAAAAATGGCATGATAAGAGTGAATAATTGGGGCATCTGGGTGGCTCAGTCATTAAGCATCTGCCTTCAGCTCAGGTCATGATCCTGGAGTTCCAGGACTGAGCTCTGTATCAGGCTTCCTGCTGAAGCCTCCCTCTCTTACTCCCGCTCTTACTCCTCCTGCTTGTGTTCCCTCTCTAGCTGTGTTTCTCTCTGTCAAATAAATAAATAAAATCTTAAAAAAAAGAAAAGTCAATAATTACCTTCAATGGTAGGAAGTCAGTAGGTAATATCTAACATTGAACAATCCATAATAACAGTAGATTTGTATGATTTCTAGAAACATGAAAATAATTGGAGGGAGAAACCAGAAAAGAACTAACTGCAGTTGTCTCTAGGAATGAAGGTCAGAGGTAGAGAGAAGTGACACAGGACTGCCTCTTTTGTTATCAGTCTTCTAGAAAAAGTGAAATAAGCTAATCCACAGTTTCCTGAGTTCCTAGTTGGATTTGTAGGATTTCTATTTTGTAAAATGAGTTACATTTGAGTTCCCCATGTCCTGCAAGAATCCCTCTCTTGTTCTAATAGAAACCCTCCCTCCCATCCTTTAGGGAGGAAGCAGCTCATTCATGCCCAGTGCCAAGATTATACAACCAAGATTATTGTCGGAGGCCGACTGGGCTCCCATGTAATTAGGTACAGGTGTCAGCTTCCCAAGGTTCCCGTGTGAGCAGACGTTTGGGATAGGTTTTGTCATAAAAGGAAATAAAGCAGGCTGGTGAGGTGCTTAGTGAAGGAGACCCAGACTAATTAAGAAAATCAAGCTACATGTTGGAAATAAGGAAACAAAACTTTCCTCTCCCATCTCATTCAACCCTCGATCCTCAAAGCGACCCTGTGGAATTTCCTTGACCATTGCTAAGTCAGGAGCATTTACAGGACCAAAATAGGTTCATGTCCCAGCTAATTGTATTTTAAGTGGAAATTTCTCTGTGGTACATTGCTTAATGATGGAAAAACAGGAGAAATCGCGTCTTGAAGCTATTGGCTTTGCAAAGTTGGAAGTAACCTGGCTTGTCTTCCTACCTGACAGCATCTTGCCTGTGTCCTCACTGCCCCCTTGTTCTTCATTCCCTCTGCCCTCCGCAGGTACACTGACCTCCTCATGTCTCTCCTTGTCTCTCTAGGCTGTCTCCACTTCACTTCACAACATGGCGATCCTTGGGAATCCCAACATGGAAAGCAAAGACAGAGATTCTGCCCTACCCTGTGGATCAATTCTTCTGGGGAGCAGGTGGCTTGATTAGGATATAGGGTAAGCGCTGTGGGCGGAGGCAAGGGTGATGGATGTGAGGAGTGTATGTGCCCATGCTCTTACACGTGGGCACCCAGCTTTCATCTTCGTAAGGAAGACACACGGGATAGACAGGAAAACATGTCTTGTCATGCTCCTTTTGTGGTGGTGGGACATGCTCACAGTGTCCACATCAAAGCGCAGGGGTCTGGAAGAGCTGGGGGCGTGGGCAGGCTCAGACGGGAAGCCCACCATACAGCCCTAGTGGCTGAGACAAATGTCGCCCACCCCTACCCTCTCGCAAGCCCAAAAACCACATTTCCAGGAAATCAAGCCTCTGGTTTCAGGAGACTAAGGACCTAATTTCGGGGCAAATACAAGTGCTTCCAGCAGTTTTGGCTAAAAAACATGCAGCATGTCAACATGTTCAGTGCTGTCCTTGTTTTCTCTTCTGCTGTATCTACACACGGAGGTTTCTGGCACAGATCACTCCTCACCCCACTCCATGTCCCCATCCAGCCATAGCTCCAGGAGATAAACCGGGTCACTGGAATGTAGTCTATTAGCCTCTGAAGGCTAATTAAGTCACTTCATTTCAACACACCGTACTTTCCAAGGTTTGATGGGTTTCAAAAATGTCATTGACCCACGAGAGGCTAACGGAGCCAAAAATATTAGCATTCTTAAGGAGAATTCATTCCAATCATGCTGTGCTTTGGAGAGACTACTGTGGGAGAAGGTTTCAGCATCTGGACTGGGGTGCTTTGATGGGCACCCTCTCAGGAATGTAAATGGCTTTGCTAGCCAGACCTGGAATGGACGCTGATAAAATCTAACTTTTCGGGGCGCCTGGGTGGCTCAGTCAGTTAAGCGTCTACCTTGGGCTCAGGTCAGGATCCCAGGGTCCTGGGATCAAGCCCTGCATCAGGCTCCCTGCTCAGTGGGGAATCTGTTTCTTCCTCTTCCTCTGCCCCTCCCCTCAACTCACATGTGCGTGCTCTCTCGAATAAATAAATAAAATGTATTTTTTGAAAAGTCTAGCTCTCTGATCCCCTCAGTTTAGAGAGGAAGGCACTGCAGGCCTCCTAACCAGCCTGTGGCAAAGCAGGACCAGAATTCTGTTCTCTAGGTTTCGCATCCAGCATCATAGGCAGCCCCTTCCTCCCGGAGGTGCCTTCTCACTGGCTCATCTCTCCAGAGAGCTCTTCGGCAACTTTTTCAGATTTTTGCCTTCAGTTCCCTGAGCTCCTTCTCGATCCTCTGAGATGCCCAGTCCAAGTGCACACAACATTAATCCAGGGTCTCAGTTATTAAGCAAGCTCAATCAAGTGTAGGGGAGAATTTATTGGCCTTTGTCATCTGAAATAACCCTCAGAAAGTGGGAGAAAAAGATGCAAGAATCAGATCCAAATGTTCCACACCACTGGGCATGTACAGGCTCTGTATATCGTGTCCTCTCCCCATTCGTTTCTGCACCGTCTTACATATCAGTTTGGTCTTTTGTCCCTGGCAGGACATTTCTACACAAGGGAATCACGGCTGTCAGCAAACAACTTAGCTAACCCAGCAGAAGCAGAGATAAGTTTCTTCTTTGTGTTCATAAGTCAGTTGTAGAGAAAGGCTCTCATTGGTCTTGCAATAATTACCTGGGCATCACTTGGGTTAATCACGGTTGATTATAATTAGCCATGCCTCATTTCCAGGACCATCCTCTGGCCATAAGGACAAAGTATGTTTCCAGAGAAAGTAATTTGGGGAAACCTTTTATGTAAACAAAATACAGTAACTGTTCTACTAAACCCATCTCCGTGTGAGCACCCTCAGGAAATAGATACAATCCCTTCCCTCTGTGCAGGGTAATTCCCCCTCACTGTAGGACATGAGATTGGAAATGTAGATGAACACCTGGGCAAGCATATTCCAGCATGATCCACTGAAGAATATTCAGCCAGTGATACGAGATCTCATGCAAAAATTTTGGTGCTGCTTAACTAGGGCTTAAAGAAGAGAAATACACATACGGCTCTACCGTGGGAAGGTTTACCCCTAATGTGGCATTCCTTACTGATACAAAACCTCTATAAAACACCTCTCTCCAGAGTGAGGCCAGCTGGCCTCTGTTTAAGATTCCCCCTTGCCTGTTGTCTTGAAACAATTCTGTTGAAAAACAATGCTAAATGCACTTGGACAACTTGAGCATCATATTTGCCCACTTTACAGGTGCTCAGGCCCTAACTCTGAACCCAGTCTGAGTAAAACCCTTTCTCACGCTCCAGGCCCAGGCCTCAGTTCATGCCTCGGACCTCTATCCCCCAAAAATCAAAAGTTCAACCCTAAACTCATCTGTCTTCTGAGTCCTGCTACAGGTCCCCACTCAGTGATGGAGAACCCCGTGTGTACCTTCTCCGGGTCCACCTATGTAAGTCTCCAAACATCACCTCCTCCTTAGTTCCCCATCACCTTGCTCCATCCCGGCACTCTGGGATGGCCCTCTCTGGTGCTGACCATGAGCAAGGCCACCTGTCATTTACTGACATTTCATCCAGACACTGTCTCTGGTGCCCATCCCGTCCCAGCCTGACTCCCATGGCTCAATGAAGTAGTGGGCATTGTGGCAGCTATGATCCTAAGAAACAGTCCCACAACTCCATCCCTTAAAGCCTGGAAGAGCAGAAACCCCCAAGGTCAAGTGAGAGCCAGCACTGTATGAGAACTACAGTTGCATTCACCCACAGAAGCTCTGCAAGGGGAAGTTACATGGTGGAGTTCAGGCAGGAATATAATTACAACAATCTTGTCACATCATCCAACATGAACAATGACAGATTATACATCACTTGTACATCGAACCATTTATGACTTAATAAAATTATTCCTGGAGCTAGGGCTAGCCAAGGAAATCATACTACTAATTTGATATATCTTCGAAGTTCTTCCAGATACAGTGGAAGGAAGACGTGAGACTGCCCCTCTGCCCCCCTCCGCCCCCAGAATGAGGGTCCCAGGCTCAAACTCAGGCACCGATGTCCTAAGAGCTGAGAGTACTGTGTGGCAACAGCAGCAGCGTCCCCCCAAACTTGTTAGAAATGCATATTCTCAGGCACCACCCAGACTTCGTGGATCAGATTCTCTAGGAGTGGGGCCGTTCCATCTATGTTTTCATAAGCCCTCCAGGAGCACTAGTGCCCATGAAGGCAACCACATGGGAGCCCTGAAAAATTCAGACACTCAGTCTCCACTCCAGAGATTCTGATTGGGTCTGGCCCACCTAGACCCTGGGCATCTCTGTTTTCAAAATTCCCAAAGTGATTCTGTCAGCTACTAAGGAGAGGCATGCCCTTGGGGTGTGCAAAGTCCTACGGTTTTGCTCCGAGACAGAGCTGCATTTGCTTGCTCCTCCCCACCTGCCTGCCTTCCCAGAACACAGGCAGCTCCATCTGCACTTAATCTGCACGCTCAGTCCCTGCAGGAGAGACCGGCAGGGCTTGGCAAAGGTTCATTTTCAAAGGCTCCGTAAATGTCAAGCTTCTTGTTATTCACAGTGTTTTTGTGTTAGTTACGGTTGTTAATATCATCATCAAATCAAATCAGGAGATTTTCAGGGCTTGCTGTGAAATTGTATCCGCCTGTCTCCCATTCTAGCTGAAGGCCTCGTTAGGCAAAGTCACCGTATGCTGCCTGCAAGGACCACAGTCTGTAAGGAGAGGAAACGTCAGTACTTACACAAGAAGAGGGCACGGGAAGAGTCAAAACAGATAATTCATTTGAACCTTGATTAAACCCACCCATCATGTTCCTGTTCTTCATGGAAGTCCACTCTAAACCGCCTGTTGGGGTTGGACCCTAATCTGTAGCAGGTGACCCATCACAGCTGGGAGCGCCATGGGGGCTGAGACAGGGTCCCATCCTTCCCTGGGCCACGGTGCGTCGCAGCCTTTACTGATGAGGATGTTGTTAATGACAAAACACTTTCCACGACCCCATCTAAAGATCATTATGCTTTGAGCTTTTGGGATCAAAAAGAGCCACAAAGGAAAGGACTGTGAACATATCATCCTTATAAATGAACTTGTGTGGTACTTATCAGACAAATCGGAAGATGTGGACCTGTGTACTGGATAGGTGTTTACTCAGCCTAGGGGCGATGCTGGAGGCATCGGTGGATCCCAGGGCCCCTGCAGTCACTGTCAGCCCCCGAGGAGCCCCTAGCTGACAGCGAGGAGCAGGCCAGTGGGACCTCAACAGCTGTTTCCTGCCTGTTCTTTTTTGTAGGAACCATCTCCATTACCCTGTATCCACTATCATCCTGAGCCCTAAGGCTGCTCAGCCATCACCACTCCCTCTTGAAAAATAAATCCAGTCTATTTGAACTAATTGCAATTCCTTGTGAAAGAGGAACAAACAAACGAAGGTTGGCTCTGTCTTTTGTTTTTGGGATGACTGAAACCTTCCCCTCCAGGGTCAGGCCGCATCACCACTCCCATTCTGTTACCAGCCCCCTTAGGAGAGCCCTTGCCTCCTCCAGTCTCCTGTCCTCTTGGAATCAAAATGGGAATTCTGAAATGCCGATCCGACTGCGTGCTCTTTCCAGTTCCCCACCAGCCTTGGGAAGAACCCAAATTTCTGAACATGGTATAAAATGTGCTTCGTGAGCTGACCTCTTGTCATCTCATTGGTCTTCCGCTTAGCCCCCCTCGTCTGTGGCAGATGCTGGATCCTAGCTGGCCACCTGCAGTTCCTTGACTTTACCACCACCAGCCTTTCCCCAGCCCTCTTTACCTGGTTCCCTCTTACTCAGTTTCATGTCTCCTCCTAGCCATCCGGTCCGCCAGGAAAGGACCTTTGCGGACCACGCTGATCTGGATGATGTTTCCCTCCCAGATTCTCCCACAGCACTTTATCCTACCCCAATATTGACACCCAGTCATGCCATATTGGATCTGCTACTGTTCAGTGGATGGTAGAGCAGATGACAGAGCAAGAAGACAGGAGAAACGGATGCAGGTGAGTGGGGCTCACACATGGTGCAGACCCTACAGTCTCCAGAGAACATTCTTCTTCTTCACTGGTCCTTTCAGCAGCATCCAGGATGGCTGCCCAGGAACAGGCCACACAAAGGCACTTTCCATCCATGCCCTTGGCTCACCTGACTCCCCACCTCACCTTCATTCTAGCAGGACTCAACCAGCCTGGTGGGTCTTCAGGAACTGAGGGGTGGAGCTGTCCCCCACTGTTGGAAGATGTGAAAGGGATATTCGATAACACCTGTCCCTTAAGAGAGACCCCTCCATGAACCCCTAGAGCTCATCTACTCCCACCAAAGGAAGAAAAAAGGATCTTTGAAGAACAATTTGTATCTTGTAGTTCCACAAAAGGGAAAAGGCAGAATGAATCCATGCAAGCGGTCCTTCCCAGGGTTCCTCTTGATATTAAAATGGAAGATTCCTGGGGAAAATTCAAAATAACACACGATGCAGAGAATCGTCTCTCCTTGGCAATCTAAATAAAGCCTTGGATAATTTAATAATTCCCTCATTATATTCAATTCATGGTGCCTCAGGAAGATTTACGTGCCATTTGCAGAACACAAGCCCTGAGCCACCTAATAAATGCTCCAAATAACAAGAATGACTTTTTTTTTTAATTTTCAAAACATAAATAAATTTATAGCATTTTTCCCATTGGAAAATAAAATGTGTTCATTATACATATTCAAAGAACATAGATTACACATAAAGAAGTAAATAAAACTCAAAATTTCAACACCCAAAAGCACTAGTTTACCATTTTTAAAACAACAAGCCAGGCTGAGTTTTGTTCTCCTCCTCCAATTAGGTCTCTCCCAAGCCCTTCCACAAACAGCCCCTTTCTCTAAAATAGTTTTCTCGTCCCTCTAAACCCCTGCCTTTGACCTCCTTCCACAGTCCTAACTTAGATATTCTTATTATTCATTATAATTATTTTTTTAAGATTTACTTACGTATTTTAGAGAGAAAGAGCACACAAGCAGGGAAAGGGAGAGGAAGAGAGATATTCTCAAGCTGGCTCCCCGCTGAGTGCAGAGCCAGATGCGGAACTTGATCCCACAACACTGACATCCTGACCTGAGCTGAAATCAAGAGTTGGATACCTAACTGACTAAGCCACCCAGTTGCCCCTCATTATTATTGTTAATTAATGTTGTTATTGATGATGTGATGCCATGCAATAAAATATAACAAGTACACTACGACATAATGCAAAATAATCTAATAATTATAGGATATAATTTCCTCCAGGAAGCCCTCCCTGACTCTCCAGGGCTGGGGTAGTTTTCTCACACTTGTGCTCTCAATCACAGTATTGTTGACCCCGTAATAATGAAATCACTATTGGCTCTCATTTTTCCTCCCACGATTGTAAGCTGCCCAGGGGAGGGGCCAGGTCTATCTAATTCACTGCGATAGTAAGTGCCCAGTGCATACCCACTGTCTCTTTAATAAAAGGACAACTTTACCAGCTGTTCTATATACTGCCTTGTCCCTTGACAATAGGTAGTGGACATTTTTTTTTGCTAATCAAGATAGACCTATATTACTCTAAAAGACTGCTTTCCGTTGCATGGAAATCATAACTTCTTTAACCAGGTCTGTACTGACTTCTGCTATCATATTTAGGAGACCAGATGATCATTTCTTTCAGAACTCTGGGTATAATAGGAATCACTGGACCATGAGTAAGAATCTAAGAAACTCTGATATGAGGAAATTTGATGTAAGAGTTTTCTTATACCTTCCATCTGCTCCAAAGATCTCTTACTGTTTACTTCCCCGTTCTTAGCTTTGTTTTAATGGTTGATGTTGTCAGATCCATGACCTTCAGCTAAGTATTGCAACATTGTTTTAAGATACTTAGTATTTTTTGAGCATCTGTAAACTGCTATTGTGTGATGTCAGCCTAGCAGAAAGAAGCCATCCTGAAATAAATACTTTGCCTAAGAGGCCAGAAATCCAGATAATCCATATGCTGACAAAGTAAAATGTACTTTACCAAATGTACCCATTCCTTTTTTGTACATTACCAAAAATCCTCTAGGAATTGAGCACATTCCCACCCTAAAATGAAACAGTCCACTTATTTCCTCCTAAATTAGATTTGCAGAGCTCATCTTGTAACCCCAGGACCGTGCTAGGTACTATGGAGATGATAAGTCATCTTTTTTACTCTAGGAAAGTTTACAGTCTCTTTTAATGACAAGATGTTTATACCAAAAGTTCTGGATCCCCAAAATCCGATTCACAGCCCCAGAGATATACAAAGACACTCGCATCCATATTTGTCCATGAACAAACATGACCCACCTCCTCCTAGAAAAGCAGACCAGTCAGGATAATGGCTCTCTGAAAAATAATTCAAGGACTTAGGGGAAAATGACCAATTGTGTTGAGAAAGGGGTCAATGGGGTTACCGAACCAAGCCATGAGGAAGCCGAGCAAGGCTGGAGAGCATCATTTTTCTTTCTAAGTGTCAGGATGCAGACACACAGCTGAGGAATGACTGGAACTTCAAACCCCATGGTAATGACCCAAACATTTACGTGTCTCCTGCCTCTGAGGTACCCAGACCCTCTTTACAAATTTCTTTTAAAGCGATAAACTAAGGCATCTATGCAAGTGGAGACTGGTCCAGCTGTGTAGGAGAGATGATGCGAGTCCAATAAGATCGGAAGCTAGAGCTGGACGTGCAGGCAACATTCATGCGTGATTCAAACTCCAAACTCAGTTTATATTTTCTGCCTGAACTTCTGGCATCCAGCTCTGGCAAAGATGGTTTGTGCTCATGAAATTCCCCACGTGTCCCCAAAACCTCCCAGACTCCGTTAGAGTTGTGCCGGGGCCAGCTGATTGCTTCCAGTCAATAGACAATGAGAAGAAGCGAGAAGAAGCACAGTGTGTCACTTCCGGGTTGAGGGAGTTCAAATAAATAACCACACTTTTCCTTGTGGTCGCAACCTTGGTGAGATGGGGGCCACACAAAGATGGAGGAACAAGGAAGCTTGGATCCAAGTCACCACATGGAGAACTGCCCCTAACCAGTGCCAGACATTAGGACTGTGAAGTCAACGTTTGTTGTGCTAAAGCCATTGCGATGCTGGGGTCGACTTGTCACCATAGCCCAGCCCATCCTATTCGGCCGGACACTGTCCACCAGCCACTCCAACCACCTCATTCCATCCTGGCAAAGTCCCAGCATGGTTTATGGTTCACTGTCCACCTTGCCACATGCTCAGAGTAAGTGGCTTCCTCTCCAGGATGAGTCATCAATTGATCTCAGCAGATTACAATGGTTTTATTTGCATTGCCAGAGATTGATTTAGGCTTGGGCATGTGATAGTCTTCTGACCAGGAGTTACAAGGGGAATCTGGGAAATTCTGAGAAAGGCTTTATTCCTTCATAGATAGGTAGATAGGTAGGTAGATGACAATGTGTGTGTGTGTGTGTGTGTGTGTGTGTGTGTGTGTGTAAATCATCCCTTTTATGTCTCAAGATGCAACGAGGGAGATGTAATGCCTGGCACCATGGCTGCCATTTTGCAACCATGAAGCTGAGGCAAAAGTCAGCATGGTGAAGACGACAGAGAAGAAAGGGAAAAATAACATGGGTTCTTGAAACAATTGAGCCATACATCAACCAGACCTGCAACCACTCCTTTTTAGTTTTTGACAATGAAAACCACCAGCTGTTCAAGCTGGTAACTGTCAACTCTGGCTGCCCAGTAGAACAGGGACGGGGAACAGTTGAAACCTTGCAATGGCCCGTTCCACCCCCGGGCGTTCTGGTTAATCAGACTGTGGTGGAGCCCAGACACTGCTGTTGGTAAGCTCTCAGGTGATTCTAATATTCGGTCAGAGTGACAGACCACCACGGGAGTTTAACCTTCCTGAGCACAGGAACTACTTCTTTCTGATCTTTGTTGTCCTGTAAGGAGAAACAAACATAAAGCCTGGTGTGCAAACAGGCTCTTCCGTAATTGGAAAACAATAATCTATAAAGCAGATAACATGGGTTCATCTCTCCGGAGGCACATTTCCTCACGGACGAAAAACTGAGCTGTGTCTTGGAAGGAGATTAGTTGTGACAGGTAGCAGGGGCCTTGGGAACAGGGGTCAGGAGCAGCTCTCCACTCGATGTTCACGGCCTCCGGGGCTCCCTGTGTCCTTCGCTTCCTGCTGCCTGCCTGGCTTTTTGCTCCATCGGTGCCCACCATTCACTTAGCCCACCTGAGCAGTTACCCTGGCCGGGTCTGACCAGATCCTTTCTTTCTTTCTTCTTTTTTTAAAATATATTTTTAAGACTGTATTTATTTATTTGAGAGGGAGATAGAGAGAGCAATCGAGAGCACAAGAGCAGGGGGGAGGGAGAACCAGACTCTTTGCTGAGAAGGGAGCCCAACACAGGGCTTGATCCCAGGACCCTGGAACCATGACCTGAGCCAAGGCAGCTGCTTAAACAGCTGAGCAGCCCAGGGACCCCTGGCTGGGTCCTGTCTGCGTCTGCATCTGCTAAAGTCCAAGAGAGGGCAATCTGCCCATACTACCACCATCCAACGTAGAATAAACAGCAATCTGGTGTTCCTTTACTTTGAAATAGTCAGATCCATAAAATAAAGTATTGCTTTCCGTGTACTGAACGCTCAAAATCTGTACAGCAAGGGAAAGCAGAGTCTGGGCTGCAGAGAGCAAACAGGCTGGGCCTAGAACAGACCCCCGCCCCACACGCCCATGCCACCGCCTCCAGGAACCCTGCCAGGCTTCCCTCCAAAGATAAGAGCCGCCTCCTTCCCTCCCCTGACCTTCTTAGAACCCGGAGGAGAGAAGCCCCACCTTCTACCCACCGACCCACGTGTCCTCTCCCTCACAGAGGAGCTCGGAGGCTGACAGGTCTCTGCGGCTGTCACACTCCCCAAAGGAGTCCATCCGTAAGAACAGTGACTGGTAGGCATTACTCCGTGCACAAGGCCTGGAGCAAGAATGTTCTGAGCTCTGCTCTGAGATGACGTGACTAGACCCATTTTATAGTCACCGGAACCGGTACAGAAACCTTGAGCAGCACGTCCTTGATCAATGGATCTGTTCTATGGCAGTTACCAAAATCCCCAGAACGCCCTCAGAACTGAAGGTAGCTCAGCTATGCCTTTTTTCCTCCTCTTGGTTATGTTCCTTCTGCTTTGCCATCAACAGCATGTTGATGTTTCTGGATGTTTCTAGCCATCTCTGTTGCTGGCGGTGGGCTTGCTGTTGGCTGAGGGGCCTCATGGGCCTCCACGGGGTCTCCTGCCCTCGAGCAGGCTGGCTCCGAAGCAGTGGTCCAGGCAAACGTGGATGTGTGTGAGGACTCTTCGGGCTGAGCCTTGAAGTCGGCACAATACCATTTCCCTGCGTTCTGTTGACTGAAGCGGGTCACAGCCTAGCCCAGATTCCTGGGCTGGGAAATAGACTCTACACCTCAACGGGCGGGGGTGCGGATTGGGAGAAGCCACTAATCGACCACGGCTAAAAGTGCTGGGACCGGATGGGAGCCCAGTCCGTGTGGACTTGGGCCCTGAACTCTAACCACCACATAAGAGAGGAGCTGCTCACACACCCAGATATCCAGATTCTGTGGTTCTGGTTTGAGCTCAAATTTTCCTTCCAAATTAAACCGCCTACTTATTATGCAAACATAAGTTCAATGCCACATCAATAAGCAATAATTTACACCTTAGCCATTCCAGAAACTGAAGCTAACGGAAGGAGGTTATATGTAAATCGTTGTACAGCTTGTCTCAATTCTACCTAACTGAACACTGTCATCGTCAAACCTCGAACACCAACAATATCACAAACCATGTCCTGGGATTGTGAGCTGCGGGACAATAAAGTGCTAAGAAATAAAGTGCCCACTTACATGGAACTGCACAAGAGGACTCTGAACGGCGAAGGATTGATACAACATCTGCTTTCCCCTTGGAGAGCTGGGAGTCTGCCCGCGAGAAGGACCCAGTCCCTGGACTGACAGCTCAGGACTCAGACTGTAATTTTCAAGAGAGCTTTCACCCAAACCTCTTTCATATAAAGACTGTTTGATGTCCTTGAACTCCCGGTACAAGCATACTTCATTTTTCTTCAAATTACCTTCAAACAATTACATGTGTATTGCACTCATGTCCTATAATCCAAAGCCCATGCCTCCAAATTATCTGCAATAAGAAACATGACTAACTCCTTCCCTTAGAGAATATGGTTTAGGTTTGAAGGGGTTGATTTGGTTTGGTTTTGGGACATGTTTGTTGACATCTTTTAAACAGATTCTTACAAATAAGTGCTACTTAGAATGTGTGAAGAAATCCTTACTGCATAAACCCAGCCACTGCCCTCTCCCATCTTGGACCATATGGAAAGTTCTGCATAAAGTGAGCACGCCCGGGAGCACCTGCACATGCCCACACACCCCTTCTCAGTGCCCTGAGTGGTCTAGTTCCAGCAGAAAGCTGTCTGGCAAGCAGCCCGTAGCCTTCTCAAAGTTTTCAGAATAGAGGGAGATTTTTGCCTGTAGCAAAACACTTAGATCATCTTTCTCCCATCTTCCTTCTCTTTCCCCTCAATAAAAATATTAAGAAAATGCTGGAAGCTTTATTTCATTGAGACAGAAAAAGGAAAGCAGGGAGGAAGATTGAAAAGGAGAACCCCTCTTGACAGCCAAATTGGGTCTCAGTAATAAAGGACTTGAGTTCTCTGGTGCTATGGATACTGTCCCTGATCTAAATATTCCCTTCAGCCCTTGCCTGTTTCAGGTGGGCCATGTGCTTCAAGTTCCACAGACCGACCACTTGTTCCCTCCCACGGGCCTTTTTATAGAACACTGGCCCATCCCGTAACCTTCAGGGAGCCCCCACACACATACACCCTAAACGCTGACTCTTCAGCCTAGAGCTCGGCTCCCCGCTACCTGTGCTAGCCAGGTTAGCCACGAGGGTTAGCTGCAGCTCCTGTGACTCAGGGGGGCGTCTTCCAAGTCCAGAGGGTCATTAGTACCACCGAAGGGGCCCCTCCCAAGTTCAGATCGCTGTTCTGACCCAGATGCTCCATGGGAGAGGGCTAGGCATGTCTACTTCTAGAGGGCTCTCCTCTTATTTTGGTGATTAGCCATGTTTGGAAATCAGTTAAGCAGAAAACCTTTGAGGGACCAGACATTGTCAAAAAGAAAAGCAGGGGCCGTGTCTTCAGAGGGCTATGAGGGACACACTTCCCTCATACACGTACTGCTGCCCTGGACTTCATCACGAGGACCTGGGCGGCCCACAAGAATGAGTCACTATCTGTTGCCATCATCCTTATTTTTCTTTATCTTAAATCTAAAATTGTCAGAGGCGCAAAGAAGAATGCCCTCCAGTTGGACTCAACATTTTCAAACTGTTCTTTTTTTCTTTTCTCTCTCTCTGTCTTCTTTTCCAGTTATTAGTTCATGATGAACTTGAGCGATGACCGAGTTCCTCCTTCCCCAGAAGTTCAAAGAACAACAGGTCACCTTGCTGGGGTCTAGCGCCATAGGTAGTCGCGGTAAGTTCTGGCCCTGCTCTCTAGAACAGCGAAGGTTGATTTCGGACCCTACGGGGCATCCGTCAGTGTCTGTAGACATTCCTGTCTGGCACAACTCGGGGAGGGGGTTCTGCAGCTATCCTGTCGAGTGGGGAGAGGGCAGGGATGTCACTCAAAGTCCTCCACACACAGGACAGCCCCCACAACAAATCATCCAACCCAAAATGTCGAAAGTGCCCAGACTGCGAAACCCTGGCTTAAAACAATGTTTGGAACAGTATTTAATCAGCAATTAATGGATTTTGTTTTGTTCTAAATGAATGAATCCCCTTCCATCCTGATGGTGGAACGGTCAATGTGACCGATGAAGAATGCTGCCAACCTGATATTCATTCACTCAATGACCGACTTAAACTCCAGCTCTGTGCAAGCATCACACTGGGAAGAGGGGTCTCGAGCCAAGAAGACATGGCCCTGCCCTCGGGGAGCTTACAGCATTGTTGGGGAGATGGGCAAGGGGCAAAGAATTGGCCCAAACATAACTGTAAACACTACAAGGAAGGGAGGAAGGGAGCAATAGTGGGGAAAATGGGTCAGTAGGGGCTTCACTGAGAAAATGTGGCTCAGCTAAGATCTGCAGGTGCATAGGAGCTCACTAGGGCAGGGGTGGTGAAAAGAGCTTTCCAGCAAAGGAAAGAGCACATCCAAAGGCCATGGAAGGGAGGACTGGGGTGCAAACCAGAGGCTGACAGATGTACGAAGAAGGTGGGAGCAGCAGCAGGAGAGGCTGAGGTAGGAATGCAGAGGCCTTTTCCTGAGAAATGTTGTTTTAGGAGGCGTTAAAGGGGTTAGTCTTTCTCTTGATGGCAGTGGGAAACCATCCAGGTCTTTTAAGCTACAGCTTGGGGTTTATGAAGGATCGAAGTAACTCTTAGTCCTTTGGCCCCCAACTTTGTTTGCACATGAGAATTGTCTGGGGAGTTTTTTAAAAATACACATCTTAAGGTCCCACTTCAGAACAATGAATCAGGATTTCTAGGGATGTTTCTCAGAAACCAGCAATTATTTAAAAGCTTGAAAAACAGTGTCCTAAACCATCACAAACTCCAAATCCAAGTACACCTCCGGGTAATTCAGTCCATAAATCTCTAATGTACGATGACTAAAGATCAAGTTACTCAGAGGCCACTGGAACTTTCCATGATGGAGGAGTGATCCCACACTAAGGTTTGGGGCAATCAAGTGGATTTATTAGCAAAAGGCCTCTCTCTAGCTTACCAGCCTATGCTAGGAACAATTCTAATTCTTACTTTTGTAAAACTACAAATAACTACAGGACCTCTAGAGTATAGTCAATCCCATGAATTTAGAAATCTGCAAATGCCAAAGATCTGCTGTAATTAAAGGATGGAAATGCTAAGGCAGAAATCAGATTTACATGACATAGCAAAGCAACAGTAAAAGAGGGAAAAAGAAAAATTGAACCAAATAGCGGACTCTGGTCATGTGGAGAGACGTTAGCTTTTCCAAATAATTTCAAGGAGAACAGGAATAGGGTTCATTTCCCAAGTTTGTAGTTTCAATGTTGCCTGGAATTACAAATAATTTATGAAGTTAAAGCGAAACTACTTAACATAAGACTCCCAAGCACAGGGCACAGTCCTCTGCTGACTCACCCCATCATGGACCAAAATAGGGACTTACACATAAATGAACGTGACTGAGATAATTACACACCACATATTATCAATTGTTCTAAGCACCACCCTCATTAAAACCTACAGATTTTAAACTAAAAAGACCAGGAAATGGGAAGAATTTTAATGCAACTTCCGATGCCAAACAAGATGGATAATTCAATTAAAAAACACCAGTTCCATGCCATCAAGTTTGTGTCAACACACAATTCATTCACTTTGGTTCACCCCGCAAGGAGCCCTATTTACTAGAGACACCTGGGAAATAGAGCATGCCTCAGTAGAGTTCATGACTGTTGTTCCCTGTCAAGGCCACCAGCAGAATGAGTGAAAGGTGGCCAATAATCCCCTTGGTATTTGCTTATTAAAGAAAGGTGGGGGAAGGGCCAAAGTCAGGCCCAAGTATCTCCATGTTTGTACATCAAAGATTAAAAGCGACTTTGGGGCACCTGAGTGGCTCAGTTGGTTAAGCGACTGTCTTCGGCTTGGGTCATGATCCTGGAGACCCAGGACTGAGTCCCACATCGGGCTCCCTGCTCGGCGGGAAGCCTGCTTCTCCCTCTCTCACTCCCCCTGCTTGTGTTCCCTCTCTGGCTGTGTTTCTCTCTGTCAAATAAATAAAATCCTTAAAAATAAATAAATAAATAAATAAATAAATAAATAAATAAATAAATAAACAAATAAATAAATAAATAAATAAAAGTTTAAAAGAGACTGTGAATCTTCCCAGAAGATTCTATTTGAGGATAATAATCTCAAAGTACCATGTGGAGCTAACATTTTATGATTCTGCAACCCCAGGTATCTAATGGAAACAAACAGAGCAACAGATAGTACCCAGGCAACGGAGACACTAAGAAACTTGCAATATTTTCACCAAAAGAAGGACTGATTCTTATTCTCTAATTCCAACTGCTTGTAAAATCAAAACAGTAGGAAGCCTTTAGTAATCCAGTGATCCATAAACTGTCTCAAAGGCGAAACATCTCTAGTGAAAGAAACTGTACTGCCCATCTTTTCCATTCAGATGACATACACTCAAGAATTAAAAAAGGGTCAAATCACTGTTAGGATCGTGGATTATAATACCACAAACTGAATAGTAAAATCTTCTCCACACAAGAAGAAAAATACTAAATCTTTCACAAGGATTGCTTCTTTACAATTTTTTTTTTTTACCAATCAATTGATTAATAGTGAGTGGTACACAAAGCATTTGGGATTTATGTGGCAAATTGTGACTTAAAGCCCTGATCAGGAAAGCTTCATTTAATCATGGATTTCTGCAAGACGTGCATTTGCACTGTTTGATTTACCTTTAAAACTCATTCCTCTAAACTCAAAGATAGATGTAGATGGCATTTACAGAAGGTACACACTCATATTTCCACACAATGAAGTCTTTTGTCTTTTTCTGATTAAATTTACAACTCCATCAAAAATGAATAGATGGTAGGGTCATTTTGTTTACACTTTATTTACAGCTAATTGAAGCAAAGAACTGGTAATGTTCCTAGAAGGGGCCCGTTTCCAAGCAAATAGGACAGTGTCCCTTATATTCAGGAACGCTTTCGCTCTGGACAAGAACAATTACCCCCAAGAAACAGCAAATCAAGCAATAATCTCTGAATAAAACAACAAGCCTATATACTCCGTATGTTTCCGAAACAAACAACTTAATCACTGACATAACACCATTAGGGAGGGGAAAGAAGATAATTCAGTAAAATACATAGAGTCATGATGAATAAGAATGTGATTGCTTAGCCGTGGGCAGAGAGAGAGGAGGGGACTGAATGATGCAGTTTACCAGCTCAGATTGTATAGAAGGAGAAGAGAGGCAGTAAGTTCATTTTCAGCTGTTTTAAATACTGGGTTTCTAGGGGGCTTCTAAGTAGAGCCATATCCAATAGGCTGGTGGATGTAAGGTCAGAAGTCCTTCCAACAAGCGCATCTCAGAACAATAAAGGTCATAAGCAAGAAGGAGAAAGGACACGGTGAGTTCTCTGATGGGCCGGTGTGGACCACGCTCCAGACCCGAGAAACGGGGAGAAGCAGAGTAGTATGCTCCACTTTCACCACATGGGGGCAGCACAGAGTCTCCTCTCCGGTACCTTGCTTTCCGACTTCCCCGTGGTGTTCAGTTCCAGGACAGGTGGCCCGGCATACCAACGTCACCCTGCAAGATGGTACCCAAGGAGGCCGTATCCATGTGCCCTTCCCCTCTTCAACAAGGAGGAAGGCTGGCATAAGCAGTTTTCCTTTGAGCAAATTAGTCCTGACCATCTGAGCCCTGATGACAGCTAGAGTGAACTCATTTCTCCTCTGTCTAAACATAGCCGTTTAGAGACACCGAAAGTGTGCCGGGGGCAGTTTACAGGGCTGTCATGTGGACATTCGGTCATCAATAATTCTGCATGCCCCTGCATGTTTTCCTCTCAAGGTACTTCACAGTTTATAATTGCATCTGCCTGTGATTATTTGATTAACATCTGTCTATTTCTGAAAGAGCCTGTGTCTACACTGCCCACTGTACTCCAGTAAACATGTAACAACCAAGAAAATATTATGAAACGCCTATGTGTCAGAGGCCATGCTGGGCCCTAAGGACCTGATTTCTAGGTTCGAGTGCTTACAGCTTAGCTGCGGCTCCAGGACTATCCCCTCGGTTAGCTCAGGACATGGATTCTGACTTTATTGAAAAGAAACTCCCTACCGTCTCCCTGTACCAGCCTCTAAGTCTGGCCCCAACACTGTGTCCAAAGACAGCCCAGCAAGGGGGAATGGAGCTCCACACTAGGAGAGACCTGAGATTAACAACACCCTTTGCATTGCTCTTATAAATATAACATTTTCCATTCTTAAGAGAGAGAGAAATTGTACTTGCTCTAAGAGTCTCATTTGTTCCCTTTTGCTTGGAGATCTGAGGGGCTCCATAATCCGAAGGCCCTGCCCACGTCCCACAGCAAACATGGGCTTGTGTAACGACCCCATCAAAGTTGAGATTTACATATTTGTCCTTGAAATTGAGAACTTTCCATCTTTCTGCTCACCAACAAGTATTGTCATGAATTAGTATAAGGAATTAGAGATCTAATACATGATCAGAGGGGATCAGGTTGTGGGGGGGGGGCGAGTGGAGGACATTCTACCACTATTATTTATGAAGTAACTTTAACACTGAATATTTTCTTTGGCTACTTTGTACTCCTATCAGAGGATCTCTCTCTGAATAGATAGGTAGATAGACAGATATACAAATATATATATACATATAAATATAGATATACAAATACAGATATACATATATATATATATTTGAGGTATAATCCACACACCCATTTAAAATGTGCAATTCGGTGGTTTTTGGTACATTCACTAAGTCGTGCTACCACAGTCACTATCCAACAGCGAACATTTCATCACCCCACGAAGAAACCCCATGGAAAGGAAATGATACCATACGTAGTCTTTTGTGACAAGCTTCTCTCACTTAGCATAGTTTCTAAGTCTCATTCACGTTTTGCTTATCCATTTCTAGCTGATAGACATTTAGGTCGTTCCCATTTTTGCCCATTATGAATAAAGTTGCTATGAACATTCGCAGACAAATATGTGTGTCTTTATTTCTCTTACACAGATATACCTCAGAGAAGAATTGCTGAGCCCCACGGTAACTGTATGTTTTACCTTTTGAGGAAGAACAAAACCATTTTCCAAATCATTGTGCCATTTTATATTCCCACTAGAAGTGCTTGAGGGTTCCACTTTCTCTATGTCCTCACCCACACCTGTCACTGACCATCTTTTGCATCATAGCCGTCCCAGGGACTAGTAAGTGGTATCTAGGGCCTGATTTGTATTTCCCTCATGGCTGACAAAGTCCATGGCTTTTTGAAGCTTAAAGTTCTAGAATGTGATTCAGACATTTTTTTCTCTCCTATATCAAAATAAAAACTGTCTTTTGAGAACATAAGCGATGCTACAAAGCCAAGGAACCTATAAAATCGCTACAGTATTAATAGAACCTGAGAGTACCATCAGTGATTGCAGGGGAGAAACCGGAAAGTGTAGTCAAGGGGAAGTGTGGATGGAAAATTACGTCCTTGGGCTTCCAGAGAGAAGAGAATCAAGAGTTGCATTCAAGTTCCAACAAGCAGGGAGGCTCCCGCTGAGGCTTGGCTAAGCAGACGCCGCCCCTCTTGCCGTGTGTGGATGATCTCATGAGGGGAAATGTCATAGTCTAATAAAATAGATGAGAATTTGAGGCAGAGCAGCGTGTGGTTTTGCTGACTTGCCTCGTGGTGAGATCTGGTTGGACTTTGAGAGGGGCTTGCACAAAGCCTCTTTGGGACCTCGCTCTGACCCTAAGGGGGGTTGGGAGCAACGACTGGACCATAAGAAGAGGCCCAAGGACGTAAATGCCGAATGGGGAGGCTGTCCCGAGACTTCCAGTCAGAGACCTCTTGGATTGCAGACCAAGCTTAAATATACCAAACGTTACTGAGCTCCCCTCCTTCCGCTTCTCTCACTGCCGGCCTCAGGGAAGGGGCACAGCAAAGGGGAAGACTGAAGGCCAAGCCAGGGCTCCTCATCCTGAGGTCTGCATCCTGAGGTTCGAGCTTGTAATGCAGGGAATCAAGAAACCCCTGGGTCGGGGGATGGAAGGCTTCGAAGACATGCAAAGACCTGGTCTCACCTTGAGACGCTTAGACATTAAAAAGAAAGAAAGTGGCATTTTATGTTCATTTCCATGACCTCGTGTGGTATTTATCAGTTCACCCAACTCTGGAGTTGACCGTTTTTTAAATCAAAAATCACCAGTTAGGATGTGACTATCAGTGAAATCAAATTG
>PITA01001681.1:19233-139823 GCA_004023965.1 Spilogale gracilis | reverse complement strand
AAGCCTTCTTCTCCCTCTCTCACTCCCCCACTTGTGCTCCCTCTCTGGCTGTGCTTCTCTCTGTCAAATAAATAAAATCTTAAGAGAAAGAGAAGACTTTTCATCCTAAGGATGCACAGCGAGGTATGCTTGGGGCCATCCTGCCAAGAACCTGCCTGTGAGAGTGGCCAGTAGAGAAAGTATTGTCGAAAGATAAAGAGAGACAGAGCACTGATATCTTCTGAGCTTCCTGACACTCTGTGCCAGAAATGAATTGCCTCCAGAATTTTCCACCGGGTTACGGACCTTCCACTACACACACACACACACACACACACACACACACACACACACTTGTTCTCTGCTTTGTTTTGTGTTTTGCTTAAATTAGTTTAAACAAAAGTCTCAACAGGCACATGACTTAGAAATTTTTTTTCCGCAATCACCATTTTACGCACATGGACCCCTTAAGCATGGCGGGGGGCGGGGGGCTACTATCCGAACCCACCTGTTTGTGTCTTGGCCACACTCATCATGTACAGAGAGGCACATCCCCTTCAGGTTCCAACAAACACGCCAGCTGTCTTGCCCTTAATGATAGACGCCTCTTTCCTTGAATACTTCGTAACCCTGTCCCACCGTAGCACAGGACCCACTCCACCATCCCGCTCCTATAACATGATCTACTAAATAGCTTCACTACCAATGACCTTGACCCACAGATCAGAACTCAGCAGCATCTCATGAGACATCCCCCAGTTCACGGGCGCTCTGCAGGTACACTGGCCTCCTGCTCTACTTCTCCTTGCTTTTCTCTATTTCCAATCCATGGCTAAATTAATGGGGTTTTAACTACTGTAGCAATGTGCTCATTAGCAGAAGCAAAACCAATCTAAATGATGCCTTTGCTCTGCCCCTACTTGCTGATGTTTAGGGAATAAAGCCAAGCCCAGTGGGAATCCTCCCAGCACCTTCCAACCCAAAGCTCCTGTTATCCCACAGGGCTGGCTGATGGCATTTGTAAAAATTCACAAAGAACCCTGCCTGAAACCTCCCAGTGAGGAGACGGGTCCGTGTCCGGCCCTCAGCTTCACTCGCACCTTACCCTTTGCCCCTCTGCAGTCCCTGGCACTCTCAAACTTTTCAAACAGGCAGGAACATGGACAAAGGAATTGCCTGGCCACACACCCTGCGTGGGATGTCTTCCTTAGCTTCCTCCCCAAGGAGCCAAAACACTGGCCCAGGCCAACGTATCCCGGTCATCCATCTAGGAGCTTAACTCAAAAAGTTTCTCTTAACACTTACTAAAATTTTCTCAAACAGCATCCCCTAATGCTTAATGCTTCTTATAACTCAAATCATGTGTCCCTGGCATCTGGGCAGGGTGTATTTTTCAGGAACTGGGGGAAAACAGGCACATACGGAGCATGGTGGTTTACGATGCGGTCTCTGGAGCCAGACTGCCTTTAAATCCCAGGTCAACCTGATGTAACACACACTTTTTTTATTTAATAAGGATAATAACAGAAGCCATGTCATAAAGTTGCCAGGAAGATCAAAAATGATAACTCATGCAAGGCACCTAGCACAGGGCCCCGCATAAAGCCAGTGCACTATAAATATTCGTTATTGGGACGCTGCCTTTCCAACATGACAAAGAAGCCGGGGAAGAGGGGGATCCTCCCACTTGTGATGCCCCGGCAGCCTCTCAGAAGCCAGAGGAAGGCTGCAGACTTCCCTGCCCCACAGGGGTGTGAGTTAGGCACCGCTATGGTGGGACCCCACCCTCAAGCAGGGCCCTAGAGAAGACATGCCTCTCTCTCAGGCTACTGCCAGGATCAAAAGACACCCCACTACATGGAGGGCTGCTTCACGGAGAGAAATCTTGGTCTCAGGAGTGATGTGACCCCGCCCCCCCGGTCTTCTCCCAACTATTCTTATTGATCAGAGTGTGGGACCACAGGTGCCCAGTGGAAGCAAGGTCTGCGACAGCGGCTCACCGAGGGGCCACTTTTCTCCTGGAGACACTGATCGTGTCTGGAGATGTTTATGATTGTGCGAAGTGAGACCTGGGGGTTGCTCCCAGCATCTGGTGTGCTGCTTACCGTCCTATAGGGCACAGAACAGCCCCCCACAAAGAATCACCCACACATGAATGCACACACACAAACACACATGCATACACACACACAAGAATACTCACATATACACAATAGACACCCGCAGAGGCGCACACATGCACACACACACATACATACACGCATGCACACAGGGACAGACACACGCGCACACTCACGCAGTCCTCGTAATGACAGCACACAGACAGGACGGGACACATGTTCTTTCCTCCTCCAGCCTATTTGTTCAAAGAGCTTTCAGAAACCGCATCTCTGAGGCCACCCATAGCTTGCTGGAAATAGAAATCACACTCCCTCCCCTCGAGAGATTTTTAAATCTGGGAAGAGGGAAGATGAGCCTCCATGGGGAGGGCATATGCGTGCCCATATACTTATGGACAAAGCCACGGGAATCAAAGTCAGATACAGTGTTGTCGGGCAGGGGGCGATGTGTAGGGGGATGGAGGACAGCGCTCTGTTTCTGTTCCCTCCCCACCTCGAGCAGCCTTCCTGACCCCAGTGGGACTTCAGGCAAGACTTGGAACTTCAAGCCCCAGGCACAGGCAGGAGACAGTGACATGCTGTAAATCTCAGGGCCCCAAGAATACCCATATCCTCTGCCCTCCCCTCCACAATGATCTCCCCAGTTCCTTCCATAGGGAGCTTCCTTGCCCGCCATGCCTGGAGCCAGGATTACCCTGCAGTCATCCCCAGGGAAGGAAAAATTTGGACTGATATATGTTCCCCCGAACAAGAACAAAGCACATTTCACTGCACGTGGGCACTCAGTAAATGTGAAATAGACAGATCAGCAGGAAGACCTCTTCTGCCACTGGAGGGACCATCTCCCCCAGGTCGACTATGTGCCCAGGAGGTCGGACGGTGGTCATGCAGTGCTAGAGCCCCTGGGAGGACCATGGGCCTTCGTACAAATTCTGTGGCTGCCCCTTAACAGCTATAAAAACTTATGCACGTTATTGAAATTCATTGAAGTAGACGCCTCCTTTCTTGGTTTCTTGGTTTGCCTGTACGGTACCAATTTCTTCTTCTCCGGTAACAGAACCATGATTTTCCTTCAGGCTGATGGTGGCAAATGACTGTCTCCTGCCTCTAGAGGTGGGCACGTCGCCCAGGAGGTCAGGAGCACAGACCATTCCTTTAGCCACAACAATCAAATGCACATGGCCCATGACCCTGGTTTTATCAGAGACACTCAATCCTGGGACTCCGAGTTGGGACCTCTGAGAAGGAAAATCTCCCTTCTCCTTTTTTAAACTATATTTGAAACTGAGAAGACACCCACATGAAGTTGCTGGGGCCACCACACCGAGAAAGCCCACCAACACAGCAGAAACCACAGCCAAGAGAATACGTGCATCCTGATGACGTCACGAAGACCCTAGATCCAGCTGTGTCTGAAGCCCTAGAATTTCTACTGACAGAAATAAATTCATGTCTATCTGCCTACCCCAATGGAACCTGGATTCTTAACATTCTCCACCACAAGCCCCCAGTATTACACTTTCCAAGCCCCTGTTTCTTCCTGTGATAGTGGAGATGATACCAGTTTTTAGTCTCATATGGTCATGGTGAGGTTTAACCACGATCCAGGAACAAGCATAACATGTTGGCCTTTACCGCCAATTTCTCTCAAGGGAAGAAACTCCACTGGATTTGATGAGAGCCCGTGGGAGGACTGCACTGCTCGCCGACACTCCCTGTGCTCCCAGCCCTCTAGCATCTAAGTGAGGCTGGATGGGCAGTCCTGGCCGGCGGCCTACCTCAGACAGACCAGAGCTGGTATTTGACCTTCCACTTCTTATCTCTTGCCACCATGACCAAGGAGCCGTATGAAGAGCTGGCGGCACCATGAGATCAAAGCAGCCAGAATCACTGAGTTACTGCATGGAAAGCAGCTGTCCTGGAGAGCTGCTAGACTCCCATCTATGGTGTTAAGTCCCTGAGATTCAGGGAGTATTGGTGCGCAGAGCAGAGTCTATCCTACGGTGATGAATAGGGATGTCTTCTGAAAAAAGACTTCCACAGCCAGACGGATGAACGGAGTGAGTATCTGAGCCTGCACGAGGGGGACACATCCAAGAAGATGGACAGACCACACGTGTCCTCACTTTGTCCAGGGGCTGTCTTTTCACTGTTCAGGTCTGAATTTCTATGCCACGTCCTCAGAAGGCGTGTTCCTGGCCATTCTGCTGAAAGCAAGTCCCTTCTGTATTGTCCCTCTAGGCTTTCTCTGCTTGTTTTCTCCTCCCCCTTCCCCAGACCCTCTTCTCTCTCTTCTCCTCCATCGATATAACCAACACTCACTGGTTGTGTTGGGTAGAACAGCAAGCTCTCTGCATGGATTGTCTCATTTAATCAGCAACAACCGTCCATATCAATCAGGAATCTGAGTCCACACAATAGAAAGCAAGGTGATTTAAGCAGAAAATACATTTATCAAAATGGTAAGGAGTAGCTCACAACAGTGCTGGGATGCCTGGAACCAAGCGATGCTGGATGGCCAGTAACCCAGCTCAGGGCAAGCCCCAGTCAGGGCCTGGCTAGCAACAACTGTCGCTCCTGCAGAAAATGGGTCAGCCCTGCTGTTCTTGCATCTTTGAGACACAATCTTGCTCGGGTCAAAGTCTTAGGCTGAAGCACCCAGTTTCCAAGCTAAGGCCCAGGTCCTCCCCAGGCTGCTTTGCCACTTTCCATGAACAATAGAAAGGCTCCCTAGTGAGACACACAACAGAGCTTTCCCAAAGCACAAAAAGAAGCATTAGATGCTGCCCAGCTCTAAAAGTAACAAATTGCCCACACCCCTTGGGACAAGAGAACATGCGAGTCACAATTTTTAACCTCCAAGCCTTCCAAGTCTTTGGACTGTGGTCCTAAAACCAACAGCATTTCTCGCCTGGGAGCCTGTTAGACTCGAGGTCCCACCACAACCCTACTGAATCCAAATTCACATTTAGAAAAATCCCCAGCAATTCACATCCACATGGAAGTTTAAGATGTCCTATCCTTTCCGTGATTCTCAACCGCCCCCCCACACACACAATGAAATCACACGGGCACTTTCTACAAAGACTGAGACCTCATCCCACTCCCTGAGGCTGCTGTGATTGTTCTGAGGTGTGGTCTGAGCACTGAAATTTTGAGATGACTCTAATGAAAAGCCGAGATCAAGAACTACTGAGTCATAATTCAGCCCATCTAGAGCATTCCTAGAATAAAAAGATATTCTCATGAAAACTATGTCCACGCAGGGTCATTTCCCACCATTTCCCTCCTACAGGGTCCCAGAGCTTCGTCACTCACAAAGTTGATTACTGGAGAAGTAATTTTAAAAACCATGATCAAGGGGACTGATCAGTCACTGCCACTCTGAGTTACCTCCTCTAGATCTTGGTGGTGTTTTTCCTACAAGTGTTGGAGCTCAGGAAGGCAGTTTTTCCCCAGAGGTCATCTGGTCTAACCCTCTCATGTTACAGATGAGGAAGCTGGGCCAGAGAGAGAGGGACTGAGTTTTCAAGCACAACCAAGGACTTGAACTCCGGCTTTTCGATTTCAAGGGCAGTCCCTTCCTCCCACACACATCGCCTTGCCAGGGAAGGGTGCTCATGAGGAATGGATGTTCGATGAGTGCCTGGTCAAAAGTTCATCCCCAAAATGTTGATTATTCATAATGAGGCTGACAGCTTTGAAGCCAGTCCCGTGGTGTTCCTAAGCCAGTTGCTCAGCATGTTCTCATCTAATTACGGATAGGTGCAGTAACTGGAAACAGGCAATCTCCGAGGCGCAGAGGTGCAAGAAATGGAGCCCTCTAATACAATTCTGCCTGGGAAGAGGCTGCCTCCACTGTCACGTGCAGGTGGGGCTCTCACAAGGCCTGTCCTGGGAGAAGGAAGGTGAGCGCATTCCGGGAGGAGTGGGGAAAACAGACAAAATCACAGAGGTCTGGGGGAGTGATGGTCCCACAAGGAACGTGAGACCCTGGTCGCGGTATGGGACTCAGCTGTGCCAGTGTCCCAGGGGCCGTTCTTGTGTCACTGGTGGTGCAAGCCCTGCATGGCTGTGGCCGGTGGTCTTCCAGTTATCCTTACTGGGTAGGTACTAGGTGCTAGGTACCAGGTACTGACCTAAGTACTCTGTTCACACGACTTTATCCCTGTATCTATCCCATGAGGTAGGTACCCTCCTTTGATGGGAAGAAAATGAGGTTTAAAGGGTTTTGGGTCACTTGCCCAGAGTCCCACCGATGGGGGTAGAGCCAGAACCAGGTCCAAGTCCATCTGAGCCCAGAGCTCTGGCATCCACTCTGCTCCACCCTCCATCTGCTTGCAGCAACCTCAGGCTGGTCAGCGGAGAGCAGACACGGGCAGGAAGCAAGCGGCCTTCACCCCTCCAGTGCTCCAGAAGTGCCAGCACCGCTCCCTTAGCTGACCCAGGAGCTGCCTACGCGGGCATCTGCAGCAGTGCGCGCTCGCTGCAACGGGACAGTGCGAACGCCTACGCGGGCATCTGCTGCAGTGCGCGCTCGCTGCAAGGGGACCCTGCGAACGCCAGCGCCACTGTTGCCATCTGGCCTCCCGGGGCCCGAGATTCCACGACCGCTTGCAGTTGAGTCTAAGATGATCAGGCCTCCAGCGGATACCACTTAACAAGTTCATGGCTCAGTGGTTCATGAGATGGATTACTCAAAGCCCCTTGCTCAGGAGCCAGATTTTCCGCAAAGCCGGCTGCAGGTGGCTTCTCGGGGTTGCTACCAGCCTCGTTAACACTGTCTGATACGCGCATCGTTTTCCCATCTGCTGCCTACCAGCTGGGCTGCTGGCGACTGGGGCGGATTTTTCAATCGCTCTCCCCGTTCCCTCTCTTTCCCTCTCTCCTTCTCCATCTCTGCATTTTTAGTCCTAGCTAAACTTCTCATGGGGCTTATAACCCCATATGCCATTTTGTCCCCGTTTTCAATCCCAACCTCAAGCTTATATCAGCCAGGGGTGAAACTACTCGTTTTTGTTTGATTAGGATGACGGAATAACACCAGGCCCACCCGCCTTATGACGTGACGTCACACAGAATTTTCCGGAAGGCCCATGCAGTGCTGTGGGGGAGGAGGGAGAAGGGTCTTGATGTCTTCCGCCCTTGCGGGTCACTATTCTCCTCCCCATTCCTGCTCTTGAGGCCCCTGTTGGCCTCGGGAGCCCTCTGGAAAAATCTGTTACTTTTTCATTTTAAGTTGGGGATAAACTAAGGCAATCAGAGAGTTCTTTATCAAGACTCATTAGGATACTGCTTTTTCCGCCTTGAGATCCTGCTGTGTTTGTAGAAGACACTCAAGTCTCTTCTGCTCTCAGATACAACCGGCGAGGTTCCTCCTGCAGGGCTCAGCCTGGAGAGCAGGGAGCCAAGCCCTCGTGGGGTCTCCCCATGTCTGCTCCTTCCCTTCATCCCTCCAAGCTGCCTCCCTGTCTGCAGCCTGAGAGTCTTTTTCTGGTCAGAGATGGGGATGGGAAGAAGGTCTTAATCTCATGTGTCTCATTTCCTCTGATATGAGTCCTTTCTATGCTTTTGAAATTCAAAAGCCAGAAGAGAGAGTTTTCCCTTCTCCTTTCTGCTCTCGCAGGGAGGCCTATGGAGAAAGACAGGACTCCTAATGATGGATGGAAGGAAAAGACAAGAAGGAAAAAGAAATAACGATACTTTTTATATATTTTAAAATATGATTCCATCAATCCTGGGATCGAGTCCCAGTCAGGCTTCCTGGTCAGTGGGGAACCTGCTTCTCCCTCTCCCTCTGCCCCTCTTCCTTGCTAGTGCTCTCTTCCTCTCTCTCTCAAATAAATAAAATCTTAAACAATAATAATAATAATATGAAATATGGGAGAAAATCCACACCCTCTTTAATCCAGTGGGTCTGGCTATGAGTCAAAATAACCTGGTCCCAAACACAGAATCTGACCCTCACATAAGAGCCCCAGGAAATTAAATAGTAATCCGCATTCTTCAGAAACCATTTTCTAGATAAAGACACTATGGCCCTGAGAAAACAGGCTCTCACAGTTAGTTAGCTATAATTTACAGTCCACCTACTTCCAAAGAAATTGAGACCATTTGTTTAACAAGTTCATGGCATCGAAATACATCAAGACCACTACATGATCCTGGGCCCAGTTTCCTTCTTCTGGAAACCAACCCATTCTCTATCCTCCATCCTGATTTCTCCTGACAAGGGAGAGATTTTACCCTTTTTTTTTTTTTACCCTTTGTAAACAATTAATTCCCAAAGCTTATCCAGAGGCCAATCAGGTTGGGAGAGAAACAGGTGTGATGACTGTGAGCGAGAGTGACATTAACACACACTCAACATGTATTTGCTCCACCCAGGGAGTATGTATGTGTGTTCCGAGCAAGTAGGCTCAACATAATCCAAAAATACTAACCTGACCCGTAATTAATTACTTGATTAATGCTAAAAAATGTTGGATAACATCTTAATTCTTTTTTGTTTTGGTCAATAATTGAATGCCTTGTGTGTATGTCCATCCGTGTGCTCGGACCGGGCATGTAGGGGTCGTCCCTCTCATACGATGTTCCTATGCTCAGGGGATTCACACTTTTATGGGAAGACAGGCCAAAACAAAAATTGATTCTTGTATGTGATAAATGACAATAAAAAAGCGAACAAAAGGCTGAGCTAGAAGAGGAGTCAAGAAGTTGGTTTTGGAGTCTTTTTCTCTAAAAAGGGCCAGATGGTAACTCTTTTCTGCTTTGTGGACCATACGACCTGTGTCCCAGCCTCTTGGCTCTGCCCCTATCACCCCAAGGTAATGGAACAGGTGGGGCTGTGTGCCAGTAAAGCCTCATTTATGAAAAGGGCCCATGCAGCCTGGTGACCCCCGTCCATGAGGCATGGGGGGTAAGGAGGCAGAGGGCATCATGTTAAAGCATCAGCCAAGCCTGGAAGGGTGAGGAGCAGCCAGTCCCATGAAGCAAGAGGAGAGAGCCTCCCAGCAGAAGGAACCCAGGGCTGGGGCGGGCTGGAAGCCAAGCATGCAGTGCTGGTGGGGGGCCCTGCATGGGAAACCCTCCCCCCAGTGGGCCGTCCAAGGGGTCAGAATTTTACTCCAAGTGCCGCAGAAGGCCACAGACAGTTCTAAGCAGGGAGTCCCCATGATTTGAGAGTGTTCCCTCTTACAGGCACGGCCCCTCACACCGGCCACCGTGGGCAGTGGGAGCTCTAGCAGAGTCCGGGGTGACAACAGGGCCCCGGGAAAGAGCAAAGGTGTGGTGGGAGCTGGGTGGCCGGGGTAGTCTGTGCTGAGGCGGTGGCCATGGCAAGGGAGAGCAGAGGGATGCTGGAGACACACTGTAGACATCATGCCCACGGCTCTGAAGCTGGATGGTTTATGCTGGGGAGCAAAAAATCAAGATTGATGAAGAGGGCTCTGGCCTGAGCAGCGGGGTATGGATAGGCTCCTGGGCCCTCTCAGCCCTGAGAGGCCACATGTCTTAGCAACCAGGAAGTCAACTTCAATGCAGGGGGCGGGATGAATCCCAGAAAGGGTCATCTGATCTGCAGGTTCTCAAGCCGTCCCTGGCTGTCCCTTGCATCCGTTACCCTCAGGGGTCCCACTGCAGGCCCAGCACAAAGCCAGGGGTGTAGGCCCCACTTGGAGGGGGTGGACGGTCGCATGAGAAATCAGGACAGGCGAAGGAGGTCCCAGGCCTTCTCTGTGCCTGCCACACTCCAGCCCCCTCCATGCAGGTCTGGCTCTGGTTCCCTGACATCAAAGAATCAAAAGGGCTGCGGGGGCAGCAGAAGCACAGCACCAAGCTCTCAGCACTGGCTTCATGGGTGCAAAAATGGGGAAGTTTTCAAAACAGAATGGTCATCTTTATTATCTTTACGTAAAAACCAGGCCAGATCAAGTGATTTAAAGGCCAGCCTCCCCATGAGTGTGGGGGATGAGAGGAGGGGGAATGTTATCTGCTTGGCTTTCACTGTTTTCTGGAGGAAGGTCCTCGGGGGAGTCCAGAAGAGCCCAAGGACCCCTGGCTTCCAGCCCTGCCCCGCCCCGAGGCAGGATGCCCATGTTTGACCCCAAGCAAGTTGGGGGCCTCGGCGGGCCCATCTGTAAACTTGGAGTTGGAACAGCTGTTCTTGGAGGCTCTGGCGTCTCGCTGGTCCCGTAAATCTCCTCTGTCAGGGGATGTAATTCACCACAGCCACTGCCCCGAAGAGTCTGTGGCTCGTGGAAGTCAGGATCACCTGCCCTATGTCTGGGACCCACACATCACAGCACAGAGAGCCTGAAAAGCCCTTCCTGTTCAGACGCGGGGTACACCTCTGGGATGAGCAGAGCCGAGGACTCCAGCTCATGGTGGGGAACACGTAGCGGCCCGAGGTCGCAGTGAGACACAGCTGGCCAGCCCTGACCCGCCTTCATCAGCAGTCCTTCCCCCGGACCGTGGCTTGGGCCATTTCTGACCTCCCATCCTCCCCATGCCCCGCTGATTGACCCACTGTGCAGCCTCACCCCACAGAACATTTTCATGTGCACAGGTTGGGTTCATTTATTCGGCCAAATTGACAAACCATCTACCGTATGCAAGACCCAGTCCGAAGAGCTAGGGATACAGGACAAAAAGACACGCATGCCTGCTGAGCGGGTAAGGGGACAAAGTCACAGCCCATTTAAAATGACAACTTGGAACAAGTGCCATGAAGGAAGTTACAACAGAAAGACACGAAAGGCTGACAGGTCCCTGGTGTTGATTAGCTCGGCTCAGGGGGGCCGCTCTGGGAACTGGCACTTGAAGGGAAGCCTGTGGGGCCATCAGGAGGACAGGTGGAACAGGGGGCGTGGCCAGGCGGCAAGACACGAGGGGCCACGTGATTCTAGGTACAATTTCAAATGCCATTTATTAAGAGTTTTATCATTTTCTGGGGCTACCATGACAAAGTACCGCCAACTGGGTGTCTTAAAACAACTCACATTTATTCTCCCACAGTTCTGGAGGGTATGACCCAAACCCGTGTTGGCAGGGCCACGCTCCCTCTGAAGTCTCTAAGGAAGACTGCTCCCATGCTTTCCCCTAGCTTCTAGAGGTTGCCAGCCATCCTGGGCCTTCCTCGGCTTGTTCACATCACTCCAATCTGCCTGTCTTTGTGTGGCCTTCTTCTCCGTGTCCTCTCCTCTTATGAGGACACCAGGCACTGGGTTTAAGGGCCTCATTTTAATCACACATGCAAAGAATCTACTCCCGAATAAGGTCATATTCTGAGGTCCTAGGGAGACATGAGTTTTGGGGAAACAGTCCACCCACCGCAGGATTTTTGGTAGGGGATGGGTAGGATAGGATTTATGTTTCAAAACTTTGACTCTAGCTGCTGTGTGAGGCTGAATTAGGGTAGGAAGGAGAGAAAGTAAGGGTCTGAGGAGCCGTGAGGAGGGGATGGACGGTGGGGCCTGGGCTATGAGAGATGGAGACGTGGGGACATATTCTAAATCTGCGCTGGAGGTTGAGTTGACACTGCTGGCCGTGGATGGGATGGGAGGGACAAAGCAGAGGGATCAAGAATGCCTCCCCGTTGTTTGGCCACGGAACCAGACACACTGAGGGAGTATGAAATGACACTATCTTCCCCACAGGTATTCCTTCCCCGATCCCTATGGGTTGGTGGAGCACACAGGTCTGCCACGAGGACAGGAATCCCAGAGGGCGAGCTCAAGGCCCCCTGCTCCTCTTGCAGCGGTCCGCTCCATGCTCCATCACTGGCTTACGTGAGGCTTCCCATCTGGCAGGCGAGGCAGAGAGTAGACCCGTGCTCCCTGACCTTCCCCCAGCTCCCCTCCTCTTTCCAGGGCACTCTGGGCATCAGGGTGACTGCTGTCACTTCAGCCCCCAAGGACCATGAGGCCAGAACCAGAGGTTCACATCTGACTTCTCAGCTTTGGCAAAGAGCTGGCGTGGAATGACGGGAGGGAGTGGGAGGAGAAGGCTGGATCCTCAGGACCCTAGGTCAAGAGATGAGCAACGGAAGGAGGCAGCAGGAGGAAACTCACGTGCCAACATCACAAAGAATCCTGTCCCCGCTGAAGAAGGCTTTTGTGTGGCAGCATCGCAGGGACTGACTTAAGAAAGGGAATACTTTTATGGTTTCCTGGCCTTCTCTTTGTTTAGCAAGTAGCCTTGAAGGAGTTTTGCGACCTCAAGAGGAGCCTGTGAACAGTGGAAAGCAGTGGGTGCTGGGAAGGGACGAAAGGAGGAAGAAAGTGGCCCGCAGGCCTATGCATGTGTGTGTGCACGCGCACACACACACACACACACGCACACACACATCACACGCACACACACACACGCACACACACACACACACACACATGCACACACATACTGCTCAGCAGGCGGCAGGCGGCCTTTTGCTTTTGTGCTTTAAGAATGCCAGAGATACAAAAACTGCACCTGAGTGGGATCCAGCCTCCAGATCCAAGTTCCAGACTTCCCAATCACAGGAAATACAGGGGACAGGGGAACAGACTAGCCAGGACCCTGTGGATGCCAAAGGCAGGTGTGGGAAACCACAGGACAATGCATAGCTGTCTTAACAAATCCTCTGTAAGGTGGAGGGACAGGGAGAGAGAAAACAACACAGCTCAAAACAGACTTAAAAGACCTAACTGCTTGCAATGTGTGGCTCTTGCTGGGATCCTGACTCGAACAAACCAACTGTTAAAAAAATTTTTTTTGAGGCAATTGAACATTGAACACCTACTAGAATCACTGCTGTTTTTAGGTGTGCTAATGCTATTGTGATTATGTTTTTTAAAGTTCCATTATCCTTTAGAGCTGCCTGCTGAAATATTTATGGATAAAATGATCTGATGTCAGGGATTTGCTTTGAAATAATCTGGAGGTGGGGGAGCAGAGTTGGGGGGGAGAACAGACAAAACACAATTGGCCGGAAGTTGGCGATTGTTAAACCTGCTGATGCCAGCGTGGGGCTTTGTTACACTCTTCTCTCCACTGTTGTACATGTTTGAAATGTCCCATGATGAATGGGAATTTTTTTTAAAAGGAAAGCAAGAGCCCTCTGGCCAGTAGACTCCCAGCCCCACCACTGACCAGCTGGGGGCCCCAGGCCACCTCCGGCTCCCCGCAGTGCCAGTCACCCTCAGGGTACAGATTTCTGCTCCCAGGGACTAGAGTCTAGTGAAAGCCCCAACATGTTAGTGACTCCTGCTACTTACTTGTCCTTTTGTTAGCATTTACTCTCTGTTTCTGCTGGGACATTCTCAATGGGGAATCCCATTGCTGGATTCTCTTCCATCAGAGCTCAACTAGTTTTCACTTCCTCTAAGAAGTCTTGCTTGCTACCCAAGTCAGCCAAGGTGAGGCCCTCCTCTGAGCCACCCTGACGCCCTGCCTGGGCTTGTCACCTTGTGAACCCGTGATCCTTATGTGGTAAGAGCCTGTCAACTTGTCTGCATCCCCATCAGACCCCAAGCTGTCCTCAGTGCCTAGCACGCAGTAAGCACGCAGTGAAGATGATTTGACCAGATAAATATTTTGAAGAAAGAACTTGAAGATCTAGAGGCAGAAATCTGCCTCCCGAGCCTTGCTCTGTCTCTGCTTTGCTGTGTGGCCCTGAGCAAGAATCTAAACCTCTCTGAGCTTCTCCTCCAAAAAAGTCACACTTAGTGTCACATTGCAATGCAGAATGAAGAGAAAGCTGTCTGTGGCCCGCCACCTCGTGGTGTCTGGTGAGCCTGCACAGACGCCGCACCTCCCCTCTCCACCCCAGCCTTCAGGAGCATGCCTGCCTCCTCCTACCCACTGGCTTTCCCTTCACTGGGCTCCCTCATGTTCCACACTCTGCATGAGTCCTCAGGCTCTGGACAATGTCCATTGCCAAGGCTCTCTTTATGATGATAATCCTCCAGCAACGACATTTCCAAAATCAAATATACTAACATTTCAGACAAGCCCTATACACACTGAGGGTTTCTTGTCAGACCCGAGAAACGGCTGCTGGAGATTAGCGCATAAACATCATCCTCCAGCTGTTGGGGGAGAAGCTGTGTCCACTGGGAGAAGAAGATGTGGCTGGCTGGCGTGCCCACAGCCCACATGGTAAGGCAGGGGTCCTACCCCCAGGCTGGCCACGTTCAGAGGTGCTGGCGGCAAAAGCCACACCAGCTGAAGCACGACACCTGTGCCTGCAGCTGTCAGGACCTCCACGGACCCCGTGCGGCACACTGGCCCCAGCAGCCTGGGATGGTGGCTCTCTGTGCATCCTCCAGACAGACTAGCCTCATGGTTAGAGGCCAGGGCCCCCTCCTGCCCCTGGTTCCTTGGCCCAGAGCAGCCTGGAGGAAACAGCTTTGGAAGTGGGAAGCAGAGCCTGCTCCGTGGGTTGGTCCTTGAACAGTGGCAAGCTGGGGTGGCCGCAGAGCCAAAACTTCTCATGACAGATCTTCCCTGACTGTCTGAATCCTCCTCCATGCTTCCAAGAGCAGCTCACTGCCCTCCGCTGCCTCCTCCTGCTCCCCTTCCTCCTCTAGGTACTGTGGTCCCTCCTCCCCCTCCTCCCTCCCTCACAGTCCCCAGCCCCCCAGCTGCTTCTGAGCCTCCCCATGCAGGACTAGCCAGGCTCCTGCCACACCACGTTCTGGCGCACTCAGTGCCTTGCCACCCACTGCCCAGCCTCACCCCATGAAACATTTTCAGGTGCGTAGGTTAGGCTCATTTATTCAGCAAATACCAAAGCACCTACTGTGTGTGAGACCCAGTCTGAAGAGCTAGGGATACAGGACAAAAAGACATGCATGCCTGCTGAGTGCTAAGAGGCCAAACCCGCCCCTAAGAAGACACACGGGTCTAGGGCATCTGATGAGCACACAGCTCCCCCGGAGGGGCAGAGGAAGGACCTGCCAAAGACTGGTACTCTCCCAGGAAATTGACCCTGTAGGGAGGAGGCCAGAGGCACCCACAGGATCCGGGACAGGCAGACCCGACTATGTACACTGGAGCCAACTCCAGGAGCCCTTCTAATGGTTACCACTGCGGGGGGGGGGGGGGAGTTCTGGGGGAGGGCCCCCACTCCAGGGCTCAGGTGGCCACCAGTGGGGCCTGGGCTTGTTGGCGAGAGACCCGAGGAAGCAGCCACCACGTGTGAGCACTAGAGCGGAGGAGAGGCTGCAGGGAATGCCAGACAGCAGCTCAGGCACTACAGTAGGTCTATCCTGAGGTCCCTGAGACACCCCAAAACTCTCCCTCTATCCACGGCCCTTCCACGCGGCCAACAATCGTTGGCGGCACTGAAGGGTGCTGGCGCCCTCTAGCGGCAGAAGTGCAGCCGGTCCTCCTTGACCGCGCGGGGGGCTCTCCGGCTTCTGGAGCTTCCTCCCTGCGGCGGGAGGACGGCTCACGTTCCCAGAGGGGCAGGGCCGGAGCAAAACCGTGCAGCGCGGGACCCTAGCCTTCTGGCTTCCAGTCCCTCCCTTGGCCCCTGCTCAGCGTTTGCCATCTTCCCGCAGGTCCCAGACACAAAGCAACACATCCTCCCTCCCAACCCCCCACCCCCAGCCTGCTCTGTGGATCTCAGCTTTAGTAAGGTGCAAAATTTACACTGTAAACAAGACCTAACAGGGCAGCCTTCTCGGGAGGAAGGAAGCTTACAGCCAGCAAAATCTTTGTTAGGAGTAAAGTGCGGATCTGACTCAGGCATCTGGGATGTGTTTCTGGGCGCGTTGGAGGCACCCACCGTCCGCTTCTGCAAGGCCATCTGGACTACGGAACTCCTAAAGCACTCCACTTTCCAGAGGTTTAGAAGCATGCAAGGGGGCTACCAAAGGGAAAATTCGAGGGATCTGGAGCTCACTGCTTAAGCAATAGCACTGAGGGCCAAGTGGGCTTAGAGCCCCGAGGGCACAGAGCAAAGGGGGAAATGGAGGGCCCAGCCTGGCCCCTCACTGTCTGCAGCCATCGCAAGGATTCCTCACACAGCCGGTGGCAGAGGCCAAGGGGACACTGCTCCAGCCCCCCGACACCCAGACCTACAGCAGTATCAAATCCTGATGCTCCTTCTGCCCAAGGGAAGCCCCCCAGGAAACGCTATTTGGGACACAACAATGAATCAAACACAGTTCCTGCCCCTTGGAAGTTCTGAGTCTGACTCAAAAGTCAGATCGACTTTCCAGGTCACTCCGCCCCTCCTGCGCTCACCCTAGAGCTCACTGTTCCATCATGTCACCCTTGGCTTCTCACGGCCTCAGAACCCCTCCCTCCCAGTACTCAGGAGGCAACAACCCCTCCACCCCAGCCCAAGCCATGGGAATTAGTATTCTACTTGATAAGAGACCCCACCCCTTTGTGATAGGGAAGAGCTGCCTGTCAATCTCCAGAGCAAATCCTTACGGGCCCACTTCCCCAGCTCTTCCCCAAGGCGCCATGGACCCCATCATCTTCTGTGCATTGTGGTTTCCTTTCTTCCCCTTCCCCCGGACGATGACCCACCAAGCAGAACAGTGCCTTTTAAGGGCTTAAGCCTTGATTTCCCTTCAGTGACTTCCTACCTTGTGCTCTGGTGCTGGGTTCCAGCCTTCTCCCAGCTTCTCTACAGCCCAGTACGTCCCTGTCTTAGTCCCAGGACCCCACTTGTGCTGTCCCCTAAGCAGGAGCAGCCCCACTCCTGAGCCCTCTTGCAAAGCTGGCTCTTTGTCAGCCTTTAGGCTCTCAGCTTAACTGTCAACTTGCTCAGAGACGACTCCCCCAGGCCGCATCCCGCAGTTACACTCTCTCATAGCACCCCAATAGCTTCATTCATGACACTCATCCTCATCTGTGCTTTATTTACACTCCCGCTCACTCCTCTGAGACTGAGCTCAACGCCTGGAATATTCCAGGTGGGCCCGGATGTCAGTGCTGTTCACCACTGTCCAGGACCTTGCTGCACATAGTAGGGGCTCCGTGGAATGGGGGGAGGTGTCCAGTGCCATAGGAGAAATGCAACGAGGGTTCAGAAGAAGAAGAAGGAGCAATCACTTCCAGGTGACCCAAGGGGATAAAGATAAGATTTGAACGTGCAGAGGTGGTGACAAGGCTGAAGAGGAGCGGTGTGTCTAAGGAAGACTAGTGAGCAGTGAGGCCAGAGAGTGGGGATGTGAAGGCTCTGGAGGTATTAGCAGAGGAGCAGAAAGGCTCCTGGAAGACAAACAGCAAGAGAAAGGGGGCAGGAGACAGGGGGACCGGAAAGAGTGACAGAGTGGACAGAGGCTGAACTAACAGGGGATGGGCAGAGACAAAGCCCAAGACAGAGTTGACGGGGCTCCCTGGGGCCTCACCCGCTGGCACCCTCGTTCCATGGGAAAAGCAGGCAGGGGACCTAGGACTGTAGGAACCACACCCACTGCTGCCCTTCCTATCCCACCCCTCCCCATTGCTGTCTCTTCCCTTCCCTTTACTCCATTCGGACGATCCAACCTGAGGTCTCATCTGTGGCCACCGTTGCCAAGGACCCGAAGGAGCTTCTCAAAGCCCTAGGGAAGCACACATTCTAGTCCCAGGGTCTGGGGGCTGGTGGGCCTTCTTTCCAGCCCCGGGGCCAGGAGCGCTGGGTGAAGTGCTAGCACCACCTAGTGGACAGTGCTGGAATGTGCGGCGTGGCCACACCCTGCATCCCCAACTCGTGGGGCCGGACTCAGGCACTCTGAGACTTCATGACCTCAGGAAGGCTGGGGAGGCTAGGGAAGCACAAAGCACTGTTCCCGAAGGTGCTGCCTCTCTCATGTGGCTGTCATAGCTTTTGCCAGAATGTTCCGGAGATCTCTGGCTAAGGAAGAGTGGACAGACGGAAGTAGAAAAAGCAGAGGGTCCTGGAGAAAGTTTCTGAGTCATGTGGAAAGGGACAGACCTTGACACAGCTAACATTTATAAGGCATTTCCTGTGTGCCAGGCTTGGTGCTGCAAGTTTCCTGAACATTCGTTATTTCGTTCTGTCCCCTGTGGGTGGAGGCGGGTAATCAAGAAACAGCTGGGAGGTCTCGGACCTGGTCTGTAGGGAGCTGGGACTGGAAGGCAGGGAGTCTGGGCAGATTCTAGGTGCTGATGGAATCACAGAGCTACCGGCACGTCGGAAGCAGTCATGTCAGAAAGACAGTTTATCCAGACTCCTGCACGGGACCCTACATGTTCAAAACTAGGTTGGTGGCTCAGGGCCCTGTCTCTGAAGAACGCCGTGAACGTGGAGTCAGCCATGATTTCCTGGTCATGGCCTGCTCTCCCTTACCCAGACTTGGGTTCACCACACTCAGTGCCAGCCTTCATTTCCCCTCCTGAAGCCCCTCTCTGTCCCGGAGTGGGCGAGTGTAAGTCCTGAGGCAGACCTGTGGGTCCTGGGAGGCGGGCTTCAAGGCATAGGGGTGACCAGAAGGCCACACTTTGGGGGCGTCCCCGGACTCTCCCTCCCACCACCCTCACCCCTAACCATACCCGAATGTGGTGACTTACCACACCCAGAACAAGAAATTCGAGCACTCAAGAAGAAGCTCAAGGTCAAGGAAGTCCTGGGGCTTGGTGGAAAGAGCAAAGGTTCCAGCACGGGGCTGGCCAAGCTTCCTTTAAGAAGCTTGAGGCGTTTCCCTGAGATGTAACCCCCTCCACTTCTTCACCTGTAAAACGGGGAGCAGCTGGCTGTGCCTGCAGAGCTCGTAGCCCAGCCTCCCGCAGTTAGTTTCTGCTCAATATGTACCATTTTATTCTCCCCTGAAAAAAACACATTTCCCATATGCACACTCAGATGGCTTTCTTTTTTGTCACTGTAAGTAAAGGCATGCATTTAGAGACACTGCTTGGTACTTGGGGAAAAAATTAAAAACTGCAAGTGCAGTGATTCGGTGACCTCTCACCCTTGACCTCAGTGCCAGGGAACAGTCAGGTGGGGGTAGGGGGGAGGACTGTAGCAAACTAAAAGCCTCAGGCCCCACCTGAACCCATTGTTCCAGGCAGAAAACAGACCCAGAGCTGCCAGATCTTCTAGTAATCTTAAGAAAAGCTAGAATTTTAGGGGCGCCTGGGTGGCTCAGTTGGTTGGGCGACCTCCTTCAGCTCAGGTCATGATCCCGGAGAGCTGGGATCGAGTCCCACATCGGGCTCCCTGCTCGGCGGGAAGCCTGCTTCTCCCTCTCTCACTCTCCCTGCTTGTGTTCCCTCTCTGGCTGTGTTTCTCTCTGTCAAATAAATAAAATCTTAAAAAAAAAAAAAAAAAGAAAGAAAAAAAGAAAAGAAAAGCCAGAATTTTAGAATTTAGAAATCTTTTCATAGCTTGCACATCAACTCCATTTGTTGAGCATTCCAAAGTTACCAAAGGAGGCAAGTTTGAAGGCTGAATGAAGCCCGCAGGTGACCCCTGTGCAACTTAATGATTCAGTGAAATTTAATTAACAAGTGAGATTCTGCAAGGATTCCTGTTCCCACCTGATTTTCCCCCTTCCTTCCAAACCCAGCTGAAGACCAGCTGCCATGTGCCCCCCTCAGTCAACGCCCTCCCCCCACCAGATCTCCCACAGCAGGTTCTGTATTTGCCTCCAGGTAACTTTTCTTGGGAAAAAGTCCCATGTCACCTAGGAGTCGGGGAGCTGCTCACTTTACACTGTGTATCCTGTTGCCCCTCACACACCCCGCCTTTTACACAGTATCAGCAACCGATAACAATAATACTCCCCGAACATTTACCACCTGAATTTTAATCTCTCCAAGCACCATGTTGATCTTTCTTGCTGGCAACCAGCAAAAGAGGCAGGGCAATGTTTATAGGTAATTCCTCATCACCATCTCTGAACATGGATCCCAAACTGGGAATCAGAAATGTCAGGTTCTCTCCCTCTCTCTTTAATTGTTCTGCTGGCATGAACAGCTAGCATGACAGTGCACTGGTAAGCCCAACTTAGTGCTCTTTAGAAACACTCTTCACATCACTTTGTAGCTCAACATCTAGCCAGCAAGTAGTCATGAGGGCTGTCTTGCTTTGGGTTCCCCTTAAAGCAGCTCCAGAGACAAGAATTTGTTTGCAAGTCATTTATGTGTGAGCTGATGCCAGGAAGCGCCAGTAAGTGATGGGAAAAGGGAGAAACAGAAAAGGGAAAGCCGAGAAAAACGTGTAACGAGTGGGTCACTGCCATGGCAGGTGGCGCTTAATCCCACTGGGAATTCTCTGACTTGTTCCAATCGGTGACAAAAAGCCAACTGTTTACCTTCTGGTTCTCACCCCTCCTAGGCTGAGGGTCACTCTTGGGATGTTAACATTCCAGCACTTCTGGCTTGCTCCGTGGGTCCCTCATGCTTCGAAGTCAGAGACTGCCCACAGAAGGGAGATCCAGATAGACGAGAGGGGCCAGAACATCCTCGGGTGACCCCCAGGTGGTCAAGAGGGTATAGACAGAGTCCTAGAGAATCTCCTACAAGAACTCGGCCTCCGGAAGACCCAGTTCCATGACACTGAGAGAATGAATTACACAAAGCATCGCCCGCTGGCCCGTCTCGGGTGCCCATGATAGGCATGGGACTCTCACTCTGCTATGAGAGAAATCAAATGTTTGCCCAGATTGATAGAAACAGTTAATTTGCTCAACTTTATATCACCAAAGACCTTGCCAGGGGGTTACTTTACACATAGCAAAGCATCTCATCCTTTCAAATTATTTTGTCATTTTTAAAGCTGATTTCCTCACATCTTTTCAGGAATTTATCTGGTTCCTATGTTTCCGCACTTGAGGGTCACATCACTGCTACAGAAACCAATGTCTACAGAAATTCAGTGTCTGTCACATTCTGGTTCCTTCCAGGGTCCTGAGATCTGAATGTCCTTTCCGACAAGTACTCTTTCAGCTTGTACATTTCACTTTTATTTATGTAAAACTGTTTCCTGGTCACTGGCAAGATTTTATTGTTAATAAATTTGAATCAAAACGGCAACCATGGACACATCATTTAACAATGACGCTCCCAGTACAATGGATTAAAGAGCACAATGAATTTTCATCGGGAATGACCTCAAGGGAAAGTTGTTGCCAATAAAAATTAAGTTTCGTCCTGATCAAAAACAATGGCTGTGTTCCAGTGCCCATCTGAAACATTGTTTCCCAATTAACTTGCCTGCTTTGTGCCTACCGAGAGCGGTGAGGGGAACTTAATGAGGTGAAAGGCTCCTACAAAGCAGATTCTGTAAAACTTCAGAATCCAGAGATAAAAACAAACTTTCCATTAAAAAATGACGTGCGATTTTGAGCTTTAGAGCATTACCTAGTGCTGACCCTGTGGATACCATCACTGTCCCAAGAGTGCAGATTTAGAAGTGATTGATTCAGTGCTTTGTAGGGGAGGGAGATCTCCTGACCCCAGATGGAAGGGCCAGGACGGCAGGCTGCCCTGGGAGAGGCGAGGGTGGAACCTCCCATCTTCCCTCCACATGAGAGACAGTGACTTTTCCAACCCAGTGAACACAGTGGAAGATTGGCGTGAGCCCAACCAAAGCCTGCCTGGCCCTCAAAACATCCCCCAAATGAGACCACATGCAGATTCTATGTCAACGTTATTCATTCTCTCTCCCAGACACGGGCCCACCAAGGGGTGCCTTCACCGGGCGTTTATAAAACACAGTGCTGGGATCACAGCCTGCTAACACATGACCTTGCCTAGTTGCTTACTTCAGTTTCCTCTGAGGGTCTTGAGGACCACCACCACGTGACTGGCATGGTGTTTATCACACAGATACTAAAAATACTATCACATAATCCTTCACAAACTGGCCCTTGTACACGAAGGGCAAAGAGACTCCAAGGAAAGAGGCCGAGCACTCCAGATGGGGAGGCAGCAACCACAAGCAAGCAAGGGAACTGACTTACTCCTGGGCTGCAGCAAGGCAAGTAGATCTCCACACTGGAATCTGAGTTCACAGAAACACCTTCACTGGGTTCCATCCCAGAAGCCCTCTGGAGGATCCAAACAGCTCCTTTCTCTCTCTCACCACTACCTCCTCGAAATGGCCGGGCCAGCAAGAATGGTAGGCGAAATGTACATTCCAGGTGAAATGTACAGGAGAGGGGTAAGGAGCCTCCCATCTCCCTGGTCCAGCCTGTGGGTCAACGGGAGGTCACATTCCTCCCATTGTCTCCAGGACCTCCTCTGTCCCATAGAGCAATCGCTGCTGGTGATACACAATAAATCCCAGCCAATTTTAGCCATTGTCAACCTCGGAGGCTCCCTTCCTGCTAACTCTGTGCAAGCAGCACGGTCAAAGAGGGCTTCTGCAAAATCCTCCAACCAAGTCACATCGTCTCAGTGACCACGGCCGTCCCTTCTATTGAATGGAGACACCCTCACAATGCATTCTTTTAAAGATTTTATTCATTTATTTATTTGAGAGAGAAATAGAGCATGAGCAGGGGCGAGGGGCAAAGAGAGAAGGTGAAGCAGGCTCCCCACTGAGCAGAGAGCCCAATGTAGGGTTCGATCCCAGGATCCTGGGGAATCATGACCTGGGCAGAAGGCAGACGTTTAATGGACTGAACCACCCAGGCGCCCCACAATGCGTTCTTGAGGAAGAAATTAGGTGGAATGAATGTGGAAATGTTTTTTAAATTTGAAATGTTGCAGTTGGACGGAACTGGCTTTTCTCTACTTCTGAAAAGTTTAGCTCTGAAAGGGAAATGAGGAGTCACCTAGCATTCGGGCCCTAAGTTTTACAGAGGAGGAAATTGCCCATGCCACCCAGGAAGCTGATGAAAGAATCTAGAACCTCTGAAGCGTCATCATCTGGCCATCAGCCAAACGGAATGCAAACCGAATGCATCAAATGCCCATGCAGTGATGTCAGATAATTCCCACATTTAGCGTGGCACTTGGAAAATTGCACAATGACGTGAAACTAGAAGAAAGTTAACTGGCTCCAGCAAAACAATGCATAAGACTTTTTATTAAAAATAATAAAAACGGATTTGAAGGGCCATATAAAATTCACATACAGAACAAAACTTGGGCAAGCCTTCCTTTTGATGAACTGTGTGCTGAGAACCATCCAGATGACAAGTCATACAAGGCTGAAGGTACACGTCGCCTACAGAGATGGCTGAGCAATGACAGGGCTCGGTATTTCCGTGACCCAATGTAGATGCACCCCAACATGCACAGAGGGTCCAAGACCCTTTATCCTGTAGCCCCATGCGGTCAAGTTTACTTGGTGGCTTTCATGCTTTCCTGAGAAGAAGCCATTTTGGAAAGGGTATTTATCACCACATCTCCATCCCTGTTTCCACTTCCAGAGTACAGTGTGAAGCTCCAGTTTTTGCTAAGGCAACGTAACTAGAAGAGGGGTCCTCAAACTCTATGAATCCCCGAGGATTCTGTGGAACCCCCGAGGGGTTGTGAAAACAGATTGCTGGGCACTTGGATTGGGCCCCAAAGGGTTTGTTTTTCCAACAAGTTCCAAAGCGGAGCTGTTGCTGCTTGTCTGGTGATCCGTCCTGAGAACCACTGACGAGCAGAGGGCAGCCGTCTGCAAGCCCTGCTCGAAGTCCTCCTCACGGGCCCCGTGTGGGTCTGGGTTTTCCTTATGAAGTGAAGGGAGACAGGTGGCTCTCTTCCCCACCGTGATGCCTAGAATCATACAAATAGAAGCAGGGATATTTTGTTCATCGTTTGAACCATAGAGAAATAATGAAGCCTATTCATTTGGCCTCAAACACTCCAGAAGTACTAGACAAGATGGGCTTAGTGGGATTCTGGAAAACCCAAGAGATTACTCGGAGACCATCTGGATTGTTCTCTGCCATCTCCCCATGAAGTGCTCAGATTGGTTCAAGAAGCAGAAGCTAGATGTTTATAGCATTTCCTTACAGGTAAATTCGAAGATGATTAAAGTTCTCAGGTGATAAATCCCTGAGTATGTCTAAAAAAAAAAAAATAGTAGAGGATGAAGTACAGTGGCCAAAGTTCTGGCAGGACAGGTGTTTAGAAAGTTTCTTCCCGGGGCGCCTGGGTGGCTCAGTTGGTTAAGTGACTGCCTTCGGCTCAGGTCATGATCCCAGAGACCCGGGATCGAGTCCCACATCAGGCTCCCTGCTCAGCAGGAAGCCTGCTTCTCCCTCTCTCACTCCCCCTACTTGTGTTCCCCTCTCTGGCTGTGTTTCTCTCTGTCAAATAAATAAAATCTTTAAAAAAAAAAAAAAAAAGAAAAGAAAGTTTCTTCCCCAACAGACTGTAGCTGAAACCAAATATAACCAAAGGATGTATCATGCTTCCAGAAAAATCTCTAGGAAAAATATTGCAAGCAACAGCCATAACTGTTGGATCAGACTATGAAGAGTGGAGAGATTCAACCAGTTGCGGGAAAGTTGGAGATAAATTTCTCCTCCCAGAAAGTAGAGATACCAAAGTAGTTCTATATGACACATTATTTCTTTAGACATGGTGACATTCTCAGAAAGCATGCAACTAAAGTAAATCATTATTGAAATGGCACCCAGTGAAGCTGCCCGTTCCAGGGAAGTTGTGAAATCTTTCATCATGTAAATAATTGTCATGTCTCTCTTTTATAATAAGCTAACGGTATCCCCAAAATAGTAGCTTCCTTCTCAACTCTAGCAATATCCTCTCTGTCACTGACTTGGACATGCCCCATGGATACAGTGACCATGTACTCTATTTCTGCACCTAGACACTTCTGAGAATCAAAAAGGAAATTAGTAATAGTTACAAAGGAACCATGGCAGGCAAATTAGGGTCTAGGTATAAGATCAGTCCACTGATAAAGAACCCAAAAGGAAGCAAGGGGAAAGGTTATCTACATCTGCCCTGGCCTTCTGTAGGCACATCACTTCTACTAGGTTCTTTTTTTTTTTTTAAAGATTTTATTTATTTGACAGAGAGAAACACAGCCAGAGAGGGAACACAAGCAGAAGGAGTGAGAGAGGGAGAAGCAGGCTTGCCGCTGAGCAGGGAGCCCAATGTGGGGCTCGATCCCGGGTCTCCAGGATCATGACCTGAGCCGAAGGCAGTCGCTTAACCAACTGAGCCACCCAGGCGCCCCATAGGTTCCCAATCTTGACTAAGTGACTCAAGGACCTTTGGCAGGTGTTTGAGGGGGTCTCTTCTGATTTTCAACTGACCTCCAATGCAAAGGTGGCAAGACGTTTTCCCAGAAGGCTGGAAACCGAGCTTGTGCACTTGTCATCGCTTCCGCCAGAGGTCGCTTTGGCGCCAGCACCGAGGCCACCAACAGTGGCGCCGGGCTTGTTTTGACATACATCTTTTTAGATGTGGGCTCTGTGATGAGCCAATATCAAGGGTGGACTCAGACGCCCATCGCCTGCCTGGTTAAACATTTCCCGGTGGTTCTCGTCAAAGCTTTGCTTTGAGACTTCATCCTTGCCTAACTCAGATGGGCAAGGTCAACCTTCTCCCAATTATGGATTTCCCTCTGGCTCCTGCTCCCTGGGGCATCTAGAACTGATGCTTTCCAAGCCACTTTCACCCAGGCCAGAAGGCATGAACTGGCGACTGACGAGACAGAAATGGCCAAGTCAGTGTATGTGATCGCATCGTTTGTTGTACCAACATGTAAAAATCGGGTACTTTCATGTAAAAATAAATAAATAAATAAATAAACAAACAAACAAACAAATAAATAAATAAATAATACGGATTTCAGACAAAATTGACTTTTTTAACCAGAGCTCCAGCAACAATACCAGGACCATCCGATAAAGAGTGGGAGGGAATGAAGAGCCAGAGAATGAGTAGTTCTGAAGGAGACAGAAGACCAGAGGGCCAAGGAAACTAGAAGGGCAGAAGCAGCATCTCACTGAGAGGCCAGATGGCGGTATGGACATCGCAGGTGCTGTGAACTATTCAGAAAATGCCTTTGTACTTGTCAAGGAGGGATAGAAGAATTTTACTAGTTATGTGTGTAGAAGGCAGACTGCAAGGTGTTAAAAAGGGAACAAACAAGACTAAAATCAGTGGGCGCAGAACTGAACATTAAGAGATTAGCTTTCAAAATGAACATCCACTTAGAGTGGTTGTAAAGCATGGAATTTTGTATGATAAAGATAGGTCACATTTGGCCGCAGCAAGAGAGTTGCTAATGCGAAGAAAGAAATGAATGCACCAAAGGGTAAGGACATAGTCCTGGCAACAATCTTCCAGAGCCAACCAGAGAGGGCAAAGCACAAAGTTCAGATAGAGGGTCTGGTGGAGAACAGACGGGATGGTCTTGAATGTCAGGTTCACAGCTATGTTATGTACCCAAAGGACATGGACAGCAGAGGGCATGCTCTTGAGAAGGCTGCACTGAGTGATTTTGAAGGAGCCACAGAATATCGTGCTATAAGAAAATGCTTACCTTACTTGTCAAAAAAGTCAACTAATATTTTTTGAGCAATTATTATGAACTAGTGGAAAATAACCTAACATTTCAGTACATAAAAATATGACAGAAGCACCAAGTTGAAAGGAATTTTTACAGAAACTCAAATTATATCTCTGTAATGAGAATATTTACTAAGGTGAGCAAATGCTTGTTCAAATTTGGAGAGCTATGGATCAGTAATAACACCATGGACTGCAGGCTCATACATTTATGTAAGATTATTTCCTATAAGCACTTTAATAAAGTTCTATGTGAAATCAAAGAACAATTGTTTGTCTAATGAATTACATTGGAAACTTTTAATTACAAATGCAAGACATCAAGAATATATTCTTTTTTTTTTGGTTTATTAAAACAAAACTACACTTCTGTGCTTCTTACAATACGTTAACAGGCATAAAAATCAAACAACGTTTCCAAATAAGTCTCGCTCACAAAATCACACAGTATTATTTCACAGTACTTCATAGTAATTCTTTTTACAACCATTTAACATTTCTTTGTACAAGAGGAAAATAACACCTTCCATCAAGGCATTTCAGAGCTTTAGATGTTTAGAAATAAAGTCAAAATTCTTTCAAATGCAATCATTAGTTTGTATTAAACTAGAACACCAGATGCCAAGTCTCAAGTTCCTAAAAAGAGTGTTTTAAAAAACGGATTACATCCAAATTAAGCCTTACAAACTTCAGTGATAGATCTTATCATTTCTAAACACTAGAACTATCTGTGGATAAAAATCTGCATTCAGTTGTGCAATATTTTCTTCTAGATCTGAATTAAAATCTTAATTATTTACCCCAGTTAATCCTTGTGTTAACTGTATTACTTTCAGGGAAAAACCCAGGATCACAGATGGCTGCTCTCTCCATCCAAGGAAAGAGACCTGGCGGCCTATATTACAGTTTTCTGTGCTTATCGTCTTATCAGGAGTCGGGGAGAACATACATCCACGAACTGCAACAGGTGACTGTACAAAATGCATGCAAATTCTGCCTTCCTGCCATCCCGTATTGTTTTTTCCCCTTAAAGAACTACCTGGCGTAGTGTTTTCCAAAATGTTTTCCATACTAGTGAGAGGTTCATAGGGATACCAAGGGGTAAAGAGGTCCTGGGGTCACGACAGTTGGAAATGCTGGGTTAAACAGTCTTGGGACGGGCACACCCTCAGCCCATGCCATACTAGAGAGCACTGGGAGTTGCTAAAAAAAGAGGAACCACGTACACATTTATTTTACCAGCAACACGCCTTCTACGAAATACCCATGAACGTCTCACAGATGGCACGGAGTACCATGGGAAAACCTTTTTCCCTTCACGTGCCTGGACGTTCCACAATCTGAGCTTACATTCATGGGAATCCCTGATGTGTTTTCTCCACTCATCCTTGTGACTTTGAAGGCAGACTCAGGAGTACTTTCTCTGTTACTAGTTCTACGTCTACACAAGTTCCTTCCTTTTGCTTTTCTTGAAATTTAAGGGAGCAAAAAAAATCCTTCCTCTTTCCTGAAATCACTTAGGACATTCTCTGTTGGAAAGCGTGCAGACTCATATTGCTTATTATTGGATTTTGTTTTTTTAATTTGACTCACAGTCTTCCCCTGGAGGGCATGCATTTCAGTTTTGGAGAAATGCAGTAGAGTAAACTGTAATAAATTATTTACAAGCACCTAGTTTGTATGATCTTAGATGGAAGCCATTCGCTTTTGGAAAACAGTGAGAATAAATCTTTTTAAGCAAGACAGTGCTATCTGGAAGCCTTACTGTGATGATGTATTTTTTTTTTCTTTCCAGTAATGAGGCACTGAAGAATGAGTTGTGCTAAAATTAACTCAGGGTTAGCTTGTCTGGATGAGCATAACTTTGGTAGAGATTTTTTTCTTCCTTAAAAAAGATTTTCAAAGCACCAGTTAATTACAAAAAGCATGCATATTTATTCTCACAGTGAGTTAAGTTGCAAGAGAGCTAGCAAATCACATTTTGCATTCTTCAAAGCATCTGATATATTTCTAGAAAACAAACCAACTGAAAAGGAAAATGAAGCCAGAGAAGCCACTCTTCCCTGCTCAGGCTAGCACAGCTCTTAGCAGAAGTCACAGGTGGGGCAGCAGAGCCCACTCGAAATCAGTCCCAACCTTGACTTCCCAGGTAACTCAGAGAGAGCTTGAGCAATCCTTGATCTATAATTTAGAGGGAGAATGAGAGAGATAGGTGCAGTGACTACCTGCCCAGAAAAGGAACACCCACAGAGATAAATAAGTCTCCGTGGGTGTCCCCCACATGCACGGCTCCAGCCAACAGAATAAGTGTTCTTCTGTCCCCATTAGTACAACAGAGTGCTACAGGCGGGGACCCTGCTCCACACCAGAGCTGCGACAACACTGACAATGACGTAAGGATACGTGAATTCCTATAAAGAACAAATCTATTTTAAATAGAGTCTGAGAAGACTGGGAAAAGGTCACAACAGCACAGCGTTATTGCTCTGAGTTTCAAACGAGATCTTTCACACCATGTGAAGTACCAAGTCAGTCCCCTTCCTTCTCCCGACACACACGGGATATTCATGAGACAACCTTGTGTTTTGAGTTCAAGCTTATGAAAGTACAAACTTAATTCTCAGTACTTTCAATTCAAAGACTATACACAGTATTCACCAGGAACAATTCCTAATTCGGTAATACCATTGGAGAGAAGGAACAGTAAGCTGTCAGAAAACGTTTTAATATCACATGATCTTAATGAAATCACCAGTTACCACAATAAGCAGTCATGCTCCCTCCTAAGAAGGCACCCACCCATTATGCACCGACAATTTTTCATCATAATTTGCTACTACGTGGCATCAGGGTTTAGGCATATAACCCATACACATTTTTTAAAAAACATGGTTTTTCTTCACAACTAAAAACCCGTAACTGCCTCTAACCACAGAGCAGCCAATCGGGCTACCACATACATGACACGGGTTGCACACCACACAACTTGAGTGGGCACCAGTCACATGGGCTTGGTGCAGTGCACAACCTATACGCAGTACATGAGAGCCCTGGGCCAGCAGCCTCTAGCCACAGCACTTTCTGCTCACAGTTTATCAGGCCAAGCTAACCAAGTTAGGGCAGCTGCTGTTTGGCTGGAGAATCTCCAAGAAACAGCTGTACCCAGGAGAGGCAGGTGCTGCCTGAGAGGTGGGAAGAGGTACAGACATAAAACAGGTGTCATTCCTAAATACTTGCTGGTCCTTTAAAACTCAATGGCACTTTTTTACATGAGCAAAAGTTCAAAGTCAGTGTTCTGGCCAAGTTTACCTTGAATTTTGACAGCCAAATTTAACTCCTGATGTTAACTGTTTGATCACGTTAGCTCTATTCCAACCTAAACTAATATTGTGTTTTCACGTAGTTTGTCAAACACTTTCTAAATCTGACTGCAGAGGACAGCACAGTGATATCTGGGTGTGATACAGATCAGCCCATTCATTTGTAAAGCACTTTGGGACGAAAGGTGTCCCCTTTAAAGTTTAGCTACGATTGACAAAAACTGAAAAAAAAAAAAAAAGTGAATGGATGACTCAATTAGGTTTAAAGGAAGCATTAACCATTAATCAGGAAATATACTGACAAATTATCCAACAGTATTAAGTATATTATATAAGATTCGGTTCTAGAATGAATCTACATTTTTGTGTCCATCACAGTAATTTAGTCCTTAATGGTGATACTTAAAAGGATAATCTTTAATAAACTCCAAAATAATGTTTTGAGATTTCATTGTGTCATCTATTGATGATGAATTGCAAAGCGGAGGCCAGGGGTCCCCGAGCGTCACACAGAGAGGCTGCCGTGTGAGGTCGGAGTAGGGGTGAGCACAGCCCCGTGGAGGGGAAGGCACTTGTCTTCCAGCACGTCACAGCAGGACAGGGCGGGCCTGCCCACACGCCAGCACTTTCTCGAGCCAGAGGCTGGAGCCTGCGAGGGCCTCGTCCGACGCCCTCCACTTGCCAGAGGTGCCAGGAGTAACCTACAGCACCACAAAACTCAGAATGTACTCTAGCAGTTTTTGCCGGTTGCACTGAGGTAGAAACGTGCTGCTGAGTTCTAAAACAGACACTCTCTTTTGTTTGGTCTCTTTGAAAACCTAGGGAGAAAGTTGAAATTAAAGACAAACCAAAACAAGGAGATATTTCTGTCATTGGTCCTGACCTTTGTTCTAGACCCCAAAACGCAGTCAAGGCACATAAATCCATATCCTGGCTTTACGTAAACAGACGTGTGGGTGTTCACAAGTAGGGATACAGAGGCAGGTGTGCTGTTCTTTGTTTTTGTTTTTTTTTTTTTGGTCAAGTCCAATCAGAGTACTATAAAATCCGTGTTAGAATAAGTCACAGAGTCCCTTACAAAGGCCATGAGTACCTCCATGGAACTCCTGCCCCGTGTGACACATGGAGCACAGTACACCGGAGGAAACTTCCAGCAGCACCAGGAGAAACACAGTAACGGAAAATCGTATAGCGTGACTAATATCTGGGCTGAAAACTGTAGTGGCGTATTGAAACACACTGCCACTTGTTATATGGAAATGGTCTGGGGATGAAGGTGAAAACCAGGAAAATTCTGGAACATTCAAATAAATCTGTCCTGGTGGGCCCCACTTTCAACAAGCCCATCCCTCTCCCAATCCCCAGAAATGCGGTCATGATCAGTCCAGCAGAAACTGCTTTTCTCAGGGCCTGCCCCAAATGCAGGTGGCTCAAACAGACCGGGTCAGAGCAGAAAGAGAAGGTAATACATGCCTTCCTACCGTAAGCGCTGGGAACTCAACTCACCCCAATATCCTTAAACATTTTCACAGCATTCTTCACAAGGCAGTAAGTGGCACTCTCCGCTGCAAAAAAAGGATAAGACCTTGTGAAAAGCTGAAGCCCGGCAAACATGAAAACCCCAGCATCCACAGTAAGACAGTGTGGGAGGGTCTGAGCAAGTCGGCGGACTGGGGTCCAGCTCCACCTGCCCCTGGCCACCAGGGGGGGGCTCAAAGGGTCTGCTGTTTCTTTAGACCTATTCTGTCACCTTTTAAGGCAAAAAGAGCAGGAAGAGAAGAGAAAGAAAAGAGGGAGGGAGGGAATGAGAGAAAGGAAGAGGAGAAACACCTACAACATCCATCTTGAACACTTTTTGAGAGAAGCGAACAAGACAATGGGTAGAGATTCTGTCCGGCTGCACAGTGAAGCACAGATGAGACCTTAATCGGCGGAGCCGGAGAGGCCACAAACCCAGAGGTCAGGAAAAAAGAGCTCTGAACCCAGGTGTGCCCATTAACTAGCTGTCTGGTCTATGATAGCCATCTAGAGAGAAAACTAGAACTATAAAGGTTTACATGGATATGGAAAAATGTCTGGAGAGAAATTATCTCTAGATCCCTTCTGGCTCTAAACAGTCTTGATTCCATGCAGTTTCGGTCCTAAGCCATCACTACATAAAAACACTGCTCCCGTCACCCAGATACGATGGACCACACCCCAACTATCCCTCAACAATGGACATAAATAAATGCACTAAATACTGATACGGGGGAACACTGTAAAGCAACAAGAGTAAACAAGTAACCAGGCTCGGACACACAGGACTCCCACTTATCATGTTAAGTGAAAAAAGCCACACTCAAGAGTATAAAATTGCACTGTTCCATTTCTAGAACATCCTGAAACAGATAAGAATAGGGACCTATGAGGTTAGTGGTCAGGGACAGTTTTGCATTTTTTCTTAATGGCCTAGAATGAGCAGATTCCTGTCATCATTAAAGGCACAGCATTTAAAAGCCGAAGCAGTGCCAGGCCTACCGTACACAGCAACACTTCTTTCTGTTCTGGTGATCAAGTATTTGTGCAACTTCTGCAGGTACTCGGGCTCAGGGACGGGACCGCTAAAGTTGTGGATGAAGATGGCGGCAGAGCTGTAGGCCTCCAGCAAGGGCCCGAGGAGTCTTTGCAAGAAGGTGATGAACTGCTGGTGCTCCTTGGACTGGCTCACCTGGGGGTGCAAAAGCAGGGGACGAGGTCAGAGAGAAGGGAGAGAACAAGCAGGCTGATGCAGCAACGTCTACAGAGGCCGGAAGCAGCCCACTGCTTTGTGGGCACAGACTCTCTGCCAAAAAGGACTTTGGCTTTGAAATGGGTTCTTTATTGGAGTCATTGTCTTCTACAGTATTTGAGGTTTGCAGTCACCGAACGGCTGCCTGGAAGAAACTGGCATACTCGAGTGACATAGCGTCATCACTGATCACAGCGGGGCCGCAGGCTGGACCCTCCCAGGTTTCACTCAAGTGTGAAAGAGGGCGCATGGCAAGACCGCAAAGGTCACCTCAGGCCTCCCCAGTCCTCACTTGCTGTCCCCCCACCGGTCTTTGGCTCACTTCTGGCACAGTGGGGTGTGATGTTAGTGCAACGGGGCACCGGGTGGCGGACGGGGCTCTCGCTCCCCCAACCCAAAACAGGCGCCCTCGGGTCAGCCCCTCTGCGCAGTGGCAGCAAGGTCACTGCCCCGTCTCACAGCTGATCACACCCAAAAAGGCCAGGCGGATGCTCCAGAAGCAACACAGTGTGTGTGTGTGTGTGTGTGTGTGTGTGTGTGTGTGTGTGTGTGTGTGTGTGTGTGTGTGTGTGTGTGTGTGTCTCTCTCTCTCTCTCTCAGGGGTGTTACAGAGTAATCCACTTAAGGTATTCAGAAAAAAATGGGTCATTAATAACTTATAAAATTACAAATCAGGGACAGTCAGTCTTTTAAAGAATCTAAAGTTAGTCCTGTGATGGGAATTGTTTTAATTGAAGGTAAAGTGTTCAACATACGACATCTGGGGAGGGCTGGCAAGACTGAGCGGACTCTGAAAGAGCCAGCGGCCGTGGCCCCTCCCACACCCTGGCCCGGCGCCGCCTGGCCTCACTGAGGCCTGAGCACAGTCCTTCCTCTTCAGGGGGAAGTGCAGGGTGCGCGAACAGGCGTGACCCCGGGCGTGGCGATGAGAGGCTCAGGAACAGTCTCACTCATGATGTGCAAATGCGCAAACTGAGCAACTGCGGGTACTCGCTCACCTCAAACATTTGAGTGTCTTCATTAGTCAGAAAGGACCACAGCTGGTTCGTGAGGGCCAGAAATGTGCATAAGTCGGCAGAGGCTCCGTTTCTAAGAACCTCATTAACTAGGGGCAACAAAAACCTCAACTCCTCCCCGTAATGTCCACCCGAGTTCTTCACGGAAGTACCTTCAGGTAGCAATCTCGCTGCTCCTCACCGAAGTCACTGTCTTCATCTTCCTCATCACTTCTCCAAGACAAAGGCTCAGGAAGCTTCTTGTCCCACTGCTGCTCAGCAAGACCAGGACTAATATCTTCCTGGTCATCTTGCTATGCCAAAGAGACGGTGAACAGGAAGTAAACACGTGCGGGCACACGGACAGCTCTTCTTCCTGCCTCCTTACCCTACTTCTTCCTTTTAGCCATTCACAGTGTCAACCCACCTCCGGCTCCAAACTCAAAGTCACTCGGGAGACAGTGTGGAAGGAAAGAAAGAGGTAGTGAGGGGAAGCCACTAGTCAGGGCAAATAAAGATACCCTCACATCCTCTGAACTGGCATCTACTTTCCCAGGCCATACCCTCTACACAATCGACAAAAATTAAAATCTCAAAAGAGAAAGCCGTGTGTATGTAAGCTACAAGCGCACGGATACGTAAAACATCTCTTGGAATGAAAACTTTCAGGTGTCACAGAGTCAAGATACGTTCTAGACAACACCAGTTACACAAAAGTAACCAAAATATGGAAAATAATCCCCAAAGATGTTTACTCTGCCCATTCTTACTTTTCTTTTCTCTTCATATGGACTTGACTACATACCAAATGTAATTATTGGCTAAAATAACCGGTTCTAACACTGGCTAAAATAATTGGTAGAAAAGATAAGGAAGAGCAAACTAAATAAAGGCAAATGAATGAAAGCCATTCCTCTTACCTCTGCCACTATGAGAATGCCATATTGGATAAACCTTCCTACTGTTTCATGGCAAATTTGGTAAAATGTCTGGCAGGGCTGAAAAGAAAAGGATTTAAATATAAATGTCACTGACTTTTTTTTTTTTTTAAAGATTTTTTATTTATTTGACAGAAAGATCACAAGTAGCAGAGAGGCAGACAGTGAGAGAGGAGGAAGTAGGCTCCCTGCCAAGCAGAGAGCCCGATGTGGGCCTCGATCCCAGGACTCTGAGATCATGACCTGAGCCAAAAGCAGAGGCTTTAACCCACTGAACCACCCAGGCGCCCAGTCACTGACTTTTTTAAGATTTTATTTATTTGAAACATATTTTATTTATTTGAGAGAGAAAGAAAGCACAAATGGGGGCAGGGAGGGGCAGAGAGAGATGGAGAAGCAGGCTCCCTTCTGAGCAGGGAGCCCAACACAAGGCTTGATCCCAGGACCCTGAGATCATGACCTCAGCCAACAGCAGATGCTTAATGAACTAAGCCACCCAGGTGCCCCACCACAGACCTTCTTATAGACAGAAAACACTGTACGAGGTAACTGCCAAATGCTTCCATAACAACTATCTCGTTCTACTGGTTCAGTTCTAAGATTCCCAAGGCCTACTCTTGAGGAATGCATGGTCAAGGGCAATGCCCAAGAAGAGCCCTTGTTCTGCGTCTGGCAGAGCACCCAGTATGGCACGACCCGCACGGGTGCCCCGAGCTCAGTCTCCCCAACCGTGGCATAAGTCCTCAGAAGAGCTGCTCATCAGGCCCCTACTGCCGCTGATTTCTTTTCCTTCATAAGTCAATTTCTCTGCAAATGCTACCTTACAGTAAACACTATACGTAGCGGTGGTGGAGGAGGAAACAAATATTCAAATAACTCAAAATGAGCCAGGAAAAGGACAAAGTCAATCTTGGGAGCTATCGCCACCCATCCCATCCTGCCCTATCTCCCAAGTTCATGCAAAACGGATTCCCCAACAGGGCAATGATATACCATAGGCAAAGCACACTGTGGAGGGCCACACTCACCATACAAGTATGCACAAATGTCCCGGGACATATTCAAATAAGTGTGAGAGAGTATTAGACTTTAATTAGAATATGAATAGTATTTCTTGATGATTTGTGGGGAAAAGAAGCTATTGTTTAATACATATGCCTCATTACAAATGTCTAAAAGGGTTTGACTATACCATAAATGCTCATCAGTCCTGCTGGGTCTTAGTTTTCCCATTTGTAAAATGACAAGTGGTTGAACAGATGATTTTTTAAGACCGTTTCTGGCTTTTATGTTCTGGGCATGTTAATTATTTACAAGCCTCTGACCCAGTGCCTTATGTACAATAAAAGCCCAGTAACTTTGGCTCTGACTCATAGGGAGTGTTGAGCAACCTGGCCGACCATGCTTCATGACCACAGGAAGGGGGGCAAACAAAGACAGCAAACAACATGTTGGCCTGAGAGTCACTGAGACTCAGGAGTAGGTAAAGCTTCAGGAACAGACAAAACATTATCTGAGAGAAATACACAGGTGGTTTATGTTTTCATAAAAATTCTCAAGAAAAAGACAACAGGTAACACTAAAGAGTCTTCACTTACGAGCGATATGGTGCCTTCGTTGGAGAGTAGGTAGCACAGACTGGCGGCCTTCCGCACCAGCTGCTCCTGGCTGATCAAGCTGGGGGACGGCCCTGCAGGCCCTCCTGCGCCCCTCTTGTTCAGGACCGCGTATAGGCTGCAGGCTAAGGAGAGAAAAGCATTAATGAAGCCAGCAGACTCACAGCTCCAAGAAAACTTCAGCTGGCCCAGAAAACTTGGATTACTTTAATAGATCGTGAACACATCGAAAAGAATTATCTGTGTTCACTGGAGAAAAATGTCAGTAAATCCCTTCAGGATTCCATGTGATCCCAACTCCATCTAACCCCTTCCTTAGGGCCTTCCGTCCCTCCCGCTCTCGCTCTCCTCTGTTCCTCTTCATTCCCTTACACTCACTTTACTGCCATGTGCACTTTCTCGTCTCACCCAGATTTCCAGCTCCTGATGGCCAAACACCTTCCCTCTCCTCCTGGATACTAAGTGTGATACTATGCAAATGGCAATTCAGTAACTACCCATTGATTAACAAATGTAAAAAATAAGCTATAGTGATATAGCAGATTACATTTTTATTTGAAAACTAAAACTAACAGCAACACATCTCCTCCAACGATAGGTCACCAGCTAAATCAACAGACACTACCATGTGCTTTAGGCCCTTTTCCCTCCCATGAGGCTACCTCAGGGCAGGCCGTACCGATGATGGCTTCCATGATGAAGACATGGAGGACGCCGTTGCTGTAGAAGTTGAGTTCAAAGACTGACGGGACAGTTGTGCTGGGGGTAATAAAAAACTCATCGTTCCTGCTGGTGTGGGTGATCGTGACACAATTTCCCAGGAGCTGTATGGCATGCATGACTACATCTTCTGAGTTTCCCGAGAAGCCCAGGTCAAAATCACGAGCCAGGACTTCCTCCTTTATCACAAAGAAGTCCTCCACCAATGTGGAGAGATCGATGCCCTTAAAAGACAGACAGAAATGGTCTCACAACAGTGGAAAACCTGCCTCCTAAAAGGCTGAGGCCATTCCGAACATTTCAATTCTTGTCTTGGCTCTCTTGCAGCCCGCTGTTGGCATACAGAGAAAAAGGGACAGAATATTAGGGCACAGGATGTCAGAAAACTGGTGAAAAAGCTGGTCCTCCAGAAAGTTAAGATATTCACAGCCAGAGAATGCCCTGGTCACAACACAGGACAGGAGCATGTAAGAATCACACAGGGAAGAAAAAGCTATCTAAAAGTTAGAAGTGCTTATGTTTTAGCAGTAATTCCCCTCATTTTATTTTTTTTAATGGTTTTATTTATTTATTAGACAGAGAGCAAGAGTGCACAAGCAGGGTGAGGGAGAAGCAGACTCTCTGCTGAGCAGGGAGCCCAGTCTGATGCGGGCTCAATCCCACGACCCTGGGATCACAACCTAAGTGAAGGCAGATGCTTAACTGACTGAGCCACCCAGGTGCCCCAATTTCCCTCATTTTAAATATTTATCTGACAACTACTTCATGCTTACATATATATATATATGTAATATATGTGTACATACGTATATGTACATATGCTTATTGTTGAGAATATGACTGTGAACGGCACAGACGTGGTCTAAACATCATGGTACTTGGACAAGTGCATGAAGGAAACATGGCCCTAAATACAAGTCACACAGCTGTCATCAGCTGTCAGCACATTCACTGCCCACCAACACAATATGCCTCATTTGAGTGAACAATCTGACTCAAAAGAGCGTCCTACTGTCGTCTGTGTGACACAGTCTCGGAGTTTTTTTCACGTAGATGTCTTCCTCCACCACATCTGTGAGTTCCCATGGTCAGGGTCCTTGGCTTCTTTTACTGCTTGTCTCAGAAGCAGAAGCCAGGACTGGGCCATGACCATCCACGAGCAAGAACCTGACCGCTGACAGGGCATTTGCATGCGTCCCCCCGAGTGCAGGCACGGGGCAGACATACCTGCCGGTGTCGGTAGAGGAGCAGGCAGGCCACGATGTGTGTGGACATAATGGCACAGGACTTGCTAGCAGCTGGAAGGCAAACACAGAACTTTAGGTTCCCTTTTTTTATTACAACTGCAAGTCTCCAAAAGTACCTAAATCTCAAATAGGAGTGCTTACAACTATAAATACCTCTACATCTACCACATTTCCTGTTACCAGAATTTACAGACAGGAAATGACAACATCATCCTACGTTCTGGCCAACAGCTCCTCATTAGAGATCATTAGCATCGTGTCACAGCTCTACTTTCCCAACAGTCTGGTGGAATTTGTTACTGAATGGCCAAGTGACACCTGCCTGGAAGTACCAGGACCCAACGCAGAAGCCTGTTCTGGCGGTTCTACAGGGTCTCCCACTTCTCCCGCTTCCATGCTTCTGGACTTGCTCCTGGCCTCAGGCTCTTGCTACACCCCTACTCCTCTGTCCTGTGGGTAGAGTCCCCAGTCCCCTAGAACAGAGGTGCAGTAGGAGAAGGGTAGGCGATCTGAAGGCAGAAAATCCAGGCTCAAATCTGATTTCTACACTGCCTAATTTCATAACTTGGGGGAAAATGACTTGAATCCCCATGCCGCAGCTTCCTCATTGGTGAGATGAAAACACTGCCTCTTTCACTAGGCAGAGGAGGAAACAACCAAGATACAGAGGGAGAGGACAGAAACATATTTGAGAATTACTGTAGTCCATAATTCAATACTCGGAATTTATAGAAAACTGTAATCATATGAATCAAATATGAGAACAGCTATGGAATAATCTGAAACAAACACATCATGTGTGAATTTTCTGAGATGATACTGAATTCATGAACATTTCACTCACAATGAGTGTTGTCTCCAAAGTTTAAAAAAATGAAAAAAAGTACCAAGTACCATATTCATATAGCCATTAAAAAGAATATTTTAAAGACTTTTTTAAAAACACAAATAAATATTTGTGTTATAAATGGAAAACAGTGCAATACAAAACTGTAAAAAAATAGAGACTAGAAAGCCACCTCCCTGGTTATCTGGGTAGAGAGACACAAAGAGAGGTGCCTTTAAGAAAGCCCACCCCGGCGACCTCCGGTCCAGCGGGAGAAGGAGCAGCTGGAGCAGCGGAGGGAGCCGCGGGAGGTGAGGAAGTTCCCACGACGGTGCCCCTAGGAAGTGCGCAGAGTCTGGCCAGCCTGGGAGTGACACACAGGGAAGGGCAAGGAGAGCCCACCTGGGCCGTGCACCAGGGGGCCAGCCACTGCCACCGCCACAGGATTTTGACGCAGATTCTACAACATGACATATGTTGGCATTTGGGACTCAGAGAAAGCTAGCTCTGCACACAACTCACTCTGCTCTGGTTCACTTCCGCTTGAATTACTTGTGCACAGCTACACCATCCACATGAGCGTGAGCTCAGGAACAACTGCCAATTCTCCCCACGACTAAAACAAAGCTTTACACATACATAACAGCCCCTCAGTATTTGCTGGATAAAAATAATCATGGGGTCAGCAGGAAAAGGGACATGCAACTCTCAACTGAGATGCCACACCACTGATTAGTTCAAAGAAACAAATTCATGAATAAAAGAGGCAATAAATCACTTCGACAGGCCTATTTTTTAAAAAAGCATACGACCAACCCTACGAGCAGCTATGAATTCTCAGGCACCATGTGTGAGGTTTCACTTGATTACTTCAGATGCCCCTGGAATCACCTCCTAACAACTTCCCATCACCACCTGTGTAGTAGGGAACACCACCAGAAGTAGAAGCTAACTCCAGCAGGTTCTGAACCCCATGCGCCCCATGCGGTGTGCCAGGCACCATGCTGAATCTGAGCCGCAGAATTCAAGGCTTTGGTACTGTACTTACTGAAGAGAACGTGCTCAGCCAGATTTGCAATCAATCTTCTTCGGAAGGACTCATCTGTTACATTTCTGGACTCATTCGTGGATGTGTCTGCACCTTCATCAGCAGCATCATTGGGTCTGAAAAGATTTTTTTTAATCAGACTCTACAACCACACTGTTTTAGGAGCAAACTATCTAGAACTCAGGTATAAATGTCTTAAATACTTTCAATTACTACATACTCTAAATGTAAACCAAAAATAGATTATTTTGATGCATCATTTTTCTCCATAATATACCTTATTGCGCTTAATATACTCACTTGACCAAAAGATTTTATTGAGTTATGACCCAATAATCTATTGGTACACCACCTCCAAAATCCATTGGCCAAAAAACTGCATAAGGCAAGATACCTCATTCTATTTACTTTTCATTTATTTTTTATTTTTTTAAAGATTTTATTTATTTATTTGACAGACAGAAATACAGCTAGAGAGGGAACACAAGCAGGGGGAGTGAGAGAAGGAGAAGCAGGCCTCTCGCCGAGCAGGGCGTCCGATGTGGGGCTCGATCCTGGGTGTCCGGGATCATGACCTGAGCCGAAGGCAGTCGCTTAACCAACTGAGCCACCCAGGAGCCCCCAGATACCTCATTTTAAAACATTCCTAAAATTTCGACACCTGAACACCTTAGGGGAGGAGCTTAGTATTTAATTTCTCTAAGTTACAATTCAACTCAAATTCTGGAAAACATACACAGGAAAACTCTTTTATATGCTACACTTAAGTAACATCCACATACCCTATGCTACTACCAAAAAGAGTTCAGTTCCAACATTCAAAAGCATAACTCAAATAAGAACTCCTACCTGATTCATACAATCAAAAAGATGTTGTAACACAAATAATCAAAAACCTCCAGACTAATATGAAAATGTGTCACTTCACTATCCTCTATCAGACCGAGAGAGAAGTTACCCGAAGTGAGGAAGGTGCACATCTTTCATAAACGAAACCTATCTTTCTCTGCCATGCCAGAAATAACAGACATTTGACAGTGTAGTAGGATAAAACATTTCCACAAATCTTACCTTAAAGGAAGTATAGCTGGTAATAATGCTTGCTCCAGAGAAAGTGGAGCAGATGCAGGTTTCTGACTTTGGCTTTCTAAATATTCCTGGGTGGCGGAGGGGAGGGGGAACACAACACAATCATTAACTCTCCCTGTTTTGCTTATATAAACACATATAAAATGGAATTCAATCTTCAAAAAGCAAAAAGGGAGTACTTTATAAAACGAGCCGTGCTACATAGCAGAAGCACTTTCTATATCCTAAACTACCCTCAGAAGTGCAGGACAGCTCCTGGAATTTTGGCAAGCATGAAATCTAAGGACTGATGAGGCAAAAGATGAGAAAATGATGCTTAAGCAAAATTATGTATTTTTTAATTCTTTTCAGTTTTTAAATGTTTTTTAAGTGGGCTCCATGCCTAATGTGGGGCTTGAACTCATGACCCCAATATCAAGAGCTGCATGGTCTACCAACTGAGTCATTTAGGCGCCCCTTAAGCAAAATTATTTAAAAGTTAAAGGAAAACAGTGAAGTTTTCTCACATCTACACCAAATTATTTGACAATCTCAATAGTATTTATTAGTAGTAATAATCAACACAACCATGCTTTTTAAAGAAATCTGACAACCTGAGGGTCACACAATATTCAAAAGAACCTCAATCCAAAGCAATTCATAACAATATAGAGAATTTGTGCTATAGTTTTGAAAAAGATCAAGGGGTAAGAGAGGACAAGACTCCTCTACATGGAAAGCAGGTAAGGCCAGAAAGCATCTAGCATGGCATTAGGATCTTTAAAGTAAAACCAAGAATGGAACAAAAGGAAAAGTAGGACCTCTGCTCCTTATCTCTGGGTCCCTGATTCCTTTACTCATCCTTCTCCTTCTCCAATTCGAAAATCTTAGGAACTTAAAACTGCCAGGATCTCAGGGACCGCCCACCCCCACCCCCCCACCAACACACACACACACACACACACACACACACACACACACACACAGCGCCAGGCTTCTGCACAAGAATGGCACTCTCCCCTTGAATGTGTGTATGCTGGATTCCACTCAGGACGTCATCATCCTAGACTGTCAATTTTACCCATATTTTAGGGATAGGTTTTGCAAAATTTCCCTAAAGGGATTTTTAAAATATAGTCTAAAATACCAACATATATCATGAAGCAATAATTATCAGAATTATCATGAACTAAAAAAGAAACAACAGCAATGTTGACCCCAGCAGCTCCCAAAAGATAGATACTTACTGTCCTCTGATAAACAGGCAGAGTTTGGTAGGAAAAACTAGGAAATGCCATTCTTAACATAGTCTTCGTTTCACAAGAGAAGAAACCGAGGTCGCCCGGAGAAGAGGCAGCAGAGGCAGGCCTGGAGCCCACATCTACTGACGCAGAGCCCACCAACGCTTGAACACTGCTTCATTCCAACAGATACTCACCTTTAAGGAAAACGGTTGTGCAAAATCCACTCTGACACATCCATAGTTTTTTCGTAACATTCTGATAACTCCTCTAGCTACGCTCCAAAGGCTCTCATTCTTCTTAGGTTTTCCCTAAATTCAGATTTTGAAAGAATAGCATGGTAAGAAATCCAGCTAACAAGTATTCTGTTATCAAAAAAATGCCATTCATTCATTCAATAGATTTATTTATTTGAAAGAGAGAGAGAGCATGTATGGGGAAAGGGGGTACAGAGGGAGAGAGAACTCCAGCAGACTCCCCACTAAGCACAGAGCCTGATGCAGGTTTCAATCTCACCACCCTGAGATCATGACCCGAGTTCAAATCAAGACCCAGATGCTTAACTGACTGATCCACCCAGGCACCGCCATTTATTTTTTTAATAGAAGCTGGAGGTTTGTGTAAATAAAAACACTAAATAAACGACAACACTAAATAAAGAAGAAAAATAAGTATGCATTGACTGAATCCTGTCATAAAATGTCTAGCATGCAAAGATGCTAAAAGATGTGATCCTTTTATTGGGAGAGGCTGTTTGGTCAATGAAAACCAGAACACTTAACATTAATTCACTTAGTACACTGTTTATGCCGTTCACAAAAAGACCACTGCAAACTATGGTACTGGCATAAAAACAGACACATAGATCAATGGGACAGAAAGTCCAGAAGTAAACCCACATTTGGTTAATTACTCTTCAACAAAGGAGGTGATAATAAGCAATGGGAAAAAGACTGTATCTTCAACAAATGGTGAAGGGAAAACTGGGCAGCTACACGCAAAAGAACGAAACTGCACCACTTTCTTACACCACACACAAAAATAAACTCAAAATGGACTAAAGACCTTTATGTGAGACCTGAAACCATAAAAATCCTTGAAGGCAACACAGGCAGTAATTTCTCTGACACTGGCCCCACAGCAACATTTTTCTAGATATGTCTTGAGACAAGGGAAATAAAAACAAAAATAAACTATTAAGACCAAAAAAAAATAAAAAGTTTCTGCATAGCAAAGGAAACATTCAAAAAACGAAAAGACGACCTATTGCATGGGAGAAGATAGCTGCAAACAACAAGAGCATTAAAAAGGATAAAGAGTTAGTATCTAAAACATATAAAGAACTTTTACAACTCAACACCAAACAACCAAATAATCCGATTAAAAATGGGCAGGGATCCCTGGGTGGTGCAGTGAGTTGGGCATTCGACTCTAGGTTTTGGCTCAGGTCATGATCTTGGGGTCATGAGATCAAGTCCCACATCAGGGTCCATGCTCAATGCAGAGTCTGCTTGAGATTCTCTCTCTCCCTCTCCCTCTGTCCCTCCCAACCCTGCTCCATGCACCTTCTCTCTCTCAAATATATTAATAAATAAATCTGTTTAAAAAATGCGCAGAAGACATGAACAGACAGTTCTCCAAAGAAGGCATACAGATGCCAACAGACACATCGTCGGGGAAATGCAAATCAAAACTACAATGAGACAGTACACATGTCAGAATGGCTAGCATCAAAAACACAAGAAACAAGTGTTTCAAAGACGTGAGAAAAAGGAATCCTCTTGCACCGCTGGTGGGAAGGCAAACTAATGCAGCCAATGTGGAAAATAGTATGGAGGTTCCTCAAAAATTAAACATAGAACTACTCTACAATCCCATAATCACACTACTTGGGTATCTACCCCCAAAATAGAAAAACACTAATTCAAAGGCTACATGCACCCCACGTTTATTGTAGCATCATTTACACCAGTGTGGAAGCAGCCCAAGTGTCTGACAGATGAATGGATAAAGAAGATGTGCAGGAAAACACCACATTAGCACTACCAGAGGAACACAAGAGATGGAAGTTACCCACCACACCCACTCTACCATGTTTCCTACAGTGCTTTAAATAGTAGCAAAAAAATTCCTGATTCCAAAGCCCGTATATAAAAGCTAAAGACTTAAAAGTGAACCAGACATTTGGGAAGGCAGTGCTCTTACCAGCTGTTCGCCATTGTAGTGACCTTCAATAATACGATCATAGGAGATTCCAACAGGTATTATCAAGATGTCCGGGATGGTATTAGTAGACAGAGTGTCTACCACAACTGACAAAAGTCCTGCCCGAGCACAGGAGGTTTTACCACTCCTAGAGCGTGTGCCTTCCAGAAAAATCTCTAAGAACTGCTGCTGTCGAAGTAGCTCAACTATATGCTGAAATGTAAGCATAAGGAGAATGTTAACCATGAATTCAAGACTGCCCAAATTAGAATAAGCTGGAATTCAAGACCTCCCAACTTAGATTAAGCTCAGCAAAGTTAAATCTTAAACCAACAAAAACCTGTGAACTTCACTACTGACAAAATATTTTACTCACATGAATAACAGCAAGCCAGCTCTTCCAATGCTCTATTTTGGTGATAACGGAAATAATCACCGACCCCAAACCCAAACAATAACCACTTAAATAATTTTTTTTTAATCTCCATCAAGTCTGATTTTCCTTCTACTGTGGTAACCACTGTAAGGGCTTTAAGGATGATGAGAGAGAGTTCGTACCCCATGGAGCAAAGCTCTATAGAGAATATCCTTCCGTCCATCTGGCGTTTCATCCAGCCTCCGTCGTATGAAAAAGCCCCCAAGCTTATGGATCAAAGTACTATAAATTGAAGGATGCACCAGTTATTTATAAAGGAAAACATAAGAATACTCAAATTCCAAGCTACTTCAAAACATATGCCATAGGACTATAAACCATGTTTTGTTTGAGCTGCTGACAGTGAAAATGTCACTGTTTCTCCATGTTATTGACATGTTTTAGCCATCTGCCTCATTTGTCAGCCTTTAGAAATCATTTTGTGCACTGAAGTTCTACTAACGTCTGTTCCAAACTGAAAAAAGTTTGTACAATGTATTACCCTGCAAAGGTGGGGTTACAGATTTTAAGAGGATGATGAAATATGGCTAAATTTTACAACTGTCAAGGATCTCAGGCCACTGACTGTTAGACATCCTGAAATCTGCCTGTCGCACATTTACTACAAAATGAATGTGATGTTACAGAAGGTCCTTTGGGGAAGTAGTCTCAAGAAAGTACTGCTTAGACAGTGTCTCTGTGACACAAGGATAATTTTATCAAGCCAAAACCAAGCATAACCATTTTCCCAAAACATGAAACAAAAATGTGCTTCATATACACTTACACGGGGCTAAAATGATTCTTTTTTCAGCCCCACGGTTCTTTCTACGACACTGGATTTTGATAGTGTGATGAAATTTTATAGTATTTAAGGCAACCTTTCCAAACTCAGAATCTCCTCTTATTCTTTTCAAATAAGAGTGATGTTAATATCAATATATATTTTCAGTATCTTCTATCATTTTCTGAACAAAAGTACAGAAAAATTCATAATGAACGAGATGAATCTCCAACAGAACAACCCACCCTAAAAAGTGGTTTGTGAATGGGCAGACTGGCATGTGACAAAAGCAAGCTCCCAATAAACAGGCCAGCTCATCGACTGTTGTGTTTAAGGAAGGGTGAGCTAAGCAAAGGCTGGCACAGAGTTCACGAAGAGGAAAGTTGGATTACGAGAAATTATCAATTTTTAACACCCATCTTGATGAGATCCTCCCAGGAGCACTTGTAAGCTGAGAACCTGGAGGGAATGAGTATAGGAGTTATTCTGATGACAGAAAAGGCGAACTATTATGGGATAGGGCCTCCCTAAAGCTCGAAAGGAACAGTCCCCTTGGCTCTAAGTCTACGCCTGCTACCGACTTTCTGGTGACTTTCTAATGCAACGTCCCAGTTTCGCCAGTACTGGGAAGAGGCTCCCAGGAGAGTAAACATGGTTACTCTAGTCCCTAGAGAAGCATGTCTGCCCATAGGGGTATATTGCACTGCATTATAGCTGTTTGTTTATAATCCCCAGTAGATTATGAGCTATTTGAAAGCAAGAACTATGTAACTTCTTCATTCTTGCCTGATGCATAGCTGGATAAGTATCAGCTGACTACACAAATAAATGGCTTCCCTTCAGCCATTCCCATGAGTCCAGTTAGCCACAGAACTTTGAGCCAGTGGATAAGGAAGGAGCTCCTTGGACTGTGAAGCTGTGGATCAGACTTCATGGCACACAGAGGTAGTCATGGCCACTTTGTGAGGCCTTATGTGTGTACCCCTCCAGTCCACTTGCCCTCCAGCTACTGTAAATCTATCCTCCTCACACTCCCTACTGCTCAGAGCTGAGGTAATGGATGCTCTGTGCTTTAAAATTTGAACCTTCGATGTCCCCAAACAACTAAATCTAGTCCTCATCCATGCCCCATTGGTGATCAGATCCACTATCTACCCAGATGCCTGGTGGTAAATTTCTGGGAGTCTTCCTCCTGTGTATCCCGGTCTCTGGGCTAGCATTTCAACTTATAAATTCACCTTACTAAATCCTTTTCCACTCTATGTCTTCCTCACCAAGAGTACCACTACAAATTTTAATTTAAGCCTTCATTATCTTTGGCCTGAACTTCTGTAATACAGTCAGAATTTTTCTAACACCCTCCAATCCAGAATGACTTTTCAAAATGCAAATCTGACCACTTTCCAACTGTAGGATACACTCTAATTAGTGTAAAGACTGTTCTGATCCAGCTCTCACTCCCCATGCAATGACCGCTTCTGGCCTCTGACCCTTCCCACTGCATCCCTCATTCTAACCCTACGGAATCGTCTGCCATTCCTGACCAGATCATGCATTTCAACCTCTTGGCCTCTTCACCTACTATTTCCTCTGAAAGGAATGCACTGCATTCTCCTGAAAATCTCTGAAATACACTTTTCGTGTCATATTATAATTATTACGTGTTTCCAGCACTATTCAATTATCAGGTCAAAGTTAACAGTATGGTTCATCTTATTTACTACTTATTTCATACCATCACATACCATACCACATCCCCAGCCTCACATTCCCTACTGCCAAGCCTGATACAGTAATTTCCTATCTCATCTTTCTAATGGCCTTTTAGCCATTTGATAAATCCTGCCCATGAAGTTGAGGCAGTCACAGTTCACCAAATAACCCTCATAAAATATAAAAATAATGGTGATAGTCTTAATGCTTTTTTGTACCTTTTAGATTTTCAAAATGAACATGCATTACTTTTAAAATGAAAGCAAAAAAGCTAACACCACCTTTACAATAATATATTTCAAAATGTAATCTTTTCCATGCCTTAAATTTTAAAATAGGCTGGTCTTACCTGAAGATGGGAATGTTAAGATTGTTGCCTGAAGCAATGTAAGGTGCTTTAATGTTATGGCAGAAGAGAATGAAAGTCAGCAGGAGATAGTCAATATGTGATCTGTGAACTGGTAGAAATATAAGTGGCAAATTCATCTAGTAAAAGAAAAAAAATGCCAAATTTAAAATTGAAATGTGAACTTCAATCACATTTTGCAGCTTCATATTTGGTTAGAATCACTCAAACACTGGCTGATTGATGATTCATTCTTTAAAAACATTTGCCAGTAATATGATTCCCCCAATTTAATACTTCCTTCACTAAAAACAACCACCACCACAATTTAAAAAAAAAAAAGAGTTGAGAACTGAGATTTCAAGTAGCCTTTATGTATCTTCTGAAGGGCAGTCCTAATCATGTCAAAAGAGCGGAGAGTTTAGAGTCAAGCTTGGCTTGGCTTGAAATCATGGGCAGTTACTGACTAGTCACGATTGGGAAACTTTGCTCTGTGTGTTTATTTCTTCATGTATAAATACCAACTGTTCTAGCTCATTTCAGAATTATTGCAAGGTAACTTACAAAAGGAATCCAGCACATTACTGGTAGCCCTCCTTTACTCCCCCTACCCAAATGCACTGCGACTGTGCTCGTGTCACAGGGGAGAGATCTTCCAAATGGGTTGGATGCACACACGACACAAGAGAACATTTCCATACAAAAGAACTCTAAAATCACTCCACAAACATGGGGACAACAGAATGACAGATCCCAGAAATTCTTGCCTCAGTTGCAGCTTTAACCATCTCCAGTTGGCCTTTGTGAATCTGAATATTCCAAAAGAAGCTGTTGAATAGTTTGAGCAACACCCATCCCGTCAGTCTAAAAGGTTAAAAAAAAAAAAGAAAAATTTAAATGTATATACATACATGTAGAGAGCTAACTATTATCTACTTAAGTTTCTGAACCTTCAACATAAAAGTGCTTGAAGGTAACTTAGTGTGTGTATATGTCTGTGTATCTGAACTACTGGATTAAAGAGCTGACTTTTCCATGCATCCTTATAGATACCGTATTTATTACAGACTAAAATCTTACACTTCTATTATCTATTTATTACAGACTAGAATCTTATATTTCACTCAAATAGCACACTTGACACTTTAGAAGCAAACCATCAACCATCATCAACCGAATATTTAGGTGAGCAGAAAGCAATTTAAAACCACTTCCATTAAAATAAGGATATGTGAAATCTAGCTCACGAGTCTAGAGAGATGTCAGCAGTCATACAATGGCTGCTATCAATTAACAAAGATTAATTGGCATCTTAAAGCCTACCACAGGGTAACTTCCCTGTGGAATCAGGAAGCTGAACAAGAATATAAAAAGGACTTTTGGGCACCTGGGCAGCTCAGTCGGTTAAGTGTCTGCCTTCAGCTCAGGTTGTAATCTCAGGGTCCTAGAATCGAGTTCCACATGGGAACCAGTACCTTACAGGACTGAATCTTGCACTGGGCTCCCTGCTTAGCCGGGAATCTGCTTCTCCCTCTACCCTTCCCCCATTCTCATCATCTCTCTCAAAAAAAAATAAAATCTCTAAAAAAATAATAAATAAATAAAATAAAAACAAATTTTAACATCAGAATATGTCCAAACTTCCTTTGGACCAAAACTACTGTGCTAAAAAAGTCCAATGGTTCAGTCCCTGTTTGCTCAAAACAGGATGCTTATCACTGAAAGCTTTTTGCTTCGCCTTTTAGTACCTGATCATTGTTGGTGAGACAGTGGCAACCATTTCTTGAAGGATCCTTTTGGCTTTCTTTTTCACTTTATTGATGGCTTTGGACTGCTGCTGAGCAGAACCGTCAGGGTTTAATTCAGCAGCCACTTCTGCAATTGCCTCCTGTACTCTAATGGGAAAACAGAAAGACAATGTAACTGGCTCCATGTTACGTAAGGACAATGTAACTGGCTCCATGTTACGTTCTACATTCAGTATCTTCTAAATCATAGCTATAAATCACAAAGCAAAATATATGTTCTTAACACGTGATTAACATGAAAATAAGCTCAAGCTAGATATGTTTTATTTGGCCACCTGATAAATATTAAGGATATTATATTCCTAAATCAGTGAATCCCTGAGAAATCTGGAAAGCAGCTTTGAGAATTTAACTCAAATCCACTGGGTAACAGCTACAAGAACTTGAATGTTTCAGGTATTCTGTGGGAGATACAAAGTTACAGTCTAGCAGAGGGGAGAGAAAAAAAAGGTTACCCCTTTAGGCATGTAACTCAGAGGTATCCTAAGTCCACAGCCAAAGTAATGTGTGATTTTTCTTTTAAAGACCTGATATATTACTCACTTATAAAGTGACTTTATTAGTAGAAAGATATGTAAAACCCTCTATGACGGATCAAAGAGGAGCATAAATATTTACAAGTGTTTTCCATATCAACCTAGTAATTTCAGAAAGGCACAGCTCAGGATTAAACCAACACACAGCAATAAGCAGTGATGTAAGAGGTAAAATTTAACCCAGTTTTGTAAATTTTCCATGTGACTTAGGGAAGAACACATGAGGTTAAACCCTGAATCACTTAATATTTTAGTTACTAATCAAAACATCTGGATGAAATGAAACATACTTGAAGGTTTTTACTTAGAAAATAGAATATACAATAACCCAAAGCGGTTTCAAGTAATTACATTTTCTCCTTCTATTGCTACTGATTTTAGACTAACACACAGCAAAACTCCACATAGCTCCCTAATTCATTAATACAAAAGACCAATTCCACAGAACACTGATGTACCCTAGATCTAGTCCTTTAATACTTTTATTTCAATCTGGCCAGAAATGTTTTTTAGAGGTAATTGAAAAGATGATTAAATCTCCATTATCAACCATTTACTCATTCAGTCAATAAATATTTTTTGAGTACCTACTGTGTGCCACCGCTATTCAGGCCTCAACAACCACACTGCCTCCATTTCTAATCAGTCTTTCAAGACACTTTGGCCTCTGGCTCCCCAAATCCAGGTAGATGTCTACCACGGCGATACCAATGAGGTAGATCAGAGACCAATCTTCATCCCATATTCTAACACCTAAACTTGAGAATGATTTATTTCCCCATTCCATCTGAATTCAAGTCAGTCTCTCTCATTCACAAGCAAGTTCTTCTGAGAGCAAGGACAGAATCTTATTCTCTTACAATTTCTGATAAGGATTTCCTAGCACAAAAATTTGTGCCTAGGTACTCAACAACCATTTCACAGAAATATCAAATGTGTTTCTCTTTTGACTATAATGACAAGAAACACAAAGTCCTAAACATTCATGTTACAGAAAACTTAACAGAGAACTCGAAATATGTGTATCTCTGAATTCCAACTCACCTTTCACATATTACAAGCCCATTCAATTATTAATGCATAAAACAAGATTGCTATTCCCAAAACTATCTGTTCTCCTACCTTTCCTTGCTTTCCTTTGGAGTTTAACATTTAACATTTGGAAATGGAAATCCTATTGAGACAGAGTCCCAGAAAAACTAAAGGTTAATAAAGGAAGGCAATTCCTACCTATTGCCTCCCCACCCTCCCCATCCCTGCCTCTTCCCTTTATAACAGCATCCCCACCCTTACCTAGGGCTGTTCAGTACATTTTCAGCTACATTGGTGGCAAACATGCCTTTATGGACATCTCGTTCTTGAACAAAAAGCACGTAAGAAAGACGCCTTGCAAGCCATCCCCGGTGCCTGCAATGTGAAAAAGATTTAGCAGAGAAGTAGTCTAGGAACACCTAAAACAAATCGCTTGACTTGTAGTTTCCCTGCTGTAAAAACAAAGCCTTGTTTCATCTATTCCTGAAATGTGGTGTTCTCCTATAGCAAATTCTCCTTAGTAGTTCAGAATGATCTATGCAGACTATTTTATTCCTGATTTCTTTCATGTACTCTCAACTAAAATTTAAACTTGGAATTTGTGTACTAAAATGCTTGAATGGTATTACTCTGACAAATGATAAACCAAATGTAAAAGCAAAAGAAATAAAAATGTCTTACATTATTAATACATTTTTTTAGAAGCAAGTATGTTGAATGCTATATATATATAAGCTATATAACTTAAGGCTACAAGCTATAAAGAGATAATTCGGAAATCTTTTCTACATGAAGGGTTAGTTTTTTTTATTAAAGGTAATTTTATTTTAATCTAAGGAAATCACTGACTTTCATATTGAATTGACAAAAATGATTAGTTGAGAGAAGTCAAGGATAACTAAGATATGGTCTAAACGTTTATACACTGGGCTTATGAAGTCAGAAGCTCTTATATCCCCCCTGCCAACATTTGACATATCTAAGGGATAGGACATATTCCACAGGTTTTGATAACTATGTTATTTATATAGGGGCTTGGGGCAGAGACCTCAGAATGACAATGTTACAAATCTTCATATGCAATGATTTTAAACTATTTACAAAGATTATATAATGCCTCATTATCATTTCACCCATAAAGACATTCAAATGGACAGATTTCAAATATAAATTTCAAATATAAATTCATGAATTCTGAAAAGCCCTCAGTTAAGGAAAAGTATTGATGGATCACTCGTTCCTTCATCTCTGTTCCTGACATTCTCTGTTTCTACCTCCTTTCCTTTGTCTCAATTCTCTGCAAACTTGATCCACTATATTAGATGTTTCATTCTAAATCCTTCTTGAGGGAACACTTTCACAATTGTTATTGGAATGTGCAAAGTCCCAGCTCTCAATGAAATCCTTTTGCAATGGACTGAAAGCTGTGTGCGTGTGTATCGAAGTGGCTTTGCTTCATGTGCCACACAGAGAAGCCAAGTAGCCAGCCCCGCTCCACACAGTAGCTCATCAACATGGACTGGTTTCAGATCACCTAGTCAGTACAGTGCACGCTTTTTTCCCTAATTGCCTTCAATTAGGGACAACAAATGGACCCTTTGGCTTTATATGTAAATGGCTACTTTACATAAAGGAGACTCTAGGAGATGTCGTTTCCTTAGGCTCTTAAGTCAAAAAAGGGAGAAAAAAATCAGGCAGCCAGAATTTCTCCTCTCTCCTTTAAATTTAAGTCACAGAGAGAAGGGTAGCATGGGAATGGGAAAAAATATGTCCTTTGACTTTGGTTCTATTTAAAAAAAACAAAAACAAAACTTTTATATGCAGGTATTGTCATGCTCCCTTATGATCTCATCACCAAAATATGATCAGTAACATCAGAAAGCCTTCAAATTTAAGTATTTGCCTTCTTGGATCAATTTTCACAGAATGTCAAGCATGTCTCATCCCCTGAACCTACTGCTGACCTATTCAGGCATTTACTCTTAGAATTAATTATAAGGACGGACGGCAAGTATTTTTGGCTGCCATTCTCTCCTGCCTCACAGACATTCACACAATCTCCCCTCCCCCCCTCCTTGAACCCCTAGCCTAGATTCACATAAAACAAAGCCTCTTTCTCTCACTGGGATGCCTAACAGCCTATCCCCTAGTGCCTGCCATCTGGAAGAATTCTAAAGAAAGCCTTAAGCTAGTAATAAAATGAAAAAACACTTGCTGGACAGGGCGACACATCTTCTAAAACTCCATAAATTAGGCTGATTTCAATTTTTATGCATTAAATAATAATAACAGATCATAAGACATTTAAACTTACCCTTTTGTCAGACAAATCTTTATCACATTTTGGCACACTTCAGATATAAAATCAATATGCAAATAAAAAGAGAAAGCTATAAGTGATATCTACACTCTCGTGAAATAGTTACTATACAATTACAGAATCAGGGGCTGTGCTGCTGATTCTAATTTTTAGATGAGGCCTCTTTTGTGTCAGAAGCTCAATTCTATTAATTCTCAAAAAGATGAAGAAATTCCTCTTAGAGTATATCCACTGATTATCATAGTTTTCCTTTTGAGAGGTATTAGAAATAAAAGAAATTTCTTTTTACCTTGTGTGAGATTCATTGATATAAATAACATTCCGCAAACCCAAAGATGGGATACTGGGGTTGAAAAATTTATCCTATATGAAACAAAATGAATGTACACGTAAGTATACAACTGGATGGCTGGTGAAGAGCTCACATTACTACCTCTTGATAACTTTTGTAACTCAAGTAAAAAGTTAAGCATTGCTTCAAAAATCTAAGTGACGAAGAAAAATTACGTTTTATTGAAAAGTACTTTTTAATCTTCAAAGAAGGTCAAAAACTCAGAATTAAGGCTTACCCCCTTGCAAAGGAAATTGTGCCTCCCTTTCCTGCCTCATTCCCTTCCTCCCACGTCCAAAAGAGTTTCAACTGAGAGCTTACTAAGTAATTGACAGGAATACTGGAGATTTCAGTGTTCTCCAAATGCAAAAATAACATGGTAAATACCACGTAGTTATCTCTAGGTTATTAAATCAGGTAATAATTCTGACATAATAATTATTATCTCCATTTTACAGACAAGAAAATTGAGGCTGAGGGAGGTTTTAATATTCAAATCTATGTCCTGCTCGATAGCGTATGGTCTTTATTTCTCTAAAATGACTATTTACTTAATTGTAAAATGTATGGCTAAAGGTCACTCACTCTCTTTACAGGAAAACTTAAAAGATAACTCTCCTGGAAAGAGAAGGTCTATAGCTTTATCAATGTGAACAAAAAGGTAAAAATTCCACAAATAAATCCTGGGAAAGCGTAACGTACCTGCAATAGAAGATATAAAAATATGTACATGGAATCTCTTTAGAGATAAAACAGGATATCAGAGAAAGGGAAAGGATAGCAAATATCAAAATATTACCATGAAAGTATTGTTTAAAATTATTTTAAATCAATATGCCATGGAAGAATTTTAAGATCAAGTTCAACTCCATCAGCTACTGTATTTAAGCAAAAATCAATTATTTACTATACAACTCATCTATGCCCACCCCAAAACAATCCCTCTACCAAATAATTTTCTACACTCTATCCCCAAAACAACCCCTCCACCAAATAATTTTCTACACTCTATCCTGATTAAAGAACACATTAGAATCAGGATGCCTGGGTAGCTCAGTCAGTTGAGCTTCAGACTCTTGGTTTTAGGTTGGGTTGTGATTTCAGGGTCCTGGGATGAAGCTTTATTGGGCTCTGTGCTCAGCACAGAATCTGCTTGGGACTTTCTCTCCCTCTTCTTCTGCCCTTCCCATGCTCACGTGTGTGCATGTGCACACTATTTGAAATAAATAAATCTTTTTTTTAAAAGAACACATTAAAGTCAAGATATTTTGATCTTTTAAGCATTTGAAATTAGAACTATGAGATACCAGTCTAAAAAGAAAAGCCACATGATTATTTATTTAAATCTGTATTTCTACAGGCATATTAATCTGAATTGGTCTTATTCCTAGACTAGAAATATCATGGTCCTTCAATTCTACCAAATTCCTGCAACAAGGCACTTGTGATTTAAAAGGAACAATACTTATAATTAAGACATTCTTTTTTTTTTTTAAGATTTTATTTATTTGTTTGACAGAGAGAAACACAGCTTAGAGAGGGAACACAAGCAGGGGAGTGAGAGAAGGAAAACAGGCTTCCTGCCGAGCAGGGAGCCCAATGCAGGGCTCAATCCCAGGACTCTGGATCATGACCTGAGCCAAAGGCAGACCCATACGACTGAGCCACCCAGGCGCCCCTATAATTAAGACATTCTTGAACAGACCAGAATATTTAACATAAATTTCCTGGGTCCCACATAAATCTTTCCCAAGTTAGTGAAACCTTTATACCACTCAGAATTCTACCTCCTGCCAAGCCAATCATGAGTAGAAAATTCAGGCAGCACAGTTAGCTAACCACACAGGTTTTAAGTAATGTCTATAAATGAAAGGCACCGAAATGACAGAATTTCTGTCCTGATAACTGGCCCATCCCAGAGACTGCTTAACATCCAGGTATATATTTTAAAAGATAACTCTACTGCCCAAAAATACAGTCACATTCGATTCTATATTCCTGGGCTAACTCATCCTTCTAGGAAATGCCAAGAGGGCTGCCTTTCATCCAACAGACTTTTCAAATACTACACTGTAATGTGGAAGATTTTTGCATGATATATGTTTACTTCACCAAAATACAAACAAATTCATACATGCTCTATTTAAAATCTTAAATCATCCTAACATTTTATTTTTTGAAGATTTTATTTATTTATTTGAGAGAGAAAGGGTGAGTGTGCTTGAGCAATTTCAAGAAGGGGGGAGGGGCAGAGGGAGAGGAAGAACCAGACTTGACATGGGACTCCATCCCAGGACCCTGAGATCATGACCTGAGCAAAAGGCAGATGCTTAACTGACTCAGCCACTCAGGTGCCCCTTATTTAATGTTTTAAAAAGATTTCATTTATTTGTTTTGATGGGAGAAAAGAGAAAAAGATTCTCAAACAGACTCCACAGACTCCATGCTGAGCACAGAGCCCCATCCACAGTTCCATCTCACAACCCTGTGATCATGACCTGAGCAGAAATCAGGAGTCGGGTGCCTATTTGACTGAGCCACCCAGGCACCCCCATCCTAAGACTTTAGTAAACCATCCTTCACTATCACAGTCAATGGACACCGACCCTCCTTATCCCTCCTCCTCCAACAGAAACTTACAAAAAGGAGAGTAGGGCAAAGCCACAGCTTTAAAACTTCACTCTGTCCTGCTATCTCTTGTTCATCTCACTAAGATTTTAACAGTGAGTCAAAAGTTCAACATCTAGAAGTTATATGAAGGTTCCCATCAGCTCTTTAGAATTAAGGAGGGCACGTGACTGATGAACACTGGGTGTTAAGCAACTAATGAATCACTGAACACTACATCAAAAACTAATGATGTACTATATGTTGGCTAACTGAACTTAAATAAAAAATAAAGAAAGAATACTGATCTAAAAGTAAGATCTACTCTTCCCCTAAAGTCATAGTAAACTGAAAAAGAACCAGGGCCCCTGGCTGGCTCAGTCACTTAAGCTGCTGCCTTCAGCTCCGGTCATGATCCCAGGGTGATCATGGATGTGCTGCTGGGCTCCCTGTTTGGCAGTGAGTCTGAGTCTGCTTTCCAGCCCTGCCCTTCCCCCTCCTCATGCTCTACCGCTCGCAAGTGTGTGCCTGTTCTCTCTCTCAAATAAATAAAACCTTACAAAAATAAAAATAAAAAAGAACCAGGGGCGCCTGGGTGGCTCAGTTGGTTGGGCGACTGCCTTCGGCTCAGGTCATGATCCCGGAGACCGGGGATCGAGTCCCACATCGGGCTCTCTGCTCGGCGGGAAGCCTGCTTCTCCCTCTCTCACTCCCCCTGCTTGTGTTCCCTCTCTGCCTGTTTCTCTCTGTCAAATAAATAAAATCTTAAAAAAAAAAAAAAAAAGAACCAAATTATCAGTTAGCATCAACTGTTTAACCAATATTTACTGAGTAAATGAACAGAAAGAAAAATTGAGTCAATATCATTACTTGGAATATCTGGTTTATAAACTTGGGCTGAAGTTCTAAAAATGAATTAACTCCATGAAGACTACCCAATAATAAAACGACACAAAGATGGAATTTCACTCTGTTTATTAAGGATCAACAAGCAGTAACATACTTACCCAGCTCTGAGGAGTACAAGAATAACAACATCTTCCCACAAATGGCCTTTTCCGGCTCATTAAACTTTCTTTCCATTTTAAGGTTGCAGATCTGAAGACAGTAGGTCTGAAACCACACTCACCCTAAAATATTAATGGGGGGAAAAAGTGTCTGAATGGCAGGAGAACCATATTTGTCCAATTGATCTCTAAAACTAAGATATTTCAGATATAAGAGAAACCTAGGTTTCTTTTGGTAGTAAGTATCTTAGAGTGATTTTCCCTCATGGTACTCCCTTCCATCATCAAAACTTCAAAACATAAGCAAAAACTGAGAACCTAAAAATAGAAATAGCTAGCAAGGACTACTACACACTCAGATGTTCAAAACCAGCAGTACAAGGTTAAACAACCCATGAAAGCAGGAGAATGAATAAAACCAGATTCCTGGACCCATATGCTAACAGCTAATCTTATTCTTCTTCAATCACAGACTCCCACAGAAGTACTTACTACAAAGCCTTGGCTTTGGGATATGAGCAACTAATGAACTCAATGAGCAAAATGTTTAGAACAGAGGAGCAGAATTTGACCCTAATTGGACAGTACATAGGCTACAAGTTAAACTCTATGATTTAACTTTAAACTCTGTTGTCAGGCTAAAGGAATATTATGTAAGTTTACCTTGTTTCTTTATGTAAAGTAAAATATTTTAAGTTGTGTATAACAACTTGCTCGTTAGTTGCTCATATTCTACTAATACAACATTCTCAAAAATAAGCAAAAAACCTCCAAAACTTGACATCATTTTTATATAAAGCAGACAGTGCTCAAGAGATATTTGAAACATGCCACATATGTCACACCAGAAAGAAAAAAAAAAAGTCCATGCCCTTTGGGCGCCTAGGTGGCTCAGCTGGTTAAGCAACTGCCTTCGGCTCAGGTCATGATCCCGGAGTCTTGGGATCGAGTCCCACATCGGGCTCCCAGCTCTGCTGGGAGTTTGCTTCTTCCTGACTTTCGCCCCTCTTATGCTCTCTCTCTCTCAAATAAATACATAAAATCTTTAAAAAAAAAAAAAATGCATGTCCTTTGAATTGATTTTCATACTAAATTTCCTATTTTTATTTTTTAAAAAAACTTATTTCATTATAAAATTTATACTTATTACATTATAGAAAATAGATACAGAAAATATCTTTATAAGTACACTTCCCAAAACAACTCCTGGTAGGTTTTTTCTTTTATCCAAAGTATTTTGTTTTTTAACACAATCACTATGCTTAAATATCCCACCCATTTTTTTCTTCCTAATTAACATGAAACCATGAGAATGTTTAAATATTAGGCTCCATAAATATATCTTCTAACGGCTGGAGGCAGTCTCTTTAACTATTAACCTCTATTTGATTTTATGTTGCTTCCAGCTACCTTCATGAACAACACTGAAACAAACATCTTTAGATTGAATGTTTCTAACCTGTATTAAACTTACCCATTCCTCATTTGCATGTTTACATCGACCAACACTGTATTCTGATGAGTTTGGCAGATAAGAAACATCTATTGTGCCAAGGGTCAGTGCAGATTCATCCATGTCACGAGAGATAACTCCCAAATCATGTGCTATAAAAAATATATACATCATTTAAATTAATGACTAATCCAGAGAGTAAAGACCAAAACTCAAAATTCTGACCTCAACATTATTTTGCTCCATCACAGGATGTCAAATGAACTACTGGTGGAGGTCCACCATGTTTAGTAAATGTGTAAAAGCAAGCTTGGTATGTTTAAACTCAACAACTATGGTAGACTGTTCTTTTTTCTTTGTAAATCAACGAAGAAAAATCTTTAGATATCCTGAACAAAACAGCCATGAATGTGCAAGGGTAAATAACAGCTTATTTCAGGAAGGTCACAAAGAATTATTTCATTTGCATTAACAACTGAGTAGTTCCTGGGAGGATGCAGGTATGTGTTTATTTAATTAAATAGAAGTTAAATATATGTGCACAAGTAGATAATTTTTCTTTAATTATGTGCCAGGAATTCTTGGTCATACATACTATGCAATGTAAAAATGGTGAAAGCAAAGAGGGAACCTTTAAAGTTTTCCACTTAAAGTGAATTAAGCTATCAATTTTCTTGTGATGCCTTAAATGCAATATTTGCACTTTTAATACTCCTACAAAGCTCTAAATCAAAACCACACCGTCTTGCAGTATCTGATTTAAAAGTTTTCACCCTTTTCAGTAAAGTTTTCGTACCCTAAGGGAAAACGTTCATAAACAGGGAACTGCTAAAGAAAACAGAGATTAACTTAAAATATAAAAACTCCCTAACATAAATCTCAAATTGTTTTAGCTTTTAACTATTTCTCACGCGGCCTTAACGCGGCCTTAAGTTATTCCTTTAAAACTCTGAAAGGTCATGTCCAGGGTAAAAGTGTTACTTCCCATATGGGTTTGTTGAGTTAACTACTATCCTCAGCACAACCATACAGCACGTCCTTAACAATTTAACATGACATCAACCTAACACAAAAGGCCAGTTGAGCGAATAGTAAAGCAATGCACCTGGCATGAAAGCTTTAACTATTATGAAATAAATCAGCTATCAGTTTCACATGCAGAATGTAGCTACAACAGGGGGAGCCCCACTGCTGCCTGAGGAAAAGAAGTCTGTGCTGGCCCCAGCGATGGGAGTAGAGTGCCAATAGGCAGTCACGGTTCGCTCCTCCCTCCCAAAGCGTTTATCCAAGGTCGAGAAGTAAAACGAAATCTGGAGGCGCCAGACTATCAGCGAAGGGTTATCAACTCTGGGTTTTTTAAGGAACAGAGATAGGAGGATCAGCTCTGAGGCCAAACATACTCAAGTTCGAATCCCCGACTCCCGACTAACTGTGCTGACTTTGAACAAGTTGGTTAACTTCCACACCTTGGTTTCCCCATCTAGAAAATGGGCCTGATATGATAGATCAACCCTCCTGGTGTTGCTGGGAGGGCTGGACAGTACCTATAAAGCGCGTAACACACTTTCATGCACACGGTGTGCGCTCAGGCCAATCACAGGTTAAGTGTCATGGGGCTGTCCCCAGCACCGGCTGCTCGCAAGCACCCCAACTGCTGAAGTCCAATGCCCCCACGATCCTTTCAGGTGCGTAGGCTACTCAGTCTATAGGAACTTCCCTTCCATCCAGGGGAGCCCATGCAGCAACCCAGTCTCCCGACCCCCAACCGGCACGAGCCGGGCCCACTTCTCAGCGGGAATCCTGGAGCTCCGGGGAGGTGACAACCTGCCGGCGCGGCGCCGGGTCCAGCGGAGAGGGCAACGACGCACCTGTCGCGGCGCTCTGGGCCCGAGCAGCGTCCAGCAGCCGCTCTCGCCCTCGCGGTCCGCACCCCGCGGCTCCGCCAGCTCCGGCTTCCGCTCCTGCAGCTGCCGGCACTTCAAGTCTCCGCCGGCGCTGCTGCAACGTCGCGTCCCGATGACGCAACCGGCGCCCGCCAGTGAGCGGAGCCTCCGCGAGTCCACCGGCCCCGGGCTGGAGTTGGGGGGGGGGGCGGGGCGCAGGAGTTGCTAGGGCGGGGGTGCTCCCGGGCTCCGCGTGCGGATCGGAGTAGAATGGGTGCACACCCGGGGCGGGGGGGGCCAATAATGGAGAGTGAGGTCCTAACCGCACGATTACTCTGCCTCGGCGCTGAGCCACGTGCAGGTGTGCGCGCGGGGGGAGGGGGGCGCCTGCGCGTTCGTGCACGTGCGCCTGAGGCTACATTGTGTCAATTCTGTGGGTCTGGAAGTCTGCGCCGGCGCCAGGCTCTTCTGGGAGCGTTCGCTTGGGCTCCTTGGTTCCCGAGTGTGTGTGTGTGGTCTATCTTAGGAGATCTGTAAGAATATGCCGAAATTGTTAGGGTTGGGGAGGTGGGGATTGGGAACGACCCTATTGTATAATTTCTGTAACTGTGACTAAGTGCCTTGGAACAAAATGAGTTGAAAGAGAAGCCTTGAAAGAGCCTGAGTCCAAATTTGCCTACCTTTAATTCTTCATGGGACACAAAGAAGTTCTTTCACAGTATTTGTCATGCTTTGACAAGGCCAGTGATTATCAAGAATATTGGCAATTTGGAAAGCAAAGGATAACCTTTTACATGCTCCTTAGCAACAAGCATTAAGTTTGAACCAGCAGATACAAGGGAGGAATACAAAGAGGATTAAGTCATAGTATAGTCCCTCATCTCACACCTCTGCCACCAATCCTCATCAGCTCTGCACACATTTAACCCCTAACCCTCTCATGGAAACATATCTTCCATGTCCTCCCATCAGAAACATCCTGAACTCTCCACAGTCCAAACCCCTGAGCCTGGCACAGAAGGCCTCCCCTGATAGGCCTCTACTTCCCCCACTGTTCTCCAGTAGAAGCTCCTACTCCAACCTCTCCGGTTGCCCCTCCTCAGGCCATGGGCTCCCATAGTCCTAAGTGCGCTTACACCATGTTTTCCTAAATTCCGTAGTTCTTTCCTGAGCTAGGTCTCCAAGCCTACCTACCCTAATCTCTCCAGCCCTCAGTAATCACACCCTTCTGTGAAATCTTACAGACTTACTATGGTGCCATACCTTCGGTCTTTACCAATATGTGTCATTCTTCCATTATATTCTGAACTCATCATCAATCTCAGTGACTTATCCCAGTCTCTTAGATAATACAATAACACTGTTGTAATAAACAGTAAATACTGCTGAGGCTGAGAAGCAGGAAAGAAAACAAGAATTCCTCTTCTTGAACTTTCTAAGTCCATCTCAAAATGCAGAGGTGTCCTTTTAAAACAATCCAAAACTGTAGGAGTAGCTATTCATATTAAACAAAACAACAAAAAAGACTGAGCTGCTTAAAGTCAGAGACCCTGCCTTTATTCAACCCCACACACCCTTAACTCCAAGCACACACTTGAGTACTCAAGGACTGTGTTGACAAGAATATGATGAATTCTAATCCCCAAAAACCATGACATTTTGTGTGTAGACTACTGGCCCCTGGCCAAAAATAAAAGAGAGAGAGAGAGAGAGAGAGAGAGAGAGGAGAAAACAAAGTCTATGAATTTGAAGTCATTGCTAAAGAAAAAGGGATGAGAAATGACAGAGAGAGAGCATTGCAGGAATGAAAATGGAAGCCAAGGAGAAAAATCAGATTATCTGACAGAGTTATTCGTAAGCAACTCTTCTGTAACACCCATTGCACAAGGATGTACTGTATTTGCAGGTGATGTGGATTGCAGTGCAAGGTGTTTCAGGTTACATAATGAGAATTGTTTTGGAAACAGTTGACACAGCAATCTGTTTTATCAACAGCATAACAATAATTTATAGTAATCCAGTTCAGCCAGCCAAGATGGAACAACATTGACTGAATTTACTCTCCGACTAAAACAACTAAATAAATTAAATAAATTGGCAGTAAAGCAGAACAGTGTTCATAAGGGAGAGTGGATGAATGAAGTGAGCATGTGATTGCCTCTGCTTACCGTCCAAGAGAGCTGCCAGGCAGTAGTGCAGAGAGAAGGGGATCGAGGAAGAGTTAGACAGACTCCCTGAGTTGACGTGATAGGACTGGGAGACTGGGAAAGCCAAAACAGTGGGAGCTGGAAGTTGAGTGCTGGGGAGAAGAGACTATACAGCCGAAGAGGAACTCTGGGGACCTACAGAAGGCCCTGTTCCAGCTTCAGCTGACTAGTCCCTGAGCGGGAGGAAGCTACCCATGGCCAGGTGAAAAGGACCTGATAGGCCTCTACTTCCCCACTGTTCTCCAGTAGAAGCTCCTACTCCAGCCTCTCGGGTTGTTCCTCATTTGGCCGTGGGCTCCTATAGTCCTAAGTGTGCTTATACCATGTTTTCCTAAATTCCGTAGTTCTTTTCTGAGCTAGGTCCTAGGTCCTTCCTGTCCCACAAATCAGAGTGGAAAGATACCCAGTGATTATATGGGACTCAGATCAGAAACCTCATAATTTATGACTCAATAGGTCTTGTCTTGGTAGTGGAGTAAAAGTAATCATAGAGTAAATACTGTTCTGATCCTACCAAACAAATCTTAAAAGCCAATGCCAAAAGAATCAAACTGTTTCTAAGAACAAATTATCCCCAAACTGGTACAACAGTATTATAGGAAATCAGAAATATCCAGCACCCAACAAAATAAAATTCACAATGTCTGTCATCCAATTAAAAATGATCAGGCATATAAAAAAATGTAGGAAAAAAATGGCCCCTATAAGGAGAAAAATCATTCAATTGAAAGGGTAACAGAGGGGCACCTGGATGTTATAGCTGGGTAAACACTGGCCTTCGGCTCAGGTCGTGACCCCAGAGTCCTGGGATTGATGCCTCACAGGACATTGGGCTCCCTGCTTAGTGGAGTGTCTGCTTATCCCTCTCCCTTTGCCCACCCCACTCATGCTCTCTCCCTCTCTCAAATAAATAAATAACCAAATTTTTAAAAATGAATCAATTGAAAGAGTCACAGAAATTATAGAAATAGTAAACTAGGACACTAAAAGACAATTATAACTATAGTTTATACAGCCATGGAAGTAGACATATGGAAAATCTTTAAAAAGACCCAAAGCAAATACTTAGAAATCATTAAACATTGTCTAAGATTTTTAACACACACACACCTACATTTCTGTTGGTCTAACAACAAATTAAACATTACTGGGGGAGAAAAAAGGTTAAAGAACCTGAAAACATTGCAATAGAAACTATCCAAAATGAAATACAGAGGGAATAAAAAAGCCTGAAAATATAAACAGAGTATCAGTGAGATTAATCTACACATAACTAGAGTCCCTGAAGGACAGGAGAAATATGGGAATGAGGAGGGTTCAGGGGAGACAGAAAAAAACAGTTGAAGAAACAGTAGCTGAAAACGTCCCAAATTTGATAAAAACTAAACTCACAAATCCAAGAAGCCCAACAAACTCTCAATAGTTTTATAAAGAAAACTATACCAAGGAACATCACAAATAAATTGTTTAAAACTATTGGTAAAGTGAAATTCTTAAAAGAGAAAAAAACATGCATCACTATACAAAGGAGCAAAGATAAAATAAGAGAGTTCTTATCAGAAACTTACGGGGCACCTGGGTGGCTCAGTTGGTTGGGTGACTGCCTTCTGCCGGGTCACGATCCCGAAGACCCGGGATCGAGCCCCACGTTGGGCTCCCTGCTCGGCGGGAAGCCTGCTTCTCCCTCTCTCACTCCCCCTGCTTGTGTTCCCTCTCTGTCAAATAAATAAAATCTTAAAAAAAAAAAAAAAGGGTTCCCAAGTTAAACAGAATGGGATGCCTATTTAAAAAAAAGAAGAAAGAAATTTACAAGCAAGAAATCAGGGATGTGGCATCTTTAAAGTATTCAAAGAGTGTGTCCGGGTGTCTCAGTCAGTTAATGTCTGCTTTGGGCTCAGATCATGATCCAGGGGTCCTGGGGTCAACTGCTCACAGGAATCTCCTACAGGATGGGCTACCTGATGGGACTCAACCCCCTACGCCTCTACCCGCAAGAAGGAAGGGCTGCAGGAACTAGGTAGGGTTCCAGACTTCCTTTCAGCCATTAGCTGCACTTCAGGGCGGGACACCAGTTCCACAGGGGATCGAGGGCACTGGATAAGAGAACTACTGGAGCAGGGTAATTAAGAAATTAGCTAGAAAGTCATTTTTTTTTACAACTATTAAATTCATTATTAAGAAACAGAAGTTACTTTTTCCCTTTCTCCCCAGCGTGTAGCCAGGCTCTAGGGTTTAAGCTTCAAGATTCCCTAAGCTCTTAAAGGAGACTAATTGCAAGTAACTGCCTTTTTGTTATTGAAAGCCAAAAAATGAGAAACTGTTGATCGGGTTGGTCACCAAGAAGACAAATCCTGAATGGCCCTTTTGTTTTTCCTGTGGAATCAAGTTGGGTTTGTGTGAGAAGAGGTTGTCTGAAAACGGGGGAGGGACCCACGTGACCCAAGCGCCTTGAAGGGGCTAAATGTTAAGGATGCTGGTTCTGGATTCCATTTGAGATTGTCTCACGCAGGGCCATGGAGATGGCCAGTCTGCAGAAGGAGGGTGACCCTGGGAAGACTCAGGTGGTCGGGGGGACCTCTCTAAGAAAGGAGCAGCTACTCCAAGGCTGTGGTGTGAGAAGGACCTTCCTGGTCTGACAGGAGCCCAGAGAAGACCTTTCCAAGGAGGGGGAGGTCCACATGCCAAAGCCCTAAGGGAGGACAGAGCTGAAAGACAAAAGTGAGCTTTGTGGGCTGGAGAGGAACAAGCAGGAAAGTGGCAGAGGGAGGTGTTGGCAGCCAGAAGGGCCAGATAAAGCAGTGCTTTTTAAGCCATCCTACGACGTTTCAAAAATTAAAAGTAACATTGTGACATGTGTCAAAAATGTCATGCAGGAATTCACAGGCCCTTTACTCTGTAAAGATTAGAGGAGGATGAATCAAAACAGAAGCCCAAGTCTGTGGACCTGGGCAACCGGGAAGAAGGCAGTGACTCGGGAGCTATGATGTGGGAAGGGGCCTGCCTGGGGCCAACTGGTGCCGCCGAGAATCTAGGTAAGAGGAGAGTAGGCACGTTTTGCGAGCTACCATTGGTTGAGCACTTTTGACGTGCCGAGCACTGTTCTAAGTACTTCATAAGCATTATCGGAAGCAACCCTCTGTATCAGTCATGGCATAATCTGGAAAACAGCCCATGCCAGAGCACTGGAAGTATCGTTTTCACACATAATACTTCTTAGAAAGGTCTTGGAAGAGCTGAAAGAACAAAAGGGAACTGTGAGGTAGCCCAGAGATTAGCAACAACAGATCAGTACCCTGAGGCTGGAGCGACAAAGAAAGATATTAATAGGAGCCAGAGCCACCTAAGCAACATCTGGGACCAAGGAGACAGGGGCTCCCTAGGAGGACCCCAAACAGCAGGGCTGCCATGGCTGGAAGTGCCACCTGAAAAGGGAGGGACAACTTTCCTGGCTTTCCCCCCTTTCTGCCCTCCCTCCACCTGAAAGCTCCTCTACTGGCCCAAGTGAACCAAACAATCCCTGAGGACTGAGTTTGCAGGGACCACTCCCCTCCCAGACACAAAGTAGAGCAGGGAAGGATGGGAAATGGATCTGAGAGCGAACAGAAAAACAAGGGGCCCATCCTCCCCATGGCTCCATGAGCCAGTAACAATTATTGTCCACATTTTTCAGATGGAGAAACTGAGGCACACAGAGAGGTGAGGTGACTCCAGTACCTGGCAGAGTCACAATTTGAATTCAGACGTATCTGATTCTAGGGCACAGACACATAATGTACATTTTCAGCCAGCTTCGGTGGGAGCATGGTAGTTAGGGTAGTTGGGTCCCAGGTCTGAAAAGGATATCTTAATGTTAAACCCCACTCTATAAAGATATTCAGATGGGGTTGGCGTAGAACTGAGTTGTGAGTGAGGACATCACCAGGCCAACCCTGAATCCTTCTAGCAGAATGTCTGAGAACTCTGCAGGACTTTGGAGCCACACACCCTGGATTCCAATCTTGGTTCTGCCATTGCCCAGCTGTGTGACTCTGGGCAAGTTATTTAACCTCTCTGAGCCTCAATTCTCTCATTTTTAAAGTGGATTTGTTCCTGTCCACTTCCTTATTGGGTTATTTTGAGATTTCATGGAATAATGTATACAAAATAATTAACATAGCACCTACTGCATGGCTAAGATTTACTAAACATCAGCTATTATTATGATTGTTAGTAATCTCCTCTTGCAGAGACTTTGGAAACAAAAGAGAGATCCCAATTCTTTGAGCTTAAATCCTGGCAAAGAATTTGTCCTGAACTCATATGAATTCTTAAGGTTGCTTTGTTCTGGAAAGGGTGTCTCTGCTTCAGTCAGGATGGACTCAGTTATGATACAGTAACAAATGTCTCAGAGTCTTAAGACAACAAAGTTTATTTCTTGTGTATACTACATGTAAACTGCAGGTTATTATAGAAGCTCTGCTCATAAAGGCCACTGAGGGAGACTCCATGTTGATACATACATACTTCCTTATTTGCTGAGGCCAAGAACAGAGAGTATTAACCATGCATTGGCTCTTAATCCATACACTGCTTGTGTTCCAGTTTCATTAGATAAAGCGTTGTATGAAGCAAGTAGGTGAAGAAATGTAATCCTACCATGACAACAAAACATTAACAAGCAACGCTAATGACTATCAGAACAACTTCAGTGAACCTTCTGGTTGAGATGGATAAAGCAACATTCCCACTCTGGAATGAAGAGATTTGGGAGCTTTTAATAGGCCAGACTACCCTATAAGACATCATAAAAGTTTGCCTTTGTTGTGCCTTTGTTGCATATTTGAAGACAACATGTAGTTATGTTCCTAAATATCGCTTTAGGTCACTTCTCTAAAAATCACCGTTGGTTTTGGGAAGGTATTGTCCAAGGTGGTTTGTGGAGTTGAGATGTTAGCTGGACACAAAGAATCTTGTCTTCTGGAAGAGGGACCCTCATGTGGACTAGATGGTGAGTGCTCAGACTTACCCAGAGCTCTTGTACTATTGTACTACTATCTGCCCAATGTCAGATTATCAGATACTGATGGCTTGCTGAGCAAGTTCAAGTTCTAGTGGAAGGAGCAAGGCCTTTCCTTGGCTTTCACAACCCCATGCTCTCCTGGATTTCTTTCTCCCTACCTGGGTGTTTTTTCTTGGCAACTTTTGCAGGCTCAATGTCGTCTTTTATTCTTACTCCCTACTCTCTCAGCAGACCAGGAACCCAGGAGTCATTCTTCATTTCTTCCTGCACCCAATCCACGAACTTCTAGCAATTTAACCTTCTAAATAGCTTTAACCCCACCATGTATTTACCTCTTCTCTACCTCCACTATCCCAATGCAGGCCACCACCATCTTCCCTGGGAGGCACAGAACTTCCTACCAAGGCTCCTCATGTCTGCTTCCCATGCACAACCCTCCCAAACATCCCACACATCAGCCAGAGCAGACCTTTGAAAATGCAAAACTGAGCATTTCAAACAGTCCCATTTCTCTGCCTGATCCCCACAGCAAGTGATTAAAATCCTTTCTGTTGTTCTTGCAGTTTTCAGGACTTTTAGGACAGAGACTTTTAGAAGTCTCAACATAGCCTCTAAGACCTGGCCCGTCTACCCTTGCTAACTAACCTTCCCACCCTCATCTCCTCCCACTTGCTCTTTCTCTGACTTGGGCCTGCCCCGGCTTGATTTCAGTTTCTTAAGTAAGATGGCTCTGGCCTTCTCCTGCACATACTGCTTCCTCTGTTGCCGGTGGTCCCCACCACGAACCCCTCTTTTCTCTGCAATCCATGCTTCATAACACAGCTTGGTTCCCACCTCTTTCACTGCCCCCCAAGACTAAGTCAGACCCCTTGTCAGATGCTTTTCCCCCATGGGACCTATCACAATTATAATTGAAGACTCCACTATAGAATTAGCCATTTAATGTCTGCCTGTCCCTCTGAAATTCTTAACATCTCCCATTCCCTTCTCAATTTCCTAGCACCTAACAGTGCCTTGCACAAGACAGATGCTCAAGATCTGTTTGTTGAATGTCTCAGTACAAGATGTGATTACTTATTTAACAAAGGAGAGTGTGAATGGGCATTACAACTCTCAGTAGAGGTGGACAAGTATAACTTTAAGAATAGAAGTATTCCAGGAGCAATGTATGAACCATAGAGTTTTAGGGTCTCTGGACTCTATGGGTCTTAGAGAAACATGTATTCAAGCTTGGTAGAGAGATAGGCAGCAGATTACCCATCCTCGCCCTTCCTGGGTCAGAGGAGAGAGAAAAACAGAAATACCAGGGAGAATAGGGACCCAGGTCTCCAGTGGTGACCAGCAACATGATGGGTGGTGGTCTGCCATGGATGAGTATCCACCATGGAGGATAGGGCAAAGCAGAGGCTGATAGGCAAATACCCATGTGCCCAGGACACTTGAAGGAAGGAATTTGAAAATACTTGAAAGTTAGAAATGAAGGGGGTTAGACTTATTTCTACTTCCTCCTTAGAATCAGTTTTTGTCAAAACAGAAAAAAGTTTTCATGAAGAGGACAAGGAGAAGCAAAGCTATTTTGCATTTAGATTATTCATTTTCTAATGAGATCAAAGTAAGCTAGAACTTCACTTATTAAATCTGATCAGGAATATCCACAAAGTTTAACAAAGTCTCTATTTAGAATACTTTTAAAGACATCTAGTTTTATTATTTGTGGGGACATAGAGGCTCCAAGATTTTCTTTTAGAAAATGTACTTTCTTGGATGTTCCTAACGTACTCCTTATAACCATCTTTAGCTTTTAATGTACACATTTCCCAAAATAAAAGGTTTCCAAAGAGTGTTATCAACACAGTTTCTAATTTCTAAATGACCTGATATAATTCAAAACCTAAATAAGCACAGTAATACAATTGGCTATGATTTTTACCAAATCTTTTCTGACGGCCATCATCATATTATTCCACAAAATATTTGAAATGGATTACAAGGATGATCTCCAACATGGTAGTAAGATATTGGATAACAGGTTTTCCATAGTCCAGAGTCACAGGGTACAATCCCCTCTAGTAGTCCCACTTGGTTATACTGCTGGTCCCTCAGGTCACTGAGCCCGACCCTTCACCCAGGGTGACCTACACCTTACCCATTCCTCTTGTACATCCAGTTCTGCTTAGGAGATGGCAAAACAGTTTTTTCCCCCTTATCAAATTATTTTATAGCTACTTTTGTCAAAGGTTGTTGGTTCAGCTCCAGGGTTCCTACCTCACCTCCCTAAGTCACTGGCACACATATGTAAATTTAGCACACATCTGCGAATTGTTCGATTCCCAGTAACTACCATAGGTTACAGATGGGATGAAACAAACCTTCATATCCACAATATTGGTTTTCTCTAGGTTAATTATAAATGATGTTTTTAGAGGGTAATCCATAAGCTTCTAGGTCACCTGCTCATTAACTGTTGAAAAATATATAATGAATTATCTCAGAAGCCCCATAAACTGATCGCCTCCTGGAATGAATGAAGTTTTAACCTCTTGGAAAGAAGACTTAGTTAACTTTAAACTGCACAGTGTCATGGCATGCCTTAGGTACATGGCAGGAATTTTTAGTGGTGATAATAGCTAAAATAAAATATCTAGACAGTAACCCCATTTTAAAAATCACAGTGACGCTTAGACAAATCCTAATTAAAAGAGTAGTCGGCTGGCTCTCCTCTGCACATGACCTGCAATCTGTTCTTATCCACAAAACCAGAGGAAGCACCTCTAGGAATCCTATTATTAATTCAGCACGTGCTTGAAGATTCCAACATGGGGACCATTCAGACGTGTCCGAAATGGTAATTACTCTGAACTATTCATTACAGCTTGACAAAATACATTACCCAGGACTGTGAGGGGTCTTGGAATGTTAAATGCAAACTTAATCTATGGTTTTAATCTCTCTGTACCTCATTTCCCTCATCCATACAGCAAGACTAGTCATAGTATCTGCTGTATATGGTGGTTGTGGAGATTAAGAGTTAAAATATGGGGGCGCCTCAGTGGCTCAGTTGGTTAAGCAACTGCTTTCAGTTCAGGTCATGATCCCAGAGGCTGGAGATCAAGCCCCACATCAGGCTCCCTGCTCAGCGGGAAGTCTGCTCCTCCCTCCCTCACTCCCCCTGCTTGTGTTCCCTCTCTAATTGTGTTTCTCTCTGTCAAATAAATACAATCTTAAAAAAAAAGTTAAAATATATAAGATCCTACTGGATGGTACCATGTATGCAGTGGCCAATACATAATGTCTGCAATTATATTAAGAGTTTCTGGGAAAATGTCTAGTCAGAGAGGCTTCGTATCATTCAGGTTCATAATCGGTCAGTGTGTTGTTCAGAATCACAGGATTCCCCCAACCACTTCCCTTTTCCACTTAGAAATTTGCGTAAAGTTTTCCTTCCATGACTATGCTATGAGTTGTGTCACTAAAGTCTTAAAAGATTCCAGTTTTTGGAGTCAGGGGAACACTTTGAGAATCTGATGAAACTCTAGACTGTCTCCTGAGGGGTGGGGGGGAAGGTACATGTAAAAGTTCAGGTTTGATTTCAGGGGCTTCATTACCCACCCCACCCCACTCCCTGCTGAGGTCATTCATGAACCCCAGATTAAGAATCAGTGTTTGAAAGCATGGCTTCGAAGACAGCCCCATCTGGGATCTTGTTCGTGGAATAATGTCTAAAGGCAAGGTGAGATAGTAACATGTGTATGCACAGTGTGAAGGAAGTATAATTACTATAAGCCAGGTAAGTACATTCCAATAAAGGGTTTTGGTGATGACGAAGAGGAAGAAGAAGGAGGATGAAGAGAAGGAGGAGGAGTCATCCAAAGCCGACAAAGGTAGGTAAACTAAAGGTAGATGTTTAATTTAAGTAAGCTAGGTTTGCAGCACAGCTTTGAACCTGCGAAGTGCCGCATGGCTGTTGTTATTATTAGCAATTCCAGAGGCAGTTTGGGTAACTGATTATATCTCTGGTTCTTTTTAAAACCTCCAATGGGCAAAATATTATCACTGGGGCTCTTCACTCCTGTTCAATGATTCAGATACAAAAGAAATGCTAATTGTGGGAACTGAGCTGTGAATTCTGAGTGACCCTAGGGACAAAATGATTATCTGGTGGTCTTATGTTGCTGGTAGTTTATTAGAGGGTTTTAAAATTACATTAACTGGTTTTCACCTTAAGTGCTCTGCCTGGAGAGGCATTAAAGGCTCCTGATAAGAAAGATTTCAAAGAGGTAATGGCATCAGCCAAAAGATCCTTTGGGTGAGTCAGGGGCACTGTAAGGAGACAAGCCCAAGTGAGGCGGCTGGGATCAGCCAGGGTGGTGGGATGGGCTTGCCACAAGCAAAAGCTTCGCATTTGATTGAGAGCTCCCTAGACCCCTTCCCGTCTCCAGTGTCCAGCAGTGACAAATGCCAGGGACCAAAGAGGAAGAATATTTATAACAAAGGTTGGAGAATGAGGCCAAGGACCTCATTTCTGCTCCATTATGGTCTCAGATTGCACCTCTGCTTCTGAAATCTCTCAAGGCCCAAAATGTTGGCATGCTGTTACCCCTGCTGACCTCAGCCAACCTCCTCTCCCCCACGGCCCTGGTTGAACCCTCCTGAACCTTCTCGAGCTCATCCCTGGCCCAGGGAATTCCTTCCTTGTCCCTGCTGTCAGGAGCATTCCTTTTCTGGATCGGTACAAGGCTGATTCATTCTTACCTTCAGGTCTTAGCTTCATTAGCAACTCTCTGTTCCCTGCCTTGTCACTCCCTTCTGCACCATTCTATTTTATTTACAGCACTTATCACTATCTGATAATAATCTGTGATTCATTTCTTTATGTTGCCTGTCTTCCCCATTGGAATGTAAGCTCTAGTAGAGCCCAACCTTCTATGTCAATCTCTGCCATAGCCACTCCCCCCATGTGACCCTCCACCCCCCAAAGCTTAGCACAGAGAAACCACTAGATTTACATTTGTGGGCTAATGAAATGAATGTTCAGGGAAAGCACTTGGTCTGTGCCAGGCACAGGGCTGTAGTTTTTACAAATACTACCTCACTGAATTCTCACACCAGTTCTCCAAAGTAGGTATTTATCTATCAACCCCATGGTACAGATTAGGTTTTGGAGAGGTCCTGCCGGCCTTTCCCATGTCAAATCTAGCTTGTTACAAGCTAGCGAGTAACCAGACCTGATTTGAACCTAGGCACGTTTGACTCCAACACTCATAGTCTAAATCAGGAGTCAGCTCACTTTTTCTATAAAGGTGGCTAGTAAATACTTAAGCCTTTGGGAGCCATATGGGTGGTGTCACAACCATGCACGCCACTCATAACTCAGTAGTAGTCTGAGAACAGACATGGACATTAAATAAATACATAAATAAATGGATGTGGCTGTGAGCCAATAAAACTTTATTTGTAAAACAAGTGGTGGGCAGGATTTGGCCAGGGTGGTAATCTGCAGAACCCTCCTTTAAATCATTATTTTATGATATGCTATGGCAGCAGGGGGTTAAACAAAAGAGGAGGGGAGTATAAGAAAAGCATTAAGATATATACCCTGTGCTTGGAGAGCCCTCTTCAAATAAAAGGGACAGCCATTTTCAATTAAGTTTTAACTTAGTTTAAAAAAGGCAGAGTAAGAGTTAGAGTTCTGATAGGAAACAGAACCCTATTGATTCAAATCCTTGACTGAAATATGACCATCATTTAAGATTACAGTACAATTTAATTCAGTTAAGTTATCCCAAAGTAAACTTATCAGTTAAGTTTTTACCAAGGTTCCATTCACAGTGTAATTATCCCTGATTTTGCATCATGTGAATTATACATGATGCCAATATCTGAACAGAACCACATAATCATCAATATTGAAGGACCAAGTGTAGCAAGCCACTCTGTTAAAATTCTTCCTCATTCAGGCACCTGGGTGGCTCAGTGGGTTAAAGCCTCTGCCTTGGGCTCAAGTCATGATCTCAGGGTCCTGGGATTGCGGTCCGCATCAGGCTCTCTGCTTAGTGGGGAGCCTGCTTCCTTCTCTCTCTCTGCCTGCCTCTCTGCCTGCCTGTGATCTCTCTCTCTCTCTCTCTCTCTCTCTCTCTCTCTCTATCAAATAAATAAATAAAATATAAAAAAAAATTCTTCCTCTTTCGACAGTGAGCCTAAAACCTTCAGTGTTTCCTTCTCAAACAAGCTTATGGGTTATTGGCAAGAGGTGAGAGATATGGTAGGAATCACAGCTCTGAGCCAGGTGGGAGCAATCTCTCGCAGCCTTGCTGGGAAGGGGACACAAATTGCACTCATACAGTCATTCACAGCAGCTCTTGAGACTGAATGTGAGCACTGAAGCAAAGGATCAACCCACCAGTCCCTTGGGCATGGGCTGGGAGGTAAGGGCTGGACTTTGAGAAGGTGGGAGAGGGAGGGACAAAGGCAGTAGTTCCTATAGTGGTTGGCTGTGCGTAAGGACAGGCTGGTGTGACCCGGGAGTCTTGGGGGTCTAGGCCTCCTCCCCCACTCTGCTTTTCTCCTGGTCAGCCCTAGGTCATCAGAAACCCATCAGACAAATATTTATTTCTCTCTTACTCGGAAGAAAGATTCCCTCTGGAAACAGCACATGGTGCTTAAACCAATAGGCACATTTTCCCCAATGTGTATGTCATTTTCCAAACTTGGGCTTTAAATATTTGGGTAGGTGACAGAAATTCAAACTTTATTCAGCCTCCTGAACCTTCTCCTAAGCCCATCTGTGCACCTCCTTGAAAAATCCAGTTTTAGCAAGAACACTGCTGTGTCAGTTTCACCCCCTCCCCAGCCTTCTGTGTCTGATCCGGCGCCTCACCCTCGCCAGCCTGCCGATGTTGCCTGACCACCCGGGCGTGTCTTTGGTGAAGAATCCAGTTAGGTCGGTTTAGTCAGAGTCCCCCTTGACCTTGCCATTTCCTCTTAGTACTTTCCCATCTGCTGACCCTTCCCCTGCTCCTTGCCAAATCCTCCTGTATTTGGGGTTGAACCCAGTCTGTCCTCCCTGCTGTAAAAAGCCCCATCGTGGTGGTCCCCACACCTCTGGGGAGAGTCCTGAAGAGTCTGCCTGACCTTGTTTATAGGTGTTATTGAGTATTTTGTTTCTTTAACACAGGAAAGCAGCCCCAGCATGGTAGAACCAGCCTGAGAAGGAGAATCTAGAGATACAAGATCTGCCCCAGCTCTGCCATTAACCTGGGCGTCCTTCCCCTCGCTTCCCCTTCTGAGCCTGTCTTCTCATGAGCGACAGAACAAGTCAACCTCATACCTACTTTTTCATCCACCCCAATCCCTCTTTTTGTTGTCTAATACCTGCCATACTTATTGCTTATAGTTACTAGTTAAGATGATATCTATTATCAATAAAAGTGGATTTCTATTAAGCATTTCCTATTTATTAGAGTTGCACCGTATGCCGACCACATTTTCTATCATTTCATTCTCACAACCTCCCAGTGAAGAGGCGCCCTTGTGATTGCACACTTCTCAGATACGACAGCTGAGGCTTAGAGAAGCAACATAAACGTCCCAAGGTGAAACAGAGAGTAAACGACAGAGCTGGTCTTTGAGTCTGAACCATGTTTTCCAAGAACTACACTGTCTGCATGGTCCCCATAGACCCTGGTCTGGATCTGACCAGAAAGGAAAATACAGATTCAAAGCCCATTGCCCTGAACTCCTTACTACTGCACCACGACGCCTCGCCCCACGTCGGGCTGCTGAACACCAACATGTCTTCCCTGGAAGGGATTGTGCAGGAGCTCACACAGAACACCAATGTATGCTCTTTACCCTTGAGACACTTAGAACCCATTGTAAAACCCATGGCCCAATCAGTGGCCCCAGAGGAGCAGTACTGGTAACTCATAGAGCAGGTGCTCTGTCTTCCTCCGATCCTTATCACCACCAAGCAAACATGGAACAACAGCCTCTGCAAATCTATGGTGATTCTCCAGACTCTGAAGCTTTCTCTTCACTAGAGAGAGGCGACTCCTTCAAAAATGGACCAAGCTAACAATGTGGTAAGAGAAGAGACTGAGGAGCGGTGGTTCTCCTTGAGACAAACAGTTGGAGATTTTTAGGAAGACAAAACAGTATTGGCCTGACTGGGGAGAGGTGTGAGGGCATGCGGTAGGTGAAGGGTAGATGCCTAGAGATGCCAGAGCCAGACTGATAAAATTAATGTTTTGAGCAGACCTGATTCTCCTGGGGGTGGGAAACAAAGGAGAATGAGTTTAATTATTGAATATCTGCTATGAACTAAGATCTTTTACATACATAAGCACTAGGTCCTGACAACTGTGTATAAGGTTGATGTTTTATAGATACAGTTAGTAAGAATCCAAAGAGAGATTCTCTCTTTTTTCATTCGATCTCAATGCCTGTGTAGGCACCATTCTAATTCTTACTCATATTTTCATGAAGTAGATGGCACTTATTCAATGGAATATCTGTAAAAATACTTAGGCTACAAAACCTAATGTACTGCCCAGATTATAGTAGGTGCTCAATAAAACAGAGGGATTAACAACGCAATGTGGTTTCTCAAACTGAAGTAAAGATAATCTGATCCAATATATTCTGATCCAGTTCTTGGGGGGGGGGATGATTTTGCCCCTAGGAAGACATTTGTAAATGTCTGGAAAATATTTTCGGTCATTACAAAAGTGGGGAAGGGTACCACTGTCAACCAGTAGGTAGAAGCCAGGATGCTGCTAAGCATCCTACAATGCAAAGGACAGCCAGTCCCACAACAAAAAATTATCTGGCCCATAATGTCAATAGTACCAAGTTGAGAAAGTCCAATCTAATCCAACATGTTTTACAGATAAGGAAACCATGACCCAGAGAGAGATGACCTGCCCAGGACCATACAACGGATTGATGACAAAGCTGTGATGAGAAACACCCTTAAGACTTCTACATTGCCCTTGCCAGACCTCAAGCTGCTGACCAACCAGAGGGCTGCCTATTACAAGAGGGAATAATTCAGTGGAAAAGAGCCCAGGCAAACCAAATACAACTAAGTGAACTCAGTCTGTTGCTCCCCCATCTGGATCACACCGTGAATAAGCAGGCAGGGAAGGTTCTAGAAAACTAGAGACCACAGCTGGGAGCACAGAGTGCTCACTGGAGGCCTTAGCTGCCCTAGGATTGCAAACCAAAACATAATTATCAAGTCAAAGAAATAATTTTTTTTCTAATAATTAAGTAGGCAAGTGAAAAATATGAATGGTTAAGTGGTCATATTAGGTCAAGGTACTTACTACTGCCAGGTACTTATTCTTTCCAAAAGATAGAGTCATTGTATTACCACCAACAACAATGTTTTTGGCATCTTACATGTCAAGAGATGGGTTACATCCCAGGGGAGGAATGGGCAGAAGGAAAAGAGTGTGTTCACCAATAACGTGCCCAAGACACATCCTTGCCCTCAAGAAGGACTCAGTCCAAACACGAGTCTCCTTTTGTATTGGCCATCACAGAGCAAAACCAGCATGGCAGAGTGGTAAAGGAAAACCTTCCTTACAGCTAAATTATCTAAGCCTAGTATGAATCACTTATTTTAAATAATCTTTTTAAAATGAATTATTTACTTAAGAGAGAGAGTGAGGGAGAGCACAAGCAGGTGGGGCAGAGGAAGGGAGAGAAAGAATCTCAAGCAGACTCCACACTCAGCACAGAATCTCACAACCCTGAGATCATGACCTGAGCTAAAACCAAGGGTTGGTGCCCAAATGACTGTGCTGCCACCCAGAGGTCCCTTAAATAACTTTTAATATGGAAACATTCAACCATAGCCCAAGAACTTAGACTTTACCATGTATATTATTGGGATTTGGCTTGCCTGATGGACATTTTCTTCTATCCATTAAGCTTCACCAGGATTTCCAATGCTCTAGACCTTATCTAAAATGGTGGGATAACCAGAGGCAGTATGGGACTTCACTTAACTAGATGAGATCATTTGACCCCAAGATTTCCTAACCTCAAGAGATAGACGGAAGGCCCCTAAAAGGCTGCTCCAGACCAGGGTACTGGCATCTTTCCCAGCAGTTTCTAAGCGGCAGCTCAGTGGAAGCTGGAGATCTGGGTTAACACAACTCTGAAGATCAACTTTTATCTTGCAATTTCAATGAAAAATTAAACATCCTGATAACGAAGAGTACAAATTGCTTTTATTTCCATTGCAACCGCTTTCTGAGACAGATAATTCCCCTTTAGAATTTCATGACTTTGGCCCAGAAATTGGATACTCAAGGCATTAAACATACAGCAGCCAGGGATGCCAAGAAAACAGAAGTGTCTATTTAAGGATTTGGCTGCCACAGCCAGCTAAATTTCTTCGGAAAGTGAGTAGAATGTGAATACATCAGGTTGGCCAGTTGGTTACAGACTGAGAAATCAGACAGGAAGAAAGACATGCCAGGGGGTCCCACTTGAGTTTGGACATAAGTGTTGACTTGGTGACAAGCAGTTTGTTTGGCAATTCTTCCCAGACTTTAAACTCTCACTGGGCAGTGAACAATGGAGGCTAACTATTGTTTCTGCCCAGTCATAATATTAAAATTAAATGCAACCTAAACTGATAGTTACAAACATCATCATTTCAGAAAAGAAAGAATGTTTCAACATCCCAACAAACAGGAGGGATAGACAGCAGAAGGGAAGTTCCTCCAAGGAGATACACACAGCTGTACCAAAGACTGGCTACTTTGTCTTTAGTTCTTAAATCTTGGTGGATTAGAAAAACGTCATAGACCAGCACTGGTCTGCAGCCTGGAATGTGGCTACTGGGAGTAGCCACAGGAGTTGCCAGAAGAATTAGGTTTGAGACCCAGACTGAACAGAGACCGTATTTCAGGGCAAGGACAAGGAGGGGCAAGGGGTAGGGTTGGAGGGCTAGAACTTCCCCCAAGAATAAGCTGCTCTGCTCCGTGGTGGCACTCTCCACACAGTAACATTACCCTAAATTGCTTGTTTAATTACCCATCTCCTCCACTGGGCTTTGAGTTCCTTGAGAGCAGTGGTTGTGCCTTGTTTCCCTGAGTCACTGAACTAATTAGTTGTGGGGCAGGGGTGATGGTGTAGGGAGAAGGCATTCCAAGGAGCAATGGCAAAGCACCAGGAACACAGGGTGCTGCTTCATGAACTTAGACAATGTGACGATTAGAGGGCACATTTTCTATTGTCTAATCATGCATGCTGTTTCTGGCTGGTGCAATGGATGGGGAGTCCCACCTCCATCCTACCCAACAGACTCATCCTGGGTATCATCCCACAAGGTAATTAAAATGAGCTCCAAAGGGAGTGCAAGGGAAGTTAGGATGGCTACCGCCCCAGGCAAGTGCCAGGGGACCAGTAAGTGAAGGCTCAGCACCTCTCCCATGTCCCTGAACTGTCTGGCCGAACCAGGGCTGGGCGTGGAACAGACTACCACCCGCCTGCCAGTGGCCAATGGGAAATCCCCCTGGTTTTCCCATTGCCAAGTCAGAGAAGAGCTTTCAGTCCCAAGGTTTTCCATTTTCCCAGGCCCTCGTTCCCCACGGTCACTTCTAATTTGGAATTGACACAAAGCAAACATCATCCACACTGTTACCAAGCAGCCCCCTGGTTAAGTTCCTTGGCAACCGCTCCTCTCCGCAGAAAAAGTCCAGTTCATGGGGAAATGAATGTTGCTTTCTTTTACAACTCATTTTGGGTAGTTTTGGTTTTTTTGTTTTGTTTTGTCTTGTTTTGTTTTGTTTTTAGCCAAATTGATCCCTGGCAAGAGGTTGAAGCTCAATGCACAGAACCAGCATCACCTAAACTCCCTGCCAGACCCACAGGGCAGGTCAGAAGCCAAATGCAAAGCTCATAAAGCAAGTACATTGAGGCAAGGAGAGGATTGGGTGGGGAGAGGGTTCCTGGCCCCATGCTGCTTGAGGGCTCAGGAGTCATGGAGTATTTTCATTAACACTGACTTAGCATGGCAACTTGGGAGCCCCATTATACATTTGAAACGCTGCTCAAACCTTGGTAAGATCAGCAAGGCTGCAGGTTCTGGGAACTGAATGGTGAGGGTGTGCTTTCCATTGCAAATATCCTGCCACTTTCCTTTTATGACCCACTTGGGAGGATTTGCCTCAGGGTACAACTTGTTACTCAGAGTCTCTTTGGAAATGCTCTTTGTGTAATGTATTATTTATTGTACAGCACTTTTGTTCCTTTCTCAGTATCCATCCAATCCTCTTTGACCACCAACCCCTCACCAAAGAAGTTTTCAGATCCTGAGTTCACGTGAACGCATTTGTACGCTTTGAAATATCAGTCCTACAGCCTATCTTCCCACCATTACTGCTCCCTTAGGCATCACTGGCTAAAACTCTGATGTCCCTGGGAGGTCTTACTAAGCATTATGGCCATCAAGCAGTAGATAGGGATTGGCTAACAGACAGCTGAAGGGAAGATTGTGGCCCCCTGTAAGGTAGAGGAGATAGAGAGTTGATATGCCCCTGGAGGTCAAGGAGACAGGGTCCCCCATGGGGAAGAGGAGAGAATTGAAGACCATTCTTTCAGGAGCCTGAAACTGATCATTTCCTCTCATCACATTGGGCAAGTTTAGCCTTTCCATCACCTCCCAGGGTTTCAGCTTTGTCTGGAAAAAATGCTAACCAGCTCTTCACAAGGGCTGTCCCTAAATCCCTGGACAGAGAGCCTATGTGCAGTGCAAAAGGAACAATGTGCTCCTGGAGTGAGGATGAGTGTGGGGGGAAAGCGGTAGCCGTGGGAGCACTCATGGGCAGCCAAGGAAGATGATGGGGCCCTCCCCAAGTCCTCAGCTCTCTGCTCCCCTCCCAGCCCGCCTGTGCTTGGATTTTACCACCAGAGACAATCGCCCCAGGTGAGTTAATTATCCAAGCTGGACATGTAGGAACCTGGACAGCAAAGACACAGAGAACCAGTTTTCTGTCCCTGGGAAGGGGTTTAGGAATTTCCATCCAGAAGGAGTGACTACCAGGGAGCGAGGAAGCCAGGCTGAAGCTGCAGAGTGGAAGGGGGTGTTAGAGAAAGTAGCTTCCAGGAGACAGAATCAGCCAAGTCTTCCTCCTGGTCTCTATGAGTTTGGACTCAGACTCTCTCTATCCAGGAGACAGCTGGGTAGAAGAGCACTGGACAGGGAGTCAGGAGATTCTCCTTTAATCTGACTCTATCTTGCTGTGGATCAAGGGAATTTTAAATACTAGATAGGGGCAACTCAGCCTAAGGAATCATTCAGTTGCCCCCCCCCACACACACACACACACTTTAGACTCACAGCCTTTGAGCCCCAGAGACTTCAGGCCATTGGCTTGGGCCGCACATCCTGAGCACCTACTGCATTCTGGAGGCATGTTAGGTGCTCATATGCTATTGCTTCATCAGAGAGGTCTTTCTTAACTAGCTCTCCACCCCCATCTAAATGAGGTCCTTTGTTCTTTTTCTCACCACAAATGGGATCTAATTATTCATGTGACTTTTTTTAATGCCAATTTCCCCTAATTCAACTGTAACATCCACAAAGAAAGGGAGCTGTCTCTACATGATCCCAAGCCCTCACACGTGGCAGGCACACACCCACATTTAGTGAACACAGAGTCTCTACTCTCAAAGTAACCCCATGAGAGATGAATTATACCCAATTTCCAGATGAGGAAAACTGGAGCTTAGACAATGTAAATAACAAGTGGAAAAAAGTGAAATTCAGCAGTGGATCTGAATGGCCCTCCCAATGCTTTACTACTCTTCTAACACAGGTTTTCAGACTTTGTTAATTCTCCTAGGCTGGGGGTCGTGGTTTAGGCTTTTGTGGCTGTGATGTTCTAGGGCCAGATGTCCCCAAACCAGTGCCTGGTATTGTCAAGCCCCATGCTAGACCTGGGCAGGGAAGACGATGCTGAGGACCACACCACAGTGAGGAGATGCACACTCAGCAACTGGGAAGGCAGACAGCGGAACAGGAATATCTGCCTGACGGGAATCTCAGAGGGGATCCACCATCGGACGGCAATGAGCTCAAAGCTCAGTGTTTGTGAAAGCCCTTAGTATGTGGAAAGGGCACCAACTTTGAGGCTAGATACATCAGAAATTGAGTCTCAGCTCTCACACTTACCAACTCGGGCAAATTAGTTCTCCAAGCCTCAGTTTGTTCCTCTAAGATATAGGACGATGCTAACCCTCTCCCTCACAACTGAGATCTGTCAGGGAAAGCCCTCAGCGCAACACCTGCTCGACTGAGCATCCAGCCAACGCTGGTTTCCTAAGGGGCTCCCTTCAAGGCTGGACCAAATTCCTGATCAGAAGCCCCTTTTGGTCGTTAGCTTGGAGCCCATAAGTGCTTAAACTGGGCTACAAAGGTAGGCAAGAGGCTGGCAGGGAAAGCAGATCCTGACAGAGAGGACAGAGCTTGAAAGGAAAACCCGCTGTGGTCAGGGTCTGTGCCCACTTACCCCCATGTCCTCAAAGCCTTCCTTACAACCTGCCCTACGGTTCATGTGCTGTCCGCTCAGCTGAGTGAACAGCTTGGCAGAGCAAACGGGACAGTTGCACGGTGCTCTGCTCATGTCCCTGACACCAGTCGTTTGTTTTTCATAGACTCCCTCAGCACCAGATCGGCACGAGACAGAGGAGTGAAAGCATGGGTTCTCAAGTCCATCATTTCCTAAGTGAACTTTTTTCTTAATACATTTCCCCCATCTGTTAAAGGGGTCGACATCACCTTACAGGCGTGTTGTGAAGACTGAGCCAACAAGTGTAAGGCTCTTGGAGCAGTGCCAGGCAGGGAGAGGGCGCTCTGTCAGCATTACCTGCTTTTTCCAGGAAGAGTTACTGGGTGTCTGACACTGCTAGACTGGGGACCCGGCTGCAAGCACGACCCCTGGCTTCACAGAGATGCCAGTGCAAGCGAGGCAAGAGATAAGGACACAAGCAATCATAAGACAATACGATCAGGGGTCCGAAGGGGCAAAGCGCAGGGGACCCTAACCTAGTATCAGAGGAGGAGGCTTTACTCAAAGACCCAACTAATATGTTGACTTGGCCAGAGCAGGGGACAGGGGAGGGTGGAAAGGGCGCGAAGCAGAAAGGAGAGCATGCAATATGGTCCCCATGGTGGGTGCAAAGAACGAGTATCGGTGTGGCGGCCAGGGATGGAGAATGGTGAGAAAGGAAGACCCAGACCATCCAGGCGATGGTAAAGGGAGGAAGTGTTCCCAAAGGAGCAGGAAGGAAATCAAGTCCAAGAGGTACAGCCCCCTGCTCTGAGCTTGTCCTCCTTCTTGCCATTTACCTTAAAATCATGAGGGGGAAGCAGGATTTACTTTGACAAGCTCCTCAGACCATTACTCTGAATAGTCACAGAGAAACCAGCGGGGGCCTGGGCAGAGAAAATTCCGTGGGCAAGGGGGGGGGGAGCACATAGCTGTCTGCAGGAAGAAGGGTCCTCCACCCTGTGGAGAAGCTTTGGGGGTAAAGCAATGCCAACATCCCGCCGAAGCTAGCGAAACACAAACAAGCCCGTTTCAGCCAGTTCAGAATTAAGACAGCCCGGATGGAAGCATCTGGCGTTTAAAACAACCGCCATGACTAGAGAGAGGAGATACAGTCATCTAAGATGCAGAAGGAAAGGCCAGTTTTAATACCAGTTTACTCTAAAAGCCTTCTTTCCTACTTAATGCTAAAATAAAATGCTTTTCTTGTTTTGCACCCTCTCCTCCCCTCCTTGGCCAGCTCCAGCCAAACCTCACAATTCGAGAGGAGAGTTCGGTCCTCATTCCAGATGGTCAAAGCCCTGCCAGCACCTCACGGAGCCCTGCGTGCATGGGTAGCTGGAGGAAGTCCTCGGACTCGTCCCCTGCCTGCCCAGCCCAAGCACTGAGAACACCGCGGAGAGCCGGGAGCGTGGCTGGGATAAGAACACACTGTGCACAGCACACAGGGATCCCTGACAAGGCAGGAAAGAAATTCTAACATATGCAGGGCTCAGCCCCACTCTGCTTTTCTCTGTGGTCAACATCACGAGGATTGGCACCACCAAGCAGCCCTTTAAAGGCCATGTCCCATTTGCAAATCAGATCGGATAAGTTTCAAGCTAATGCCACTGGATTGCTTACACAGCGTCCAAAACCCTGTCAGGACTTTGGGGTTTTTGAGCCAGTGGGGAGGCTGACGGACGCACCAAGGAAGTGGACAGACCTCAGGAAGGGCTTCGTGGGAGCAAAAGTGCTCGGATGCCAAGGAGACACGGCGATCGTGCTCACGCCTCTCTCCAGCTGCAAATAAGTCACACCTTGATCTTGCCTTTCTATAGAATTCCAAGATTCTGAGTCTTTTTTCTTGCACTTTGTTTTTCCACTCCTCTGCCTCTCCTGCTTTCCACCCTGAGCCCCAGAGCTCCAACTGTACCGCAATCTCAGGTGTCATGACATCCTGGGAAATTAGGTGCTCCCCAAAAATTACCTTTAATTCCTGTTTCCTGGACTCTGTAGTGTTATAATTCTCTGAAGAATTATGTTCAACCAGTTGCTCTGCAAAGCTGATGGCCACTCTTCAGAAGACAGCGCCCAGCCTGTGTGTGGAGGGCCCTGGCTGCCGGACTGTACTGCTGGAGGCCGAAGGACTTTGAGTGCTCGGGAGTAACCTCAGAAAAAGTCCCCAGACTGCAGCAAACCCTCCCAGCACGGTTTTGAAACACCAGAGGAGGAGGAGGAAGCCTCTAATCAAATAATAACCAGCCCGAGATAAGGCCTGTGAGGCCGCCCTGCGCCAGCCAATCACCTGCTTCCGTCCGAGCGCAAGGGCTAATTGACCCAAGCTTTTGGACTGAGTTTCAGGGCTCGTTCTAATTTAATGATGCTGTAAGTGGTGTCTTCTTGGCTTTGCCTGGTGGGGATTTTGTGACGAGGGAGTGAAGCTGGGAGCTGCGGAGCCTCATTCTCAGCGGAGGAGTCTGACCCGGGGCCTCTGCTGAGTACCCTGAGCAGTCACGTGGGGCGCTCAGCTCCCAGCCTGGATGCTTCCGTGTTCCCAAGGCCCGGGGAGCTCTCACTACTGCTAAGAAACCAAGCCTGAGTGGGGCTGAGCGGGGCTGCGTCATGGTGGGGGCAGGGGAGGCGGTAAGTGTATTTGGCACCAGATGATCAGGGACTGTGTCCCTGAAGAGGTCATGGAGACCCTAAAACCTGCTGTCGCGTGTTGAAGATGCTTCCCATGCATTTCCTTGGACCCTTCATTGGCAGTGACTTAGAGCTTCTCTGCATTTTGCATTTCTCCCCACCACTTCCCCTCTCACACTGTGCTCTGTTGGGCCACAGAGGTCTCTCGAGGAGGGTGGGTGTTAGCAGCTAAGCAGGTGTGAGAATGGACAATGGCCCCATAGCCTGGTAGCCCTCTGACTTTGAACATGTCACTCAGCCCCTTCTTGGCTACGCCGCCCTTGCTAAGGATTCAGTGGGAGAACTCTGCCAGGTCACTTATAAGGTTCTATGTGCCCTAAGGAAAGTAAACAAACCCTTAAGTAAAGGAACTCACTACCCCTTTGTTATGCAAATAACACTTAGCCACTAGCAGAATCAATTTTAAGACATTTCCAGTGACCTCAGAAAGAAACCCCTTCCCTTTAGCTGTCCTTTCCCGTTCTGTCCACCCCAACCTCTTCTACCAACCCTTCATTCAATAGAGATCGATTTTGTATCTACCTTATCAGAGACTGAAGTTAACCCTGGGATGGGGGCAGGGTTGGGGGGGACTGAAGGGCTTGGGAAGGAACACCAAGAGGAGTCCTGTCCCGTCCCCTCCCCTCCCATCCTCATGAAACTCTTAGAGCACAGCAGGCAGGAGTTGATTAGAGTCCTCAGTGCAGTCAAGCCAAAGGAAGGAGCCAATCAAGGCAGCTTGTTACAGAGCATTTGGACCTGCCCAAAGAAGGCTGGGGAAACCAGCAATGATGAACTGGAAGTCGACTCAAGTCAGTGGGCTTCCTGCAAGGCTCCTACTAGGGGAAAAAGGAAAAGCAAGATTGTATCTCCACTTCAGTATATATCTAACAGCCTCCTTAAGATATAATTTATATACTATACAATTCACCCATTTAAATTACATAATTTGACAATTTCTAGCAGTTTCACAGTTGTGTGGCTAGCAGCAGAATCAATTTTAGAACATTTTATCACTCTAGAAACACCTTCCCATCAGCAGTCATTCGGCCTCCCATCCCTCATCCCCACCTCTACCAGCTCTAGGCAACCACTGATTTGCTCAGTGTCTCCCATGAATTTGCCTATCCTGAACATCTCACTTAAATGGAATCATGCTATGCGGCCTTTGCTACGGGCTTCTTTCACTTAGCATAATGTTTTCAAGGTTCACTTCATTCCTTTTCATGGCTGAATAATATTCCATTGTGAAAATATATCATGATTGGTTTATCCATTCATTACTTGATGGACGTTTGGATATTTCCACATTTTTGCTGTTAGGATAATGCTTTTATGGACATTCATGTAAAAGTCTCTACCTCCCTTTATCCACAGATTCACAACCCCATAGCAGAAAAGCAAGAAGCAACAAAGCACGTAAGAGAGCTAGCCTTCAAAGGGCTTCTCTCCAGCCAGAAATTAGAATATCACAGCAGGAGCTGACTCTGATATTTGCACAGATTTTTACTATGCAGAAGCACTGTCACATATTCCCTCTTATGTGATTGTCCCCCACAATCCTAGGCATGAAGGAGATATTATTTTTATTGTCACTTTACTTTAAAGATGACACCATAAAAAGTGAGAAAGTTTCAGTAACTTCCCAAAAGTCACCCATCCAAAAATTGAAGCCAGAATTAAGTACTATGTTTTTCCTACTCTGGCTCTTCACACACGAAACAGATCTTTAATCTCATACATACTCATTCTTGGCTTCCAGGATGTGCAGTTCAAGGAGAAAAAAAAGAATAAAGAAATGAAAAAGAAAAAAAAGAAATAAAAAAGAATTTCCTTATTATGTACGGAGAAAATGGCAATTAGACCTACAAAATAAGTGTTATTCTATGCATTTTTAAAATGTGCTCATTTGGCCCAGAAAGATTATGTATCCTTTCTAAAGACATGGACCTAGTAAAACACATATTGACAATTAAAAGGCAAATATGTGAATCCCAGACATGGACTAGGTCAGCTTGCTTTCTTGCTAACATTTAACTGAGAGCTGCTGTTGTTCAGGTGGGAGGAAGGGAAGTCTTGGAGGAAGCACTGCCGGTAAGGGAAGACCGAGGTGAGAAAGATGCCACTCATCGCAGGAGAGTAAGGAACATCAAAGTCTGATGAAGAGGAAAGATGGCTATGAAGAGAAGAGCAGGAAATAACAGAGAGAGTACAGAGAGAGTCCTGGCGAAAGGCTGTCCCACGACCAGCAATGTTTCATCCAAACCCTAAGGTTTGATAACCAATACAGACAGAGTTTCCAGTGGAATGGTGTGGGGAAAAACATCAAGCAGGGATAGCGAGTGTGGGGACAGAGCTACAGATCCCACCCAGCTTCTGCTCACCTCTCCAGCCCCAACCAAAGAGCACAGACTCGGTGAGCACCATCCATGAGGGGTCCTCCTGGAAGCAGGAGGGCAAAGCGGGATCCCTGTGGGGAGAAGGAGGTCTCACAGACCAGGAGAGCACAGGTGATGGGCACGGCCACAGCTCACCTCCAAAGTGGAAATTCTGTGCAAAGTGCTTCTCACCTGGAAGTAGGGATGGTGGGATGGACAGAAGGGCTGTGGAAGTGTTGGAAGTACTGGACTAGCCAGGTGCCTCAAGGCTCCTGGATCTTGACCCATTGAACCAAGTTCACACACACTGCATTTGGTTTTCTTGGGCCCATTACTTGAGAATATAGTACACACCAGAAAAATCACTGCCTGAATAAGTTGGATAGAAAACTCTCTAAGAAAAAAAAAATTTTTTTAAGAAAACTCTCTAAGAGTATGAAACGGTCCCAAGGTAGTACGAGATCCTTCATACAAGATGCACTTATGGAAAATGAAAGGGTTAACTTTAGATCTGCTCCCACTTCAGAGTGCCAGAGAATATTGGGCTTCAAGAGGCAAAACAAAGCAAGCACCTAGCAGTAGGTTCAACTTGGTGAGAAGGAACAGTATTTATTGGCACTTCCCGTGGGCCAGGTCTTAGAAAACCCCATAGGGTAGGAATATGAACACCCATTTCAGAGTGTGAAATAGTAGAGCTCAGAGAGGTTAACTAAAAATGCTGCAGTCCTGCAGTTAATATGCGGTGCAGCTGGGACTTAAGCCTAAGCCCATCTGACTCCAGAACCCATGAATAATCTTTCTGTCATTTCACGTTAGCGCTCATAAGAGAGTTCTTAGGAGGCACCTGGGTAGCTCAGCCAGTGAGCATCTGACTCTTGGTTTCGGCTCTGATTGTGATCTCAGGGGTCCTGAGATCCAGCTCCATGTCCTATTGGGGTGCTCAGTGGGGAGTCTACTTGAGATTGAGATCTACCTCCATCCCTCCCCCCACCAGTTGCAAGCAGGTACACAATCCCCCCTCTCAAATAAATGAAATCTTTAAAAAAAGAGAGAGAGTTCTTAGATTCATTTCCTTTCTGTCTCTTACAAGCTGTCACTTATCCCCATTCTCCCTTCAGTAGTTTTTTTAGTATTCTCAAAGCCATGTGTTTATTGACATAGAACATATGTGATTCTAGATCCATATTCATACGTATCTGTGGGAAGACATATCTGGGCACATATTCATGCATGTGCTTCCTTGCTTTCAGCTGTCTCTATTCTGTTGCCTTCAGGAAGGGTGCAAGTAGCTTTAGTTTTCCTTTCTTCAAGGCTGTGTCAAAGTTCGACTTTAAATAGTTGGTTGGTAGACAGTCTTCCTATTCATGTCAGCTCTTGAGTAGAGACATTGGCTCCTGTGACCAGGCAAGTTTTCCTCCTGCAGCCACCTTCTGAGTACCTGGTCCTGGGATGGGTCTTTCATCCCAGAGAGCTGTACAAACTTCCATTAATGGAGGTGCCTAGAGATGCATACCATTGATGATTGTGTTGGGGCCAAATAAAAACCCTCTTTGATTTGGGCTCTATCTGTACTAGCTAAGGACAGAACACACACAGAGACACACACACTTGTCAGTTGAGTTGGGGAGATGGTCCAATATATCATAAATCCAAAAAGCATTTTAGCACCAGGCAGGTAATATAAATGAGAAGAATAGGTTAGGCATAATTACTAGGGAGTGGTGGCGGCTGAGGTCACACAGAGGGTACATATCCCAGCTAAGGATATCTACCTTCTCCAGCCAAATACTGCATGGGAAAATGCAGGCTGTGTTGTCAGATCTCTTTACCTTAAAGAGGCTAGAAATATGGGCTTTAATGTGAAATCTCCAAAATTTTTTAAAATTGGACAACCGTTCAGCCCAAAAAGTCCCTTCAGATTTTCAAGACAAACTCAGCCAGGGGGCTGTCAGTGTTTTTCCTCATAATGTAGACAAAATAAACATTCACATACATTTACTTACTAATACTTTCACAGTGACCAAAGCTTCTAAATAGACTGTTAGAGCCAATCCTCCAAGTGGCTTGTGGGATTCTCTCTCTTGCTTCGCTAGAGTAATGAAAGTGTGCTCACAGAACCCCTTAATCAGAAGTCTCCAGGTACTTACTAAGCACACAGATCTCAAAGCATCACCCTAAAGGCCCTAGGGAGAGAAACCAGGATTTGCCCATTGTTTATGCCTCACTGTAAATGGTATCAGGATTCCAGTCATTAGGAATCCCACACAAACCCACATGTATTTCTGTAGATGTTTTTAAATGACTCATCAGTGTCTACAAGGCCCCTCAATATCCCAAGCTTGTTTGTGGCCAAGGAACCACCTAATCCCAGGACCTGGCATGGAGCCCAGTACTCGGTGGATACTCAGTGAATGTTGAGTAGGTGGCGGCAACACGTGGGTGTGGGCAAGGCTTAACTGAGGCAGAACACCCAGTACACACGCCTATCATCATGCTTAATGAGAACAATCCAAGCTCTCCTCCAAGGATGCCTCTTTGAACCACTACTACACACTGTTCCGGACCATCTCAGACTGCGCCCTCACTCTTCTTTATTATTGTCTTTGCCAGGATTTAACACACATTCCCTGGTCCAGGTGCACAGACTGCTCTTCCTGGCTAGACCATGAGCTCCCTGATGAAGGGAACAAACTTCTTCAGATCCCAGTAGCTTCCAGGCCTGACACAGCACTTGGCAAATATGTGCAGGCAAGCAAAGCATGTCATGCCAGCATAGAGATGCGTCACTCCACTTCCCTTTTAAGAGAACCTGCTGCAGGGGTGTAGTTGATGAACATCTTCTAGATGCTGCCATTTGGATCCACTACACATTTCAGCCAAGGCCACATTTCTGTAGGCTGCTGCCAGTCAATGGCTGGGCGTGATAGCAAACTAGAGCCAATCCTTTTCTTCTCCTATGACATTGCTCCATCAACCCAGCCATGAGGTTCTCAGAACTGCATTGTGGTCTGAGGCTTTTCCTTCCTCCCCTCTCTCCCTTCACGGGGCTCAAACCACCATCACCAGGTCCAAAGACTACCTACGTCTGTTCCCTCCCTCTGTATCCTTCTAAAGCATTCCCCCCCCCCCCAATAAATCTCCTGCATGCCTATTCCTGCTTCACCACCTGTTTTTTTGGAGAATCCCAGCTGTTGAACAATTGAAGTGACTGAACTCTACCAACAGCCAGGGACTTTCATGTTCCCTTTCCTGCGCACGAAAAAAAAAATCCATTAGCTTCCCAGTTTACATTCAAATACATGGTGTGAAATTCTTAGCTTAGAACCAATGAAGGAAATTCTGTTCTGAACCAAGATGTTCTCTTATGTGAAGCCATGAATTGCAATGGGACAAACTGGGGCCCATGGGAGAACTAGGTAGTTGCACATGACATGGTGATCTCGAGCAAGGACCTCTCCTGCAGGCTGCCTCATTTGCTTAATAAGGCTAATAACTCTTCCTGAGGTTGAAAGAGATTTCTAGGCCCCAGATGGAGCTGTTCCTGCCCAGGTGCCACATCAATAAATGAAATCTTAGATGATGTTCATTTCCCTATAAATGAACATAGTATATCCACTGAGTCAGTCCCTAAATGTGAAGTAAACTCTGGGCTCATGCTTACTTTCTCATCCCTTATTAATTTTCTGTTTGTCTCCACCTTATACCTTATTCTTTATCCATTCACCCTATCGTGCCATTCTCTGGCCCTTTGGGAACAGAGACTTCTTACTCCATGAAACGTTAAACAAATGTTGTTTGTATCCATGGAACCCACTTAATCATTGTTAACACCTCTCTGCATGTATACATTTAAAAAACATGTCTTGAGTGCCCTAAAACAAAATTGACAAACCTTTTCTGTAAAGAGCTAAATAGTAAATATTTCAGGCTTTGGGGACCTCATGGGGTCAGTCACAGCTACTCAACAGCTATGTAGGCAAAAGGTGCCATGGATAAGATATAAAAGCAAGGTGATTGTGTTTCAATAAAATTTTATTTAACAAAAAACTTGTAGGGGACTTTCTTGGGTTCAGGGGCTGTAATATGCTGCCCCTTGCCCTAGAGTCATGGAATCTCATGGTTGGAAAAGATAATAAACATTGTGAGGTTCAGGGTACCAACAACCTTCTTCCTACATTCCTGACAGAGCTTCCCCATCAGGAAGCATCTTTCTACAGAGTTCACCAGTGGCCTCAGAATCCTTCTTTTTTTTTTTTTTTTTTTTTTAAAGACTGTATTTATTTGACAGAGAGAAACACAGCTAGAGAGGAAACACAAGCAAGGGGAGTGAGAGAGGGAGAAGCAGGTTTCCCGCCGAGGCGGGGCTCGATCCCAGGTCTCTAGGATCATGACCTGAGCTGAAGGCAGTGGCCTAACCAACTGAGCCACCCAGGTGCCCCTCTCAGAATCCTTCTTAACACAGGGTTATAGATCAAGCTGAATTGGTATATATAGTGATGTCTATCATTTCCTCCTAATCTTGTTCTGTCCCCATAACTCGTAAAGAGAAAACTGAGGTCAGTGATTCAAAGACAATACATATGAAAGGGTTTTAAAATGTGTACCACACTTTTTCAATGCAAAATGCACCTATATGGGGTTAAAAACAAGCCATTTAAAATAATATTTAAATAATAATAAATTAAATCATTGCATACAAAATGATCATGATTTTCCATAGCAGTAATAATTGTGTTGGAATTTTCTATTGCCTTATTCCTATCTCATGGAAAGCAGGAATTCACCATCTTAGTTTGTAGAGATAAATGTCTGCTGTTTTTTCCACTGGCAGGAAACAGGTTGGGCTCTCCTGGCTCTGGGCTGGAGCCAGGAGACAGGTCATCTTTCCCTTGCTGAACCACACAGATGCTGGAGCAGGGTTGCAAGCTGTCTTAGGTTGCCCCCAAGAAAGGGTCTGTTCCAAGCAGAGCCCACCGCGACACCTGCCCCTAAGGAGCCAGGTTCCCTTACACACACCGAATAGACGGACTCTGCTCTTGGAATCAACCACCCTTTCTGGAATCTGATGATAGCCATGGACCTTCTCCACAAGAAAGCCACATGTACTATGGTTACCTCAACTTCCCCAGTCTCCAGGATCACCTTTTTTTGTATATCCAAATTATAGCCCCAAACTCATTACTAGCATATTCATTTCTGCAGAATGCAAATAGTCCTCTGCATCATTAAGCAGAACATTTCTCAGCTCAGGTTGGAACACGTGCCTTAGGATGGCTTGCCTGTTTCGGGCCTCCCTGGGGATCCCGTGTGGCTGCCAACCTCACAGCTGCCTGACGTGGCAGTGTCCAGGGATCCCTCCCAGAACAGGTGGATGCTTCCCTAGAACAGATTTCAGCTTCTAATCTAGAATGCAGAATGTGCTGGTACTCTCCAGGTTCCCGCTACACACAGGCACAAATATGTCCACAACTTCAAAATCCCAGAAGAGAGCCCCACATTGGATAAGTCATCTGGAGGCCACTGGCTCCTGGAGAAAAGACTCTGGGGAAAGTCAAGGCCTGAGGTTCAAAGCTTTAGGACAGTGAGTCACCTGGCCCAGGTGTCACTGCCACACCTTTGCACTCCTGGTTTCACTCTCCCAGAAGTGCCAGCCAACCAGCCCAATTTGCACCGGAATGTCTATGTATGGAAGTGAAGGAAAAAGAATGTTCTAGGGAACAATGGGTTGGGGATGGGAGGATCCTCAGTAGGACCCCTCCTGGCACTGTGATCGCTCAAAAGACAGACATGACTTCTCTCGTCATAAATGAAGCCTTTGCTGACCTCTACATAAACAATGGCAACTCCCTCCCCACCTAGAAGAATTCCTGGCCTAATAAATACTTCAGTAAATACATTTAACAAATAATTTAAAAAAAAGTAATCACCAGTAGCCGTGTTTTTGGAGCCTGACTTAGGCTCCACCTCCCCTGAGAAACTTCTCTGACTACTCTGAGAATCACACCACTTTTCTTATGGTCACTCATTCATTTTTTCTTCCAACAAGTTCGTGTTGAGTGCCCATGAAGCGCCAGATCCTATATGGGGCCCTGGATTTGCAGGAGAGACTAAAAAAAGGCCTTGCAATCAAATAGTTTGCAACATCGTTTAGTACCAGTTTGGGTTTCCAATGGCTTCCTGATATTTTTTCTCCCCAAGGAGCAAGAGGATGCTGAAGAAGGGAGAAGGCTGGCATTGCTGAGCACTAGCACGCTCCCAGTCTCATGACATGTGCTCTTCTGCAACCAGGTGGCCTGGCACTGGAAAGAAGGTCATCAATGGGCAGATGACGGGAGAGGAATAGAGAAGGGCCTGGCAGAGCGCAGGAGTCAGGGCCCAGAGGCTGAAGGGTAGTGGAAAGTCATTTCCCACTGGAAATATAAAAAGAAGCTAAGAAGGGATATAGGAAAAGATCACCAGGCCTGGTGAAAAGAAGCCAGGCTTCACCTTGAACCATGTGACCTTGGGCACATCACTCTTCCCTTGGCATTTTCACACCAGTAAAGGCAAATGGTGGCCCGAACAGTCTCTCCAAACCTCTTTATGTGCAAATATCTATTATCCTTTCTAACCATACAGTGTCTTCCTCCTTTATTTCCTGTGGACCCTCTTCTAATGTTTCCTCATAGAAAAATGACTTAGTGGCGTTTTCATAAATGTGATCTTTGTATGAGGGAGGGTTCATTAAACCTGAACTTTTACTTCTTAAGGCAAATGAGTTTGGAGAATGAAGGAGAATAAAAAAGCTCACTGGTTTCTCTGGTCTACTGTTTTCAACTAGCTCAGGGCGCGCTCTCTCTTTCTTTCTCTCTCTCTCTCTCTCTCTCTCTTTCTCTCTCTCTCATGCTCCACCTTTTCTTCTGGCAACTCTCCATCCTGGAGCTCAGCCACTGGCTGTTCTGATTATTCTCTTGCTCAAGTGACTCACCTGATTGGCTGTGAAGCCGAGGCCCAATAGGCTCCTCTGGCCTCCCTTTGGGCAGAAGCCAACAAAGCTATGGTCTCACGTGACTTTTTCTTCATTGAGCTGGTGCCCATGGCTGAATCAGGTAAATGAAGACATGAGCTGAAGACACTCATTAAGCAATTGGTTCTCATCCTGCTGCAGCAAGGAGACAAGCAGAGGTCAAGGTCCCTGCCCCCACCCTAGTCACTGACCAATTACATACCAAGGAGAACTGTATGCCAAGTACCCTGTGGCTTTTGGAACCACAAACAATCTGGATCGATTGGTTTCAAAGGCTCATTGGGCAACCATACTGTTCTCTTCCCTCTTTGTCTGCCTGGCCATGGGGCTCCCTGCTGACACTCCACCTGCTGCAATAGGCGAGAACACCAGTCCCTCAGGGGTCTGGGTACACTGAGCATAGGGTAACTAATTAACCACATTCCATTTGCAATCATGAGATGATATGAACAGTATCAAAGCCTCCTCACTAATCATTTCCAAGTCTTTTGAAATACAACCTCTCTTTTAAAAGGGTAATCTTACCACTGGACTGAAATAAGGTATTTTTTATAAATTAAATGATGGATGATGGGCTGCTGAAAATACTCTATAAACAAAACAGTATGACAGTATCATGTTGACTATTCTGCTCAGCATTTTAAGAAATAGGCATCATCTTGTGTTTGTGGGTCCCATAAAGATGTCTAAATCAATAGTCTCAGAAATTCTTACATGTTCTGTAATCAAGAAATCAGAGTTAAAATCAGACTCAAACCACTGATATTTACTGTCTACGACTCACAAAACACTGTGTTATATTGATACACAGAAATATAAAGCTCAGACCTTGACTTGTGGATGTGAGATGGTCACTGAAGAGAGTTACAAACCTACATAAAAATGGAGTGAGGGGACACCTGGTGGCTTAGTCAGCTAAGCTCCTGGCTCTTGATTTTGGCTCAGGTCATGATATCTGGGTTGTGAGATCAAGCCCTACATCAGGCTCCATGCTCAGTGTGAAATCTGCTTGAGGTTCTGTCCTTTTCCCTCTGCCCCTTCTCCCACTCGTTCTCTCTCTCTCTCTCTCTCTCTCTCTCTCTCTCTCTCTCTCTCAACAGACAAATAAATAAATACAATCTTAAAAAAAATGACCAAGCAAAAATACCCGGATGTTATGAGCTCACACTGAATTGAACGTCTTAAACAGGTCCTTGGTTGGATTAGGCATATTATTGTCAAAGTGGACCCACCAAGTTCTGGGTGAGAGTCCATGATTTTACATGGAGCAAAGATAAAGGGCAGACATTAATAATGCTGAATTTCATATGCATCTCAAATCAGTTAAAAAGGCATTCAGTTGCAAGTAATGGAAAACTCACAAATAGTGGAGTAGTTTAAACTAGCGTGGGGCATATTTTTTCTCACTAAGTAAGAATTCCAAAATAGAGAGCTCAGAGCTAGAGAAGTTGTTATGAAAATCATCAACAGTTTCTACTATTTCCCTGCTATACTTTCCTTTGTGGATTTTGTCCTCATATTTTCAAAATGACTGCTGGACCCCAGGCATCATATCCACATTTCAAGAAGAAAAGAGAAGGAAATATAAATGACAAAAGTCTTCTTTTTTAAGTTCTCTCTTTTTAAGTTAATCATTTTTCATTCAGTAAGAAGCCTTCCTTGGGTATCTGCTTTCATATCATTGACTGGAACAAATCATATGGCCACCCCTAGCTGCAAGGGAATCTGGGAATTTTTTCATTTTCTAGGCTTAATAGTAGAGAAAAACAAGGGAGAAGGCGATTTAAATGGGTTTCACTGAAACTATATGAACTAAACTTGATTTTAAATAGTCATCATATAAGAGACAATATCCCTGACCTCACTAAATGTACAATGAGTCCCGTTTTTATCTTTTTAAGGATAGGCTTTCAAAAGTAATTATGTTTTTAAGAATATGTTTTTAAAGAATAATTGGGTATATACTTTATAGTGATTATCCCCAATAATGAAATTACAGATTTTTTTGAAATTACAGATTTTTAAAAATTTATTTTTTGTGCTATTTTAAAATTTTATTTTATTTTTGAGTTTTCTGTAACAAAAGTATATTATATTGCAGTCAGGAAACAAAAAAGTTTTCTTAAAGAACATTCACGATTGTTTATGATATGCTGTCAAATGAAAAAACAGTATATGATCTGTTCCCAATTTTCATGAATACATACAGGAGAAATAAATTATATATATGTATATGAGAGAAGAAAAAGTCTGGAGAGTGGCCTCTGAGTGTAGGAAATATAGATTGTTTTCATTTTCTTCCTTCTGTTTTTGGGTATTTTCTAAATGGATCCCAGTAAGAAATCTTCGGAACACACAGCACCATGGGCAAGAGTTTCTCTACCTGGAGCTGGAGGGCAGGCACCCTTGGGCATACACTAACACGCTGAACAATAGGCTTTGAACTTGAAAATTGCAGCCAAAAAAAAGAACAAGACATTCTCCTGAGGAACAGGCCTTGTTTGTTAAGTCCAAAAAGGATACAGGAAAATGCCTCCCTCTGTCCCTATTCCCTTCTTCTAAAGCACTTTCTGTGGAGAAACGTTAAACCCCCTTAACATTCTTTAGGGGATTCTCAAGTCTGAGGCTCAGAGACCCACAGAGGGCTATTTGTTCCTTCCTGATGAGTCAGCTGGGAAACGTGGCTCATTGTTTTCTAGCAAATATAGCCACAGGAAGGGCCCTTTCATGGCCTCTTTTCTTCCCAGGAGGCTGGAGATGCTGGGAGCAGAAAGATGGCCAATGGTCCTCTGCCATTCATGTGGCCTGGTCCATATACAACCCAAGAGTCCTTCTTTTTCCCTTGTGTTGTTTTCTTTCTAGTAAACATTCTGCTGTCTTGCAGAAAACAAGAGGTCATCTAGAAGTCTTCTGAGGTTGCAGAGCAAGAGGCCATAATCCCAGAGACCCGAAAAATTCATAATCTGGTAAAAGGGTTTTCCTACTGGATCATCCTCAGAGCCCACTCCTTAGGCATTTACTGGCTCATCTATCAAGTCACTTGGCAAGTGTGTCTGGCCTGAGGGGATAGTGAGAACAAGAGAGATTAAACGTGGCCTTTAGGGAGCTTTTATTTGGGGTGCATGGGTAAGGGTAGACAGAAAATAAGAAAAAAGGAAACACATCAATGGATACTTACAGAAAGCAGACACATGCTCTAGAGAATATGAAGCAGAGTAAGGTTCTAGAGAGTCACAAATGAACAGGGTGGGTAGTGAGGAAAGGGTCTTTCAGGAGGTGATGTTTGAGTTGAATCTGGGAGGAGACAGGAATGACCGGAAGGAGGGAGCCATGGGAAGCTCATGCGTGGTGTAGGGAGACAGCAGCCGGGGATGGGAGCAACAGAAGCGGGCCTCTCCTGCAAGCCGGAGCAAAGGGTTGTAAGCAGCCACCCAACCATCAGCAATTACATTCCCGTCCTGCTGGACGGGAGCACAGAGGTTTTGATGAAAAGCTTCTTATTTTGTGGGAGCTTCCAGTCCAGGACCAGAACCGGAAACCACAACTAACACAATTAAGAAATCAGGGCTAAGGGGTGTGGGCTGCTTGTGCACAAAGCTGTTTGGGGAAGGCAAGCTCACTGGAGCTGAACTAGTCAGAGGCTTCCTTGGGGGAGGAATGGGCCCGACCCAGGAGAGGGGAAGGGGGCTACCAGGGTGGCTGAGCTTTCTCGCCTGTGCATGCTCACTCCTCCCACTGCAAACATCTCAAACCACTCTCTGTCCCACAAACCTTGGTCTCAAAAACCCCACAGGCCTCCGGACCATCAGAGTTAGCACAAGGGGACAGATCTCAGCCTGAGCCAGAGACCGTGGGTCAGGGAAATCAGCAGGAGACGGTGCCTCCCTAACACAGATCAGCCAAATAAGATCAGCGGGGAGTTACCTAAGAGAAGTTGCCAAAGATGGTGTTTCCGGCCACAAGAAGAGCAGGAGCCAACGGCTGGAGGCGGAGGGCACGGGGCAAGTGACTCCAGGTGGCCAGAGTTATAAAGGGCAGGCGAGATTATCATGGAGGGTGGTGGGAGCCATGGGGAGAACTTTTAGGGCAAGGCTAGGAGGCTGTTGCAGGAACCCAAGGGATCGCATTAGGCTGGTATCCAGAGGAACAGAGACAGGTGGGTGCTCGGGAGCATTTAGGACATGCAATTGCTCAACACCGGTGAGCAGACGGTGGGGTAGAGAAGGGAGTCAAGGAGAAAGTCCTGCTTCCTCACTTGAGTTCCCAGATGCCGCTTACTGACAAGAGAGAGATGGAAACTGAGAAGCTCAGCTGAGCTGTGCATTTAGACCCAAAGTGCACAGGACCCCATCGATGCCTGAAGTTTTGCTGAAAGATGTCTATGTCTTCCCCGAGAACTTGGAATCCCAGCCATCCCTCACTTCTGCCTTAAGGCTCAGACAAGTTGTACACAAAAGCTTTTCCATCCAGAGCCTCTCACTTGTAATGGAGGGGAGCCTTCGCCCAACCTTTGAAACCCACTTGTTCTACTCGTTTGCTGGTGTCCCATCTTTGCAGAGGGTAATCCAAAGGCTCAGAGAGGCTGGGAATGTTATTCAAGGCTGCACAGCAAGTTGCAGGTGAGTAGAGAGTTAGAGCCAAACAGTCCCTATGTGTTAGACCCTTCGATGCTCAGGCCCTGAACAAATCCAGCATCTTAAGTTAGGCCACTACCCACCTTAGCATATTTAAACACCCTGTGTCAGTAGCTCCCGTCAAGCTCTTTCCTGGTTAGCAGTGAACCTCAGGGCTTGGCCTGGAGTCACAGAAGGCTGGGCAGGGAACTACCACATCTGTGTATACCCCAGTTCCTCCCGACCCTACATCTCTCTTCCCTGACTAGCTTTTAGTCACTCAAAGAAGGTAGTGTGGGGCACGTTCGGATTCTGAAACACAACATTTGAAGAGCACCTCCCTCCTGACTGGAGCTGTGAGGTGAGCTGGCACCTCCGAATCTCAGCATTCACCTATGCACTTACTGTGTGCAGACACCTGAGTGCCCACTGTGTGCACACACTGCCGTCTGCACTGGGCACCTGTTACCTATATGTACTTCTGTTGAGGTCTCTGATAAGCACTCTATGCAGAACAGGGGGAAAAAATTTAAGGTTTCTCTTCTCTTGAACTCTAGGCTTCTCTCGGCTGGCATCCTCATGAGGGCCATGCAGACTCAAGGAGTCGAATTGCTCTGCAAAAGTAAGAGAAATCTGGAGATCTGGGGTGGAAAAGAGGAGTGGGGGAGGGGAAATGGGAGTCTCAAAGGCTGGAAGGGCACAAGATGGGAAACCCATTCTTGAAAACCCATTCAAGCCCCAGATGAGCAAAGACTTCAAAACCCACCAAGTATGAGATCCCCTCTCCCAACTCAGGTGTTACTGCTCGGGTCCAGCTCTAGGTCCCAGCAGTGCTCTAACTTCCGGGGAACCAAGGGGTGAGAGGGTCAGGTAAGAAGGACATCAAATGTCAGTAGTGACAGGCACTAGGGAGAACACACAAGTGTGAAAAGGAGACACCTGGAGTGAGTAGTGTGTGAGAGGCTGGTGTTGGGGAGGCCAGAAAAGGTTCCAAGGAAGGGGTGAGTTGTCATCAAAGACTAAGGGAAATGAGGGAGCTAGGGCTATAGATCCTTGTAGAGCACGATTCAGTCAGCCTCCAAGTCCGAGGAGCAGCAACCCCCCTAACCCACAACCTCCAGGGTGGCCTTCCCAGAACACAGCTCCACCCATGTCGCTCCTAAAAACAAACCAAAACCAAAACCAACTGACCGACCAGTCTCCCCATTCCTCCTCAGTTCAGTAAGAATATTTACACTGGGAAGATCCATCTACCCAAGGGGCTCCAAACCCCATTTAAAGATAAATTCCCTGGGCGCCTGGGTGGCTCAGTGGATTAAAGCCTCTGCTTTCAGCTCAGGTCATGATCTCGGGGTCCTGGGATCAAGGCCCACATCGGGCTCTCTGCTCAGCAGGGAGCCTGCTTCCTCCCCTCTCTCTGCCTGCCTCTCTGCCTACTTGTGATGATCTCTCCCTCTGTCAAATAAATAAATAAAATCTTTAAAAAAAAAAAAAGATAAATTCCATGTCTCCTCATGTCTCATGTGTGAGTACTTTTCTATTCACAGAGTCTGTGGACTGAAGAAGAACTCCTGTGACTTCAGTAACACTTTTAAATGAATAGCACACCTTCACCAGGACGGCATTCCCACGTGCCTCCCATGGAGCACTTACTGGGACCTGCCCCATGACCCTGCACACAGAGTCCTGGACATGCAGAAACCCCACAGGCCCCAGGGCTGGTAGCCCACAGAAATTGCTGATGAAAACTCTATTGAGCAGCAAAGTGAAGCCAAAGGAAGATCGGATGAATTTTCCAAGACACCACCTTGCGAGGTGAAACAGAGACTTGAGCCCTCATCTTCTAATAATCAGTACCACTCTTCCCTGCAGAAGATACTCAGAACTCTCCCAGCTGGCCAGACCCACCTCCACAGACTTGTGTCACCTCCCAATAAGCACCAGTATGCCTGATAGGATAGATCAGTCACACCATAACCCCCACAGTATGGAGAATAATGGCCTCCAAAGTAGTCTGTGACCTAACCCACCAGACTTGTGAATACAGTACTTTACACGGCAAAAGGAGCTTGCATATATGATGAAGGTAATCACGTGGTTAGGGAGGTGGTTTTCCCTGAATGATCCAGATTGGCCCCATGTAATCCTACAAAGGTCATAAGAGGGACAGAGGAGCTAGGAGGGTCATGGCCATGGAATCAGAGGTCAGAGTGAGGCAGAGTTATGAGCAGGGATGCACACAGCCTCCAGAATCTGGAAGAGGCAGAGGCAAGAGCCTCCAGAAGGAACCACAACCCTGCAGACGCCCCATTGAGACGGGTTTTGGATCTCTGACCTCCAGGTTTCTGGCCACCACGTCAGGGGTAACGTCTGAGCAGCAACACGAAGCTAATATACTCTTGCACATCTGTGACAGTTGGATCCAAACTTTACGCTGTGTACATGTGCACGGATAAGGGAAAGGAAAAGAAAAACACACCAAAAATATGAATAGGGATTAGCTCTCAGTGTGTAATTACTAGTGGTTATATTGTATGTGTTTGCAACATTTTTATAATAAACATGCATTGTTTTTATTATCAGAATGGTCAAAAGACTGAGCCCCATGCCAGGTTCCACTTGGCGGGGTGTCTGCTTGAGATTCTCTCTCTCCCTCTCTCACTGCCTCTCTCTCCCCATGCTCTCTCTAAAAGAAAAGGAAAAAAAGACTTAAAAAATCTTACCCATTCTTGAAAACCCATCTCAAGTCCCAGATGAGCAAAGACCCACCAAGTATGAGATCGCCTTTCCCAACTCAGGTGTTACTGCTCAGGTCCAACTCTAGGTCCCAGCAGCGCTCTAACTTCCAGGGAACCAAGTGAAGGCAGCCAGTACCCAAACAGCCTCAGACAGATTCTTCTCAATAGCTCCTTGTTGAGCAAACTCCATCCAAACTGCTGACTCTCACTTGCCTGAACGAATTTTTCCAACCCTATGGGGTTCTGAGAAATGAAGGAACTGGCCTGGGTGGTTTCCATCCAAGTTCCCCCTCCCTACAAAGTTATTTCCAGTAAGATGGGATGTTGGGCCCTAGGAGTGAGACTGAACAGCAGGTATTATCTGAGTACTTACCCTGCTGGGCTCCTGCTCCAAGCCTCCGTCACAGGCACCAACAGCAGGAATTGGGCCTCAGTCTCCCGTCTTTCACCTGAGCACAACCAAGCCCACGAGGTGCCCTGCCTGCTCCAAATGCCTGTGATCTTCATCAGCTGTCCCACTCACCAGACCTTAAAACTGCTACATTTTGGTATCATTGTCTATACTTCTTAGTGGACTAAAGACACCTTGCGGGCAGAGCCTGTGTTGGATACGTCTTTTGTGTCCCCCATGGCACCTGGCATAAGCCTTTCTTATAACAGCTAAAGAATAAATTGATTTCCTCTTTATGCCATGAAAACAGTAATGAGAAGCACATTTTACTTCATTACCAGAACATACTTGTCAATCCTTAAATGAAATGGGCTGTGAAATTCAAGGTTAAGTCGTAAGCAACTGAGTGACTTGGAAACAGAAAATGTTTGATTCAAGGTTAAACAGTTAGATCAAAGGCTCTTCACTGTTGGGGTCTATGACCTCAATGGACACATCAGTAGGTCCAGTAACCCTCTAAAATGTATGTAAATATTTTTGAGGATTTCATTTATCTACCCTAAGAATCCATAGCATTCGTCTGATTGGTGAAGACCCGTTCCCTAAGTACACAGGATTCTGACTCACACATCTAATGAGTGTTGACCGAGCACTTGCTCAACAACCATTTGCTTTATGGATTAATGAATTAAGGAAAAGGAGTACTCAGGGTACAGACTTTTAAGGTTGGGTCTATTTATTTCACTGGTCTTAGGTAAAAAGTCCTCCTGGTTGGTCAATCTTCCTCTCAGTTAGAGTTTCCCTTAAATCAACACTCACAGGCCAAATCTTAACAAGTGGAAATGTTACACAAGTTTTGGCCTGGAAACCTGGAGACCTGAATTCTGATTCAAGTTGTTCCAATCTGTCCGAGTGGTCTTGCACAAGTCCCTGAAAGCAAGGTGATTTGTGGTGGTCCTTAAACTGTATTCTGCCACAACCAAAGGACAGCTGACTTTCCCATAGGAAAAAAAAAAGTTTTTTTAATGTATGGAAAAGTAAAATATGGCAATAACTCATAAATACTATGCATATATTAACAGCATATTCCAGAACAATCTTTATAACACACACAACCCTACCCCTCCTTGTCCTTACACTCCTCCATTTATAGCTCCCCTGTCATTTATGCCCAAGAAAGCATATAAACAAGTGAGCAACAGTAATTCCTCCTAATTTCATTTAAAATTTAATTGTTTCCAGACATGAGCACTTTGACGAATGTTTTACAAACTCCTATGACATATCTCCAGGCAGATCGTAAGCATATAGAGCTCAAGGACCATAGTGTAGGTCGAGAGGGCAAGTCAATTGGAAAGCAAATCTTAACTCTGCTTACAGGCTGTGTGACTTTGGGAGGTTGAATAACTTCTCTGAGCCTCTATTTCTTCAACTAAAAAGTAGAGATGATTCCCCTTCTTCACAGGGTTGTGAGGATTAACAAGGTGAAAAGGGTTATGTAGCCCCATACTCAGCCCAAGGCAATGTTAATGTTTGTCTCCTTCTAATTCCCCTTCTGGACCTCAAAGTCATAGTCATCAGGAAGAGAAGATCAGATTAGATCTACAGTAGAAGGCCCTATGTTGGCTCCCCTCACCTCCTACATTTAGCAGAGCTCCCAGCTACCTTGGGAGGAAATTTTTATTAAAATGAAGAAAAAAAGACAGAAACTCTGTTAGTCAAATAATGTGTCAAAGATGTGCAACATAAGAATTGGCTAATATTATCAGAAAAACTTGTTGGCAGTTTCCTCTCTCTGAAGGACAGAAAACGTCTGCCTTCAGCCCTCTAGCAACCACCAAGGAAAAACCAAAGGGAGGGCCTGACCAGGCCTTCCACACTCTGCAGAATTAGGTGGAATTTCAGTGAGTCTCAAATTCAGGGACTGGCATTCTTGCAGGAATGCGGCCCGAGCCGGAGACCCTCACAGACACAGAGGGGTCAGCTCACCTTCCTGGGAGACTACTTTCCTTCCAATTTATTTTTTTAATCTAATTTTTATTCTTCATGCTAAGTTTTTCAAGAGGTAATGTGAAACCTTATTTTCGCCTTTACTAAAACAAACACAGAAATACGATGGTGGAACAAAGCTTTCGTGAATTTTGAAGATGGGGAGGGGTCCAGCCTGCTCACCTCCTCTACAGTGAGGGAGAGGAGTTTGAGAAACTTCGAACACGATGATCTCCCTAAAATCTCACGTGGTTGTGGATTTGTGCCGGCTCTAGACCTTCCTCAGATGGTCACAGCTTAGCAAAAACAAATAAATTAATTAAAATATAAAACTGGGGAGAAAATTCGAGTTACCTGGAACAAAATTAACTTCAAAAGCACGCAAGCCAGGGACCGCCAACAGACTAAGTGCTCCCTGGTGCTCCCTGCCGTCTGCCTACCGGGCTGAGCGATCCTGAGGGAACATCCCCATTTTGTGCCCAGGAGGACAAACACTCGTGGACATGCCAGCGGCTGAGGCCGATCTTAAGGGCCGCTAGGGGAATGAGCCGGCCATTCGTACTGTGTGCAAAAGGAAACCCCAAAGCTATAAATGCTTCCGTGATAAGAAACCTCATAAATCAACTAAGCATCAAGAAAGACAAAATTCTTATCATTCCTGGGCACTGCTTACATTTTGAAAGCAATGCATTTTATTATATAATATTTAGGAAAGGCAGGAAGGGATAAGCCGGAAGTAAAAATTACCTATAAACCGCGTCTTTGTCCATTTAGGCTGCGATGAGAGCACCAGAGCCAGGGTGGGTCATCAATGACAGCGTTTTTTTCTAATGGTTCTAGAGCCTGGGAAGTCCGAGATCAAGATGCCAGAAGGTACCATGACAAGAGATGAGCCACTTCCTGGTTCACAGACGGCCATCCTGTTACTAGTCACCAACAATGCAGAGCGGCCAGTGGGGCAAGGAGCCCCTGCCCAGGCATGTGAGGCTAGGGGGCCAGCAGGCACCAAGCATGACCTATGCCTTCTCAAAGGTCTCTTGAACTACCCAGTGATAGTCTGCATTTCAGAAAAAGAAGCTTTAATTTGGTTTTATTTCTAACTCATAAGAGAAAATAAAGAGATTCACCATCCCAGGGAAAGCCTGGGCAGCCAGGAGTTTGTGCAGGTGCCTCAGGATGGTATCATCTGTAAGAAATGATAAGGCGTCACTCTCAACATTCAGTGGAGAGCCCAGAGGACACTACACCTGTTGCTGGACCAACTCACCAACGCCCTGATTTTGTCAATCACTCCGAACCTACCCGAAAATGTAGAAGCAGCCAATATTACAGGACGTTCTAAAACCAGCCAAGAGGAGACTCTGCTTCATCACCTCAACCTCTCCACCACACCCACCTCTATTGCTTTTAGAAATCCGATAAACATCCCATTTCTCTTGCTTCCAGGTTCTCATGTTTTCTTCCAACAGAGGAGGCTATTTCAGAAGTTGGAAAATGGCCAGTTCTACCAAGAACCTCGCCTGCCCTCCCACCCCACCTCTGACAAAGAGCTTTTCTGAAGCCTGAAGCCCACACAGACCCTTCTCCATTTTGGCCTTGAGAAAGAGGGGAGAGGGGTTGGCTGGAGGGAGATAAGGGAACAAGTCTCACCGGTTGACATCTGCCTCAGGGCCCTTCCTCTCTGCTACCACCTTTGGAGAGTAAAAGAAAGCAACAAAAGGTCTCTTGGAACAATGCTTTAATTGTTATAAGATCCCTCTAATGACATTAGGAAGGAGCCAGATGACACGAGAATGGAATGTTCCATATGTTCTCTCGATCCCCCTCCTCCCCATTTGCAGAAAAAAAACAACAACAAGAAAAAGCAACAACACACCTCCTGTCCTCAGTCTACCAAACCTGAACAGAATGGATAGCTGAGGCTTGCAGAGAACCTGACTGTTTACCATGCAAAACACGACAGCTATTAGAGGTGTTTTGTATCTGTTGTTTGATTGCTTCAGCTTGCTATTTGTTATAGCACTGACTGATGGGCAGAGAAGCATTTAAAAACAAACTAAAGCACCCATTCCTGTTTGTAAAGTAATGAAACGTGGACTCTGTGAAGTATCTTTAGAGATCCTTCCTGCCAAACTCCCTATTTTTCAAATGAGACCACTGGGTCTTGCTTCAGGGAGCACGGTGAACTGTGGACAGAGGACAGGAAAGGGAGGGGGCTCTTCACCGACTCCTGACAAGGCCAGGGCTATGACAACGATGTCGCAAAGCACCAGCCTCCCTTGCACTCTCCACCCCTTCAGAGAGATTGAGTGTTTTTAAAGAATTTGTTATTCTGTATATCCAAAAGAGGACTAAAAATTCAAAACTACATTGGATTCTTGGTGGAATTTTCTTTTTCTTGTCATGTAGTATTTATATTTTGAATGACAAGGAGGTGAGGGGGGAGACATGAGTATTTGGGGCTTAGGTCTCTATAGTGTCAGCTGCAGCCTTGCTTGGCATCACCTTCCCAGGCCCCCAGCTCAAATCTCAAACATCCGCCTCTGGTCCCCAAACATTCACATTTACCACCCACTTGGGCAGCATGGTGACCTTCTGTGACATTTCTCCTTTACAAGGGACTGCATGTGATTCACTTGTTGACCTTCAGCTGTGGAAAGTAGTGGAAGCTGGAGAGCAGTGAGAGAAGAAGGCACATGGATTTTCCCTAGTTGACCTGAGTGGGAGGGCTTTAGAATTAATTCTACACAGAGAGAAAGGAAAACAAGTTCAGGATCACTGAATGCAGTTCTCCCATTACACAGATGAGGTCAGTGACACCACAGGAAGGACTCGAAGCAGGTGGAGGTCATCCTGCATGATGTCCACAGCATGTGAATAGAGTACCTGCTCCACCAACTTGGATGTCTTTCAAAGGGTAAGTAACCCTTTAAAATAAATAACTGGGGGTGCCTGGGTGGCTCAGTTGTTAAGCATCTGCCTTCTGCTCAGGACATGGTCTCAGGGTCCTGGGATCGAGCCCCGCATCAACCTCCCTGCTCAGCCCGAAGCCTGCTTCTCCCTCTCCCCCTCCCCCTGCTTATGTTCCTTTCTTGCTATCTCTCTCTTTGTCAAATAAATAAAATCTTAAATAAATAAATAAATAAATAAATAAATAAATAAATAAATAAAATAACTGGAGTTATAGCTAAGCAATGGCTCTCATGTAGAAATGTTAGGCTCCCAACAAAGACAGAAAGAGATAGAGGGTGAGAAAAATTAAGAAGTAAGGCTAGTGGAGCCTCACCAATCCTACTGTGAGCATGTTGGGTAGAGGCTAGAGGGGCTCTCCCGAAGAACGCAGGCTTTCCCACACCCCGTACCCCATTCCTTCTGGACGTACCTGTGCTGGGAGACAAAATCCCTGGCCTGGTGTTGATACATAAAACCTACTCTTCCAACAACGCTGTTAAGAATCGGCAAGTTCTGTGCTCTCTGAGGATTTCATGTGGACAAAACCATCAGTGAGGTGGTGACCCAGGAGAATGATTGAGAAGGTGTGTCCTGAGGCTTTTGAAGGTTGTCACACCCATTAGCTGGTTGCATTCTGCCAAGCCAGAGGCTCAGGTACCTCCAGCCTGCAAAGGAGATGCACTGTCGAGTCACTTGACCTGGGCTGTCTCTGAGACATCAAGCCCTAGAGCCTTTGGGGTTGAACTCATGTGAAGAGGGAGGGGGAGATGAAGCAGAGGGAAGTGCAGGCATGAAATCCCCCAAATGGTGACAGGCTACTGACTGACACTGTTGGATGGGACATAGAAGAAGAAAATGCCCTCGCTGAAGTGAAAACCAGATGCCTCCTGGCTTGAGCAGGAGTGAGAAAGGAGGGCTTCACAAAACAAGTAATCCTAATCCTAGCCTGGGTTCCCAATTCCAGTGTTAGCCCCTCCCCCAGCTCCAGGATCCGACTTCCCCTTTTAACACATGGCCCAGGAGGGTCAAAAAAGGATCCTCTTTAGTCCTTTCAGCATAGCCAAAACAAGTAGCATTTTCACTTAAAAAGAAAACAATGAAAACCTAAGGAAAAACAAAAAAGAAAGAATTCCAAAAAACACAGAGTAATTATCATCACATTACATACCAAAATGTCATGGTCTCCATAGAGATCATGAGATGTTTTTTTGACATCCACATACGTTCACCCGAGGACGGAAGCATCTTTCGTGCATTTTGTTACTCCTAATTCAATGCTTGTAGCAGGCATTGCTAATCAAGCTAGCATTTTATCCAAATGGCGATGCACTGATCTGAAAATCTTTCTCAACGGAGCTTTCGAGATAGCCACTAGCAATCAGTCAGACCTGGCACAAGAGATGAAGGCTTACGCCATGCCTGCTCTTGCCAAGAGGAATGGAAAGACAAGGGGCCCCTTGCCTAGTTTCTCCCCTTCTGATGCCATTTTTCTTCTGACCAAGAGGCCTTCAATCATTATTTTGATTTCTTATTCTCCAAGTGATGGTATAACAGTCACTTTCAACTAATTCCCAATGCCTCCCTTATTGAAGTAAATTTTCCCATGTTACAACAGAATGTGAGACCTCAGATCTTCCATTAGTTCTCTCCCCAGGCTGGGCAAATCTTATCTGTCTTGGCTTCCCTGCAATGGTGGTTCCATGGACTGAGTCTGGCTAGTACCTTTGGCATCTTTATTATTACATCAGTTTTAAGATGGACTCATACAAAGATTTCTCTCCTCCCCCAGTTTCTCTCAATGTCTGACTTCCACAGTTAGAAAGGCATTCCCTGTGTCCCAGAGACCTGTGAGCCATCAGGGGAAGCCCCACTGTGAAGTGATTGAGTCAAATCTTGGGAGTCACTCAGGCTGACACTTTAGCCACGTGACATTGGGCAAACCACTTGGCCCTCTCGAGGTCAGTTTCTACGTGTGTTAAATGGATGAGCTGGAAACTCATTTGCCCTCTCAATCCCATTTCCACCCTATTCTCTGCCCCAGCTGTGTGACTTTTGTGAACTGCTTCAACAAACTCCTTTGTCCTCTGCTTTCCCCTTGGGCTCTCCGATAGACAGACAAGCAGGAGACAGGAGAGAGGAGAATAAGGTTGGTATCTATAATCCTCCCTTCTGCCTGTCCCTTCCATCCCACATCCCACCTTAGTGCCCCTGCTGGCTGGGTGCTTCTCTCCCCTATTAGGTTGACCCATCCTCAACCTCTTTGTCCCCAAGTTCTCTTATTCGTGCTTTCTCTCACTTTCTTCAGTCGCCATAGTTACTAGGCTCAGGGTCCTGCTCCATTCCCTGAAGTTTTCCTACATCCTGACCACACTTGGGAAAATATTCCCTTTAGTGATCTCTCTCTAAATTAGTCATGTTCCTTCAGGGCTCCTGACCCACACAAATGGTTATAAAAGACTCAGGGCTACTGTGAAGGTTAGAATAACATATCTGAGCTCCGGACTGACCTATTGCACGGTCAACATTTGCAATTGGATGATTTTCTTTTCCTAGCACTGCTGTAACAAAGTATCACAACTTGGGTGGCTAAAACAGAATTTTGAAGGCTCAAAGTCCAAAATCAAAGCATCAGCAAGGTCATGTTTCCTCTGAAAAAAAGGAAGAATCCTTTTTTGCCTCTTTGAGTCTCTGCTGGCATCCTTCTATCTCCTTGGTTTATAGAGGGAGGGCTCCCATCTCGGCTCTGTCCTCACATGGCCATCTTCTCCCTGTGTGCTTTGTCTTCTTCTAGTGGAAGGAGCCCAGTTGTACTCGTTTAAGGGTTCACACTGCCCCGGTATGACCTTGTCTTAACTAATTACATCTTGTTTCCAAGTCAGGTTACCTTCTGAAGTACTGGGGGTTAGCATATCAATAGATCTTTTGTGGGCACACAATTCAACGCATAAAAGATGTCTAAAGGGGACATCAAATCTAACACGCTCAAAATCAAGCTCTGAATTTTCCTTGCAGTCTATTGTACTCGGGGTCTTCCCTCCATCCGTCAATGGAAACGCCATTCTTCTCCTTTCGGAGTGAAAGCCTGGGAGCCTTCTCTGCCTTCCACGGCCCCTGCCCTGTCCCTCCCTGCCTGTCCACGGAAGTGCGAATGAGACCAACCAGGATGGGGAGATTTCAGCTTTCCCCAGAGGATCACAACCCAGATATCCCCTGCCAGTCTGCAATGTCCTGTTCTAGGCAACACTTTAATTTGTCTTAATCATGCTTTAGAAGACTCCCTGTGTGTGTTTTCATTACTTATTATTTTAAAATTATTGTTATTTTACCTAAGGTAGGAATTACAAACACAAATGTTTACAGAGTCCAACTGGAATATGAATAGAAGTAGAAGCAGGTGGAAACACATATACAAACTGTCCGTGAACGGCCGTGGCTGAGAGTTTGTGACTTATCAGCCGCGTGCAGGAACTAGTCAGCGACCACCGCTATCACTGTGCAGAAACGTGGGCGCAGAATTGCCGGGCCGTGTTATGTTTTAGATTAAGTTAAAGGTGAACATCCATGGTTATGTGAAATCTCCCAATTTTTAAGCGCTGCCTCAAATTCATAAAATTCTTTGCAGGCCAAATAAGTCACGTTGTCAGCCGGTTGAATCCAGCCTACGCCCTATCTATTCCTAACCTCTCATCTAAGGAAATCCTCCTTTGTAAATAGTTTTGGTCGAGGGCCGGGAGGGTACCTGGGTGGCTCAGTCAGTTAAGTGTCCAACTCTGGGTTTAGGTTCAGGTCATGATCTCATGGGTTGTGGGACTGAGCCCCATGGTGGGCAGGGAGTTGCTTGAAGATTCTCTTCCTCTGCCCCTCCCGCCGCTAGCTCTCACTCTCTCTTTCTCTCTCTCTCTCTAAAATAAATAAATAATAAAATTAAAAAACATATTTAATTGTTAGGTAAGTAGTGAGAAACCACCCGAAAAGAAAGTGAAGAAGGAGGTAGAGACCCATTATCAGCAGAGTAGAAATGCTTGAGCCAAAGTTGGGATGTGTTAATCAATGGAACACAATGGAGAGACCACCATGGATCTATGAAATAGGATGGTGTAAAAGGTATACCTGGAAACACAAATTAAAGGAGATCATCGAGGGGTCAGTCCAAGTAATGATACCCAGGGATTTGATTTTATCCCAGAAATCATAAGGAGCCATTAAACACACGTGAGCAAAAGGGTGACTGACACTTACCTGCAGAAAGAAACTCTAGACCTCCCTAGAATCTCTTTCTGAAGTGTGGCACTATCTCCCTCCCTTTGAAGAAAGCAGCAGGCTGCCATCAAAGGAAGAGCAGCGGAGCCCTTTTGTGGTCCTGGGACAGCTGAAACCTGTGCCCAAATCAGCTTCACAACTCACTGGCTTGGTTTTATTCTTTTTTCCTAAAGCCACTTTCTTGTCATTCTCTCACTTGTGATGTGTAAGCTGCCTCTAACGGGCCACCTCGAAGTTACTCAATATGGGTTCCAAAAGGCCTGGGACAATGAGGCTGGCTCCATGGGGGATGAAGCTATCAGCTCCCTTGAAATCACAAGTGTAGAAAACCAAGGATTGCAGGGTAGGATAATAGTTTCAGTGTGCTCATAAAAGCAGGCCCTGGCGTGAAGTCACAGGCTTGAGTTATGTGGAGGAGAGAATGTTGATTCCACTCAGGATAAGCTCAAGTGCAGAGGGGAGAGGTTGACATTTGCATTTTTCCAGTGGCCATTTGATAGGAAACCTCTCCTGGGGCCCAGATGAGAGATTCGGGGGGGGGGGCAGCTTCATTTTGCTTTATCTGTACCTCGATCCCTTTCCCCAGCTGGAAAAGAAAAGATATTTGCTGTAGGTCACCCCTCCCTGGTTGACAATGAGGCTAGGTGAGGTGATTCTCCAAGTCTCCAATTCTCCAAACTCCACCTGGGAGGAGGTGAAGAAAGATGGATGAGAAAGAGAATCTTGAATGGCCCTTATTCCTCGGTGGTGCAGGGATGAGGACACTCTTGGCAGCCACAGTTGAATATTTGAGGTTTAACCTATTCACAAGTGATCCTGAAAGTGCAAGACATGGTGCTCCTTGTTCTTTCTGCTCATATGAATTCAAGTTTCCAGTCGTAGAGAATTGCGTTAAGGGATACAGTTCCATAGCGATGGAGCCCTGTCACAGGCCACGGTGCGAAGCAGTTAGCGTCATAGATATACTAGTTCTGGAAGGTGGTGGAAATAATCCTGAACAGAGAGTCAACTGCACGGGAAACGGGAAGAGAAGTTTTATTGGGAAATGATATCCTACACCACTGTTCGCAAATATAAGGATTTAAGAGGTTCCTGAGATCCACCCCTAGAGATCATGGAGGTTCTACTATGTTGCAGTCAGAAACGGAGGTGGGCAAGATACCAAAATGTCCTAACCATAGGCTCTCAATGATGTTTTTAAAACGCATAGTTCTAAAAACAGTAACCACAATAAAGAAAGAAAGGAAATTTGTCACGGTCTTAACAGGGCTTGCCTCAAGGGGATGGAATTATGCATTTTTCTCTGTTTCATATTTCCTGTACTTTCTAGATAATCTGCAATAAGCATGTATTACTTCTCTAGTAAAAAAAGAGAAACAATTAAAAAGGAGGATGAAGGTAGGGAAAATAAAAGGAAGAGGTTGGTAGAGGCTGGTAAGAGCCTGCAGGAATGTCTCAGGCTCCCCCCAGGCCTGCAAGCCATAGGCTCAGGGCCCCCGTGCATAAACTGTGCTCAGCACAGCAGTCTAACTGGCAGCCCTTCCTCCAGCACCACCAGCCTCCAGACCAGCCTCGCTGTTGGAAATGGCTGTCTCTAGTATGACCTTGAATTGTGCCCTTGGAGTCATGATGCACTCACAACTTCACCTACCTGTCTGTCAGACTCTCTGCTGAGTAGCAAGAAATTACACACACACACACACACACACACACACACACACACACAATTGCAATTATACACTTTAATATACAACTTCTAATTTTCAAAACATTTTTGACAGCCTCTCCTCTAATCTTCATCAGAGCCTTGTAAAGAGCTGGGTGGAAATGAATGGCCAGAGGAATGGAGCCATTTGACCCAGGTGGCACCGGGAGTGAAGGGCGAACCAGAACGGGGGCGGGGGAGAGGGGGAATCTAAGTGCTTCCCGAGCCCAAGCTGCTGCTCCCTAAGAGAAAACTGCATTGTGCCCTGGTGATCTTAGAGTATGCTCAGAGCTGCAAATGGATTTCCTATCAAATCTAACCATCCTTTAGGTCCACTGGGGAGGATTGATTTCCATAGCTTTTTAATCCATCTGTAAGAGAGCAGAGCTGGTTTCAAACCAGAAACTAAAGCTAAAACTAAAGCAGTGTAAATGGTCTGAGATAACCAGTAAAGGTCATAGGGCACAAAGGTCAGGGCACAAAGCCACAGAACTGCCCAGCAATCACAATACTTGAAAAAATTGCAGGCCTGACTATGCTGCCTCCAAGTTGCTCAAATTCAACATAATGGGATACGCTTGTTTTGTTTTGTTTTGTTTTGTTTTGTTTTAAAAAAAAGGTGGTGGCGGGGAATCAGTGCACTAAATTCTCCCATAAAGATCTCACAGCTGTGTGTGCATTCTGGATGGTTTCAGAATATCAATACAGGTTTCCCCCACTCTCTGAAAATAGAGAACTCCTTTGAAAGATTTAATAAGCCGAAAGAGCATAAAGCAAAGAAGCCATTACCATTAATTTACGTGGGAAAATTTTCCAGCACTCCCAGACCCACAAAATAATCTCTCTTAGGCTTTTTTGATACCTTAAGATGCATCTTGCTAACAGATGCACAGAATAAGTGGAGATAAGGTCCAGGTGCTCAGGGACACAGCTCAGACCTCGGGAGGCTTCACGCTGAGTGCTGGTTGTTGTTCTGGGGAAGGAGGCTGCCAGGGGCTCCCTGCTACTGGGGACCCACGTTGACTCTGTAACTGCTCGTTGCAAACAAAGGCTGCAATGCTATTCCTGGTTTTGGCTTTTTTTTTTTTAAAGCCAAAATGCTCCTTGGATTTCTTGTGGTCAGTGAAGACAAGCACTCATGTCGATCTCTTATAAAAGTGAAGTGGCAGAATGCAAACTTTTTAAAAGTGGAAGGTACGTGTATCCTTGCTTGGACCCACCTATTGGCTCACTGGGCCACTGCCACATAAAAACCCCTCGACTGTGCATTGTCCAATAGAGCAAACATCCAGTGAGCACAAAATCCCTAAATCAATGGACTCCGTAAAGATGGACTATGAAGATAAAAGCAAATGGGAACAAACCCAGGACACCTCACCTGTGTGCTGGTCTGGCAGGTGGAAGATGGTAGGGGTTGACCTAAATTTCTCCAGCAAGCTCTGACTCTGCATGTTCTTCTGCTTTGACCTGATTTCCCAGCACACTAGCAGACGCGGGGCTGATAAGACAGTGGGCGGATGAATGGTTCCATAGGATGTGATTGAAAAGCAGGTTGGTGTCAGAAAGACTTCGCTGGGGGTAAGAAGCACCTGGAACCTTGAAGCTCCCAGACTCTTTATTTTATTTTATTTATTTCTTTGACAGAGAGAGAAGTCACAAGTAGGCAGAGAGGCAGGCAGAGAGAGAAAGGAGGAAGCAGGCTCCCCGTAGAGCAGAGAGCCCTATGCGGGCCTCGATCCCAGGACCCTGAGATCATGGCCTGAGCTGAAGGCAGAGGCTTAACCCACTGAGCCACCCAGGCGCCCAAAGCTCTCAGACTCTTGAAGGCAACTGGCTGGCAGTTGAAAAGATGGGCCCCCAGCTCTTCACACACACATGAGTCCCGCAGTCTATGTAAGTAGAAGCCCGAAGGGCTCAGATGAGACATGTCCTTTACATGAAGGGAACTGAAACCCATCGAAGAAGGAGCCAGAGAAAACTGCCCTACTGGAACTTTGAGGAAGGGCATTAAGGTGACGGCAGCAGCTACGAGTTATTGAGCCCTTGTTGGGTACCAAGTACTCTACCTGCCTTATGGTGTTTAGTCTCACAATCCGTGGAGGCAGGTGTGGACAGCACCACTTTCTTTCAAATGAGGAAATTGGGGGAGAGAAAGGTTAAGAAACTTATTCCCAGACACACAGCTTGTCTGTCTCACTGCCAGTGGAGGCGGACATGATAGTCTGCGGGCCACCCTCTTACAACCCCACTCTGAAGGAAAGAGAGGCCAAATTTTTCTTATATCCAATCTCACTGTACTTGAACCACCTTGAACTTGAATCTCAGCTGATTGGACCAGGGGTTGGTCCCTGTGTAGGCTGGACAGTCATCACAGAAATCACTGGCCTGATCAAAGTGCTCTGCCAATAAGTGACCAAGAAGATCCTCTCTTGGGATTGACCAGTAATCTACAGAGGAACCCACCAATGGTGGGCCCCGGGCCTGAGAAGAGGACACAGTAGCAATGGGCCAAGATTCACTGTTCTGGCCAGTCACCAACATCCCTGCTAGCTCTGAGCCACTGGCATGTCTATTCCAGGACACCAAGTTTTTCTGTCCACATAGCTCCCACTGAGGCAGGAGCCTGCCACCCGATAGGCTTGGACCAGCAGGCCTGGCCCCTCTAAAATGGGTCAAGTCTTTACACTGAACCCTGTTCCCAGTATTTCTGCAGGGTCTGCTCTTCCAATTTCAGAAGTGGAGGACACAAAAGGGAGAACCAGGCTCTCTCTGTTTGTTTATTTGATGTTTTTTCCCCACACAGTCGGTGGCCGTCAAAGTAACCATCACACGGTCTGTGATTCTTCTAGCGGGTCAGCGCCCAGGAGATGGCTGGTGGGCGCTTCTAATGGAGCTGGGATCGACCGGCATAGCCCGGCGATGTTGCCAGAGGAAGTAGAGGTGGCAGCAGTAGGCGATGAAGACGGGACAGAGAACCTCAGAAGGGCAAAAAGCATCACCTTACAGCAGTGCAGTGGTAGAGAGGGCTGGGGGACCTTTGTTTCCCTATAATCCACATCAACCATTTCAGTCTTTAATATGAACAGTTGAGATTTTTCAGTCTTGTGTAAGGCACCCTTAATCATTGAAGCATCACCTCTTTTCAACTAGTTACCTTAAATCCCTTCTTTACAGAAAATCTGCTACCGCCATTGTGCACAAACTAGTCTTTCCAGATAAATCACTGGATTATTTAAACAGAGCCCTGCACAGGCTCGGGAGCTTTCTGTGACCCTTCCCTGCCCACAGTCAGAGGACAGGCTGGAGGGGCTCTAGAGCTGCGTGGCATAGCCAGCGACAGTTTCTTCTCCCTCTTCTGCAATAGGCAGAGGCCTCGGTGGTTAAACCTAAAGATTTTCAGGGAGTAAGATATCTAACTCTTCCTAGAACAAGGTCAAGAAAGAAGTCATTCTTCCATACATATATATATATAAAGATTTCATTAGTTTGTTTGAGAGACAGAGAGGGCAAGACTGACAGAAAGCACAAGCACAGGGAGGGGAACCGGGAGAGGGAGAAGCAGACTCACTGCTGAGCAGAAAGCCCCACAATGCCAAGGATCCCAGGACCCCTGGGTCGTGACCTAAACCAAGGCAGAAGGTCAACTGATTGAGCCACCCTGGCTCCCAAAGAAGTCATTCTTTAGCAACCCAGAATCAGTGTTGTTTCTTCTTCTCCTCCCTCCTCCTCCTCCTCTTCCTCCTCCTCCTCCTCCTCCTCCTCCTCCTCTTCTTCTTCTTCTTCTTCTTCTTCTTCTTCTTCTTCTTCTTCTTCTTCTCCTTTTTCTTCTTTTTTAAGATTTTGGTTATTTATTTGACAGAGAGAAGTACAGCTACAGAGGGAACACAAGCAGGGGGAGTGAGAGAGGGAAGGCAGGCTTCCCGCTAAGCAGGGAGCCCGATGCCGGCTGGAACCCGGGACTCCAGGATCATGACCTGAGCTGAAGGCAGACGTTTAATGACTGAGCCACTCAGGCACCCCCAGAATCAGTGTTTCTGAGCACAGGCTTACCCATAGAATGTTAGGACATTCAGGGACCCAGGTTCTGCTCTCAGATTGTTTCCATATAATTCCCTAACATGGGGCCTTAAGCCCTGGTCAGGGTCTTTGCTTTCCATTCATTAGGGAATTAACATATATTTACTGAGCATTTATTAAAGATTTTCAGGCTGTGACTTGGTAAGCTTGGAACTCAATAATTTGCCTGGTTGACTGGCATCAAGAAACAGCTTGAGGCTATCATAACAGTTAAGTTAGGATGTTGTGAGGCTGGGATAAGAACAGTGACAGGGGAAAGAGAAAATGATGGGATCGTGTAAGAAATAAAGTTAATACTAAAATACAGCATGGTGGTGTTAGAATTGGACAGTCATGGGTTACATTCAAGCACCAGCCCTCCTCACCCCACCAAGTGACCTGATATTCCCATTTCAGTGTTCTTATCTGTAAAATGGGAATAATAAAACCCACTCTTGAGAGATGATAGATAGGCACCCAATCTCCCCAAAGGTAGCTACCTATATTTGACTGCTATCTGCTCACCAAAACCCATTTTTTCTTCTCTCTGGGTGCAGGGCTGAAGCTAAACGTTGCCACATGACTGAGTTTTAGCCAATGAAATGTGAGTAGGAAGGACATGTGTCACTTGCAGGCCTAGTCTTTTCCGGTTCCCCGTCGGAGACCCTCCATACTCTATCTGCTTGCTTAATACAGAGAGCTCTCAGGATTTGGAGGCGAACAGAGCCAACAGGCTCATTTCCCTGGATAACCACAGAAAGACTATCTCCCCACTGGGTGAACCTGTTTGAAATTTCATGTTAATGAGAAAGGAAGTTCTATTTTTAGTCTATTCTTGTACAGAATTGACGATATAACCAACCCTTCAGTAAACAATCATTACAACATTTTTTGGTGTTATAGGAAAAATAGAGACCTACAAGCTCTCGGTTTCAGGAGACAAAACAGACCTGTTGCACATAATAGATGCTATATACATGGTGCAGACATTAGAAGTTCAAAAAGTTCAAAGTCCCTAGAGGTAGAGATCTGAGATGTCTTCACACAGCACATGTAACCTTGAGCTTGTCTTTCAAGAATGATTATAGATTGTCTAGATCCTGGAGATTCCATTCATTCACCAATATTTAAAAACTTCAGCAAGAAATCCCCCATCATCCAGTTTCTACCCCCATGGCCTATAGGATACTTCAACTCATACCCAATATTTCTTCATTGCTTGTGTTTTTGTCAATGCTGTCCCATGTCGTCTGGTCCCTTCAGCCTCTGCAACCTTCTAAAATCACCTAACACATACTTTCCATCCCTAAGAAGCCTTGGCTCAAGAAAGTAAAGACCTCCAGCTTCAGAATTTTTGGTGTCCCACCCCTCCCTTGGGTCCATCACAGCCCTGGGTTTATAGCTCTAAGAGAACGGCTGGTAAGTGAGATCTAATTATGCATGTCTATTGTTCCAGCGTTTTGCTTTGCTCCTTGCACTACTGATCAATTAATCCATTTTAATTACCATTTCCCTCTGGCCATACAAGCAAAAAAGCTTCACTTCAGAAATCAAAAAGACTGTTCAGTCCAATGAAAGGGTTTTCTATTTTAATCATTAGCATGTAAAAAAGCTTGCAACATAAACTTCTTGCTCTAAATCCCTTCAATGAATTAATTATAGATGCTACAATGAAAATGCTGTCATGATTTATAACTTGATCTACTCAAAACTATTACTCTTGAGTCTTTAAAATCAATTGAAGTGTCTACTTTATATGGAAACTACATTTATACATTCCCAAGTTTTCAGCCTTCCCCAAATGTTTAACACAGGTGTTGTCATTCTCTAGGTTCAGAAGTGTCCAACATGCGTACTGGGAGATGAAACAGACTTAAGTGTCACGCATCATCCTGCCAGTTTAGTAAATAGATAAGACCCACCTGTGCGAGGTCAGAAAAACAGAAAAATGGGACTACTCAGAATTTGTCTGTGAAATGGTTTAACACTCTGTGAGCTACAGTGCAGAGCATACATTTTGCAGGTGGAGTGCCAACAGAGTTGCAAGTTGGTTTTTTTTTTTTTTCAGAGCGGCTCGATTTTGAAAACACTGCCTCCCCAATCCCAGGATGCAATTTGGTTCTCAGAGCAAAGGGGTGACATTGGCAGGTGCGCGCACTGCACGTAGGCCGGAACCCTTTGAGGTATGGAAATGGCCCTCTCCTCAGAAACACGTCAACAAGGGTGCCTGTCTGGGAAAGTTTCAGGAATCAGAAAGACTACTGAGAATAAGTGCCGGTAAACCAGAGACATGCATTTTCAAGACTGCAGAATGAGTCTGACCAGGTCTCTTTCAGCTGACTGGTCAAAATGTAATTAACTTCCCAAAGAAGTACAAAATAATACCCTTCTGTGTCTGAGGGCGGTTTGAAAGTTCTTTGGCTTCTTCTCAAAGGACAACTTCAGCCAATATTTTCTAAATCAGAATCTCCTTAAATGCCATACCCTCTGCCTAGAATATTCTGTCCTTACATAGACACACATATATGTGTATACCTGTGAAAAATCCCATGAATACCCACCCCAGCTCTGTCATCCTTCCGGCCCCATCTCAACCAGCCTCTTCTCTGTCCTATTATTCTTTATAACCTATTTGTGTCCTTCCTTAACATCCTTACATTTTACCCCAAGTAGAAGATCCACAAATCTTCCTCAACTTATGAGGGGGCTGCTCGGCATCATGAAAAAGTGTTGTACCATGTATTGCTCTCCCAAGGAAAAGATCCAAATTCAAATGTGAAGTATGGTTTGTCCTGAACATGTCACTTTCACGCCATCGTGAAGTCAAAAAATCTTTAGTTGAGCCACCATCATGTCAAGGATCATCTGTGTACATATTCACGTCCATTTATTTGACTACTACTACCTGGTACCGAACAGACACTCATTACATATTTGGTGAATGAATGAATGAGTAAATGAATAAAGGAATAAAAGGATGATACCTTGGGAAGTTTTAAGGACAGAAAAAAATTATTCATCTTGAATGTTTTTGACCAGCAATGAGATCCTTAATCTTGATCTGAAGAGGAACTATTTTTTTATTCTTTAGTCTTATAATTGGAGGCGTGGAGGATGGTGGGGAGACAGACCAGAGAGGAGCCAATGGGTCCTACTCTTCTGGGAAAGAAGTAAGACTTTATTTCCTTCCACCTCCCCACTTAGAGACTAGCCAGATAAAACAGAAGGATCTCCTTCTGCCTGCGGTAATCTGTTTCCCTTAAACTGGTGGCTGCTGGATCTGGGCGGGGGGGGGGGGGGGGGGGGGG